>OX101811.2:52669613-53269613 GCA_944452925.2 Chrysolina oricalcia
TTGAACGCCCATCAAAATGATGTGCCACTTGACCCCCCTTCCCATTTAAAATTCGAAGGGTAACATCTACCCCTCCTAGGGGGTTGAACCACGAGGGCTACAAATAGTCCTTGAAAGTGTCCCCCTTGACAATAAAATTGACCTGTTTTTTCGATTACTCATATTGTTTACTGGAAGGAAGATATTAAGGGTGGGAAGTTTTCAAATTGACACCCTGTATATATATATATAATTTTTACACCATCAGAAAGTAGAGATCTCGACGAACAAAAAGCAAACCGACTTTTTGGAAAAAGCTGATATTTTTACGCAAGAATTTACGATTGAAAATTATGGTGCTTTTTTATATTGAGTCAAAATAAGGTGAAAAAATAAATATTTCACATCAACTAAATTACAGTATATTTGAGACATGAAAAGGTGAGTTTTTATCAAAACTCGTGAAAAAAAATTTTTACTTTTCAAAGATAACGATAAAAAAAGAAACTTGGTCATTTGAATTTTTCACATAAATGTTGAGGTTATGCGAATAAATTGTGAATACAAAAGTTTTAGATATTTTTATTACCTACAACTTTGCCATTCAACTTTTTTTCATAGGACTTGTAGTTTTGCCAGAAATCGAGATATTTGATGTGAGTGACATCTTTGCAACTAACCCTTTTTTGATCATCTCTGGTGGATCTTGGGAAAATTCATATCTGCAGATTTCCTCATATAGTGTGTGACATTTGACGCTATATATTTTCGAGAAAATCTCTGTTCGGTATCCGGATTTTTGAGGTTATATACATATATATTATACATCTGACTGACCTTTGACTCTTGATATTTATGCCTGTTTCGTTATGTAATTTAAGGGCTGGTAGTGTCATCCTTCATCGGTAAAACCGCTGGAACGAGAAACTAGGTATCAGACAGCAAACAGACCATCAAAGATTTTACCAGAACCCTATCACTTGATAGAGGTTAGTATTTGCATTTGGGTTCTACTTATGGCCCCATACAAGTGTAATCATAAGTGAGACTGGTAGTTCCGCTAGCGTTTATTGGTATTCTGCTATTGTTTATTGTACCGCTGGAGTTCCTATGTTCCTCTGTTGTTCAGTATTCCTTCTCTGTTCGTCCCCTATCATTGGTATTCTCCGTTGATGGTATTCGTCCCAGCTTTAAACGTACTTCGATTGAGTGTGTCGTACTCACTGTGCACTGGATTCATAAACTACAACTGGTGAACTGGCCTTATTGAGAAAATCTACCTACTATCAGATAAGTCTAGCTTAAGATTGTACCCCTACGGCATATTAATAATTGTTAGCTATCATCGTGAAGTCACAGGTATAGCCCTCATTGTAGGTTCAATATTGATATACTAAACAGACACACTACTCTCAATCATAGCGTAAACTTTATAGATTGGGAGGCCAAAACGCATTTTTTCTGTCTCATTTGTTTACACTCAGCAGAATCCCCTCTCCCGGATATGAGGTCGCCGAATAAAAATCGTGTACCAAAGGGTGGGGGTCGCGAGGGTGGAGGTGTATTAAAAAACTGGGGGCCCCTGATCCAACCAAAATGTTCGGCATTCATATTATCTTGAGTTTTAATGAATGAATAGTTGAATCAACAAACTGCCGAACATTAACAAATTATTATTTTTTATTGAAATTTTTGTTACAACAATAAACAGCGCCACTGTGCATCGTATCCGCCATACTTCTTTTTCAATAACAGTAACTTGCGGCATATGCCGAACAGTAAGTAATGATTCGAGACCCCGGTTTTTTGATACACCTTCACCCTCGTGCCTCCAAACCCTTTGGTCTACGATTGTTATTCGGCGACCTCATATCCGGGTTGTGGAAGGTGTAATTGAGGGGTTTCTTATTCTGCTGAGTGTGAACAAATGAGACATAAAAATACGTTATGGCCTCCCGGTCTATTAATTAATTTTGTATTGTGTGCCGAACTGTGCCCATACGGTGTGTGTAACATCAATGAATATATTTTATTAGTGAGTGAGATGACTATTTCTTTTATTCTTATCCAAGTTATCCAAGTACTTCATTTACATAATTGAAAACAAAACCTCTACATATTTATATATTATTTTTATACCATTATGATTTAATATTTGAGTAATATTAGCGCAGTGCGTTATCTCATTCCATCAGGGTGGTTTTGGATTTTTCAATGGCGATAAATTCGTGGTGCTCTGGAAAATTAAACCCCATATTTTAGTCTTATTGAAATCCATTTTCATTGTCGAACCCACGCCAACTGAGCTATCGGGTATGATAATTGCGTGAAACATCATTGCACATTCACTGCTCTCCTTTTCTGAATTTTGCCCCTTACAAGTTTCCGCAATATTGTTTCTCCACTTTCAGATTAATAAAAATTATAAATTTTTGAAAAATGGTCTCTTTTTCGTATCGTATGAAAATCCATTTTGTAGGTTTTATAAATCTCTCCAAAAGTTCCATTGACTGTAAAACGATTCCTTGAATAATCTTTGAGATATTTCAAAAAAATCAAAAAAGTTGTAATTTTTCCAAAGGTTGTCGAGCGGCAATCAATTGTGCACAAATAGATAGATAGATAGATAAATAAGCTTTATTGTCTAAATGAAAACATTTGTCGACAAAGTCAAAGTATTACACTGTTAATTTTTAACCATTAGCCTATGGAGAAAATCTCCCATAAAGATAAAACTATTTAAAATTTCAAAGTTACAAAAAGGACATAAAACAAAACAACATGTAAAACATATTATAGTATCACAGTATTATTGAATATTAAGTATAGAATGCATATGCAAGATACTCCTCTAAATTATAGAAGCATTTCCCGATCAGAAGTGCTTTAACTGATTTTCGGAAGTACTACATGTCGCTTGTCTCTGACTTGATTAGGTAAATGATTGTTAATTTGCTTGCTTCTCTAAATCAAAGACTGCTTCGTGAGAGTTGAAGTGGGAAGAGGAAGGGTAAGTTTTTTTTCTTTGGCGTGTAAATCGCTTCGTGTTGGAGTTAATGTATTTGTGCATCAAACAGCTGTCTCTAAAATGAAAATTTCATAAAGCGTCAATATTTTTTCATTGACGAAAATTGGCCTGCACGATTCACGCATCTTCACTTTGAAGATACATTTTAAAGCTCGTTTCTGGAGGATGAAAACACTTTGGAATAGAACTTAACTGCAAGAACTCCAGAATGGAATTACATACCGTAGGTGGGACTCAATGAATGAGTAGTATGCAGTTAAGGAAGATGCCATTCCGAGTTCGCGAGATATTATATTGACAACGTAACAACCAGAGGACAAATTTTTATTTATAGCCATTATATGAGCTTCGAACTTCAGATTGTGGTCAATTTGTACCCCAAGAAATTTTGTTTCGGGCTTGCTTTTAATTACTTGAGAACCTAAAGGTACTTGTTCTAGATTCACCTTGAAAGTGACCAGATTTGTTTTTGTAACATTTAATGTCAGCAGGTTAGCCCCACACCACTTTTTGATTTTTTCTACATCAACGGGAATAGTTCGAACCAGAGCATCATGATCTTCATTGTGCCAGAGAATCGTGGTATCATCAGCAAACAATGTAAGATGTCCGGAAATATCTAGGTTGGCCATATCGTTGATGTAGAGCAGAAATATAATTGGTCCCAAAACTGAACCCTAGGAAACTCCACGTACAATTTTTTCCCTGTAAGAACTGACATTGTTTAATAGTATTTTTTGATTTCTATCAGTAAGGTAAGATCTGATCCAGTCTAGAGATGTGCTGCGAAATCCGTAATGTATGAGCTTTTTTAAGGGTACTTCATGACTTACACAGTCAAAGAAAGGCCTTGGAAAGATCAAGAAATATTGCTGCAGCCGACTCTTTTTCATTTAGGCTCATATACACTCTTTCAAGATAATCAAATATTGCATCATTCGTACTCTTTTTGTTTTGGAAACCGAACTGTTCAGCAGCCAATATATTATGTCTCTGCAAGAAACCCATTATCCGACGTTTTACTAGTTTCTCAATCATTTTGGACAGAGTTGATAGTAGTGAGATCGGCCTGAAGTTGTTGTTCGGATCATCAGTGGCACTACCTTTGTGCAGTAGTATAACTATTGCGGTCTTTAGGCTGGAAGGAAAAATATCTGTGGCAAAAGACGTCTAGTTAATGGCCACAGCTAGGGCACTTAGGGCTTCATCAGGTAATTGTGATAATAGTTTGGCTGATAAGTGGTCTTCACCTGAGGAATGTTTGTTTTTTATTTCTCTAATTACTGATTTAAGCTCAGCCAAGTCCGTCTCGTACAAGAACAGAGAGTGCATCGGAGATGCCATACTTTCTAGATAATCGAGAGGATCAACTGTCGGAGAAATGTTCTGAGTTAATTTGTTTAATATGGAACAATAATATTGGTCCAAATCGTTATGTCAACATTTACATTCGGGTGGCTAAATTTTTTTGTTTTACCCCTTATATCATTAGTTATTGTCCATAATTATTTCTGTTTGTTAACTGCCTGATCCAATCTATTTTTGTAATGCAAATCTTTAGATAATTTGATAGTCTGTCTGTAGATACGATGAAAGCTATTGAAGTAAGACATAAAGAAAAATAGCTATTTCATTGACATTGTTCATCTCGTTGTTGAACAGTTGTTATCAGTTATTCTGGTTCCACTGTTACAATGGGGGCGGAGTAGATTTCTGGCCAACACTGTAAATTAAGCCTTGTTGAAGCATCTGGAATACTCCAATTTGGATCCATCTTCTAGATACCAAAGAGAACAAAACATTTTCAATGATCTGTAAATATTTTAATTTCTGGAAAGTTTCAAAATTATTTGAATAAATGGTGACAAATCAATAACATACGATTCATATCGGTGGAGCAAATAATGAGTTTCCCTCACAAGGAGTACTTTACCAAACTTCAAATCCCTGAGAAAGCCCGATAACTATATAAAGGCATAAATTATAACAATCGTATTTCTCAATATTCACACCGTATAAATATCCTTAAAATGTAACTCGATTATTTATGAGCTGGGCAGGTAATGCGAGACATTAACCAGGTGTTTGGGATTCGCCCATACAGAACGGTTTCATGGCAGGTAATTTGAGAACGTGATTTTTTTTTATCGCCTTTATTGAACCTCATTATTATATCAGACGACTTAACAACAAGAAAATCTCTTGTATTGACCCAATATTATTTACATACCAGTGACTCATATATGTGACTTATCAATCACGATATTCTAACGATGCGCCAAGGCTACACAGTTTTATACAGTTTGTGCGATTTGAAACCGCAACACCCTGTTATTATTGAACCCATGGACTGATTTTGAAAAATAAAAATTTCAAGTTATAGTACTCAACGAGCTCTATTCAGAGACGTTGACAGATATGAGTATTCTTATTTTCAAAGCCTTCTATGCTCTGCTAAAGGGGAAAAAATTTCGAGAAGGACCTTTGGTAACTTTTTTTCTTGGAAGTAATTTTTTTTTCTCGAAAAAGTGGATAGCCTATTCGATTTGGGCATATTTTAAACACCTATATACCAAGTTTCAGCCTAATATCTCATATAGGGTGTTAGTTACATGATTACAAAATTCAAAATTCATGCTTTTTTTGACTGACCCTGTATGAAAATCCGTACTCTTGAAGAAGAGGTGAAGTAGCCATTCAAATGAGACACACGTCTAATATTCAGATACGAAGTTCTATCATCGTAACCTGTACAGATATATGTCCCTAGTTCAATCAAAAATCAATAAAATTGAAAAAGTATCATCCAAATCGTCAAGTTTTTTAGTATAATAAATAGTCAGTCAACGATTGTGAAAATACCCCTTTAAGTTATATGCTTTTTTCGAAACATTTTTCTCAACCCCGTGTCAAATTTTGGCAAAATTCTCATGATTTCGTTTCATACCGCCAATTCATATGATTAGATCAAAAAGTTATGTTTTTCATAGCAGGCCTTGAAAATAAACTGTCTATTATTTCTTTGTTGAAATTTTGACAGTTATCCTCAAAACGCTTTCCACGAGTACTTATTTGGTGAAGTAAGTTATAAACGGGTTTTGCGAGTTTTCAAAATGGTAAATCTCAACTTAGTCGAGAGAATTGAGATTGTGCGTTTAGTTGGTGATAATGCTCGATCAATGAGGGAAGCCGCTGAAGAATTCATCAGAAGATATCCACATCGTGAACCAATTCACCATCCCATCGTCTTCAGGATTGATACATTATTCAATGGAACTGGGAGAGTTATTGAAAAACAGAAAATACAGAAAATGTTTAGTTGTAAAAATGAATAATAACCTAAATAATGTTTAGAAAATTAAACAAAAATAAAGTATCAAAGATGTGATTAAGTGCCCTCCTGCTCATAGAAGAGTACATATGTTCTTCCGCTCACCATGGATTATGATCTCAGATCAATAAGTAAACATAGATGGGCCCGATGCTAGGTAAACATCATATTCACTGAACCGAAGACAACTTTGTTTATTTACGTACACCTCTCATCCCTAATGTTTTCAAACATTGACGCCCTGTTGTCAAATTGGTAAAATAATATGATTTTGGTAGGAACCTACCAATAAATGCATAATCAATCATATTTTATATTCAGATGTATTATTCTAAAAATTCTAGAGAAATGTTTATGTCCAAGTAAGGTGTGAAAAAATTACCAAAACGGAAGATATTATATGTCGTATTGAACTGATGTAATTTTAGGCACTCTGAAAATTTCGAGCGGTTACTAGAATTATTTTACTCTTGGCAACACCGTTTGTGACACCGGCCGTGGCGGCCACTGTACTTTGTCGTTTTGTGTTGATGAAGTGTTGTTAGAAATGTTCCTGTGTGTTTTCGTGGTTTTTGTCCAGCTTAAACAACTTAAAGTTATATTTAAAATATTTTTAAAAATAGTGCAGTGGTTTAGTGAGGCACAATGTCGAAATACTGCTTTGTTTGCAAAACAAATGATAGTAAACAAACATTCCACAGGTGCTCCAGTGGCGTCGAATGCACGATGCAAATCATGCAATCAAACGTATTCGTCAAATATAATATTGGAGGACAAAGAAACTCATTCAAAATTACAGATATGAAAAGCCTATGGCAAATTGGTGAATTCCTCAATGTTTGTTATAAATATCTGTAAGCAGGGAGAAAAAACATTGAGGCTTATGAAAGGAAAATTGAATTTATTTTCCAATAATATTGACATTGTGAAAATTCTAACAGTGAGGACAAGTAATGATATACAAAAGGACTTGCTTAAAATTTTTGGAAATCATTTCTTTGAGGAAGAGCCTTTATCAAACCATAGTTATGCCTTGGTAAAGGAAATAGTCCAAATTTTTTTCAAAATCCGAATATGAATTGTCAATGAGCGGAACTGACAAAGTAGAAAGGGTCAGGTCTCTCTTGACAAAGACAGTTTTATTTAAAAATCAATAAATACCAAGTGTTGAAATCCTCATGTACTGAGCTTACTTGAGAATCATTCTTTCACATACACTTCGACACTTTATATTTATACATTTGTAATATTGTATATTAGGCTTAAAATTAAATAAATAATAGTGATATTTGCCAATTTGTAATAATAACGTGTGGTATAAGCATATATTTCATTCAATAAATATTTTTATTCCTGTGGTAATGTAGATTTTACCTTATCGTATACCTTGCTATCTTGTGATCACTATATTCCTGTCCAAAATAAATGCGATAATAAAGAGTTCTATTTCTACTTTTGTGTTCAATTACTTTTCCCAGACGTAATCTTCTTTGTAATACATAATGCAACAAATGTTTCTATAGATTACGTCTGGGAAAAGTGATTGAACACAAAAGTAAAAATAGAACTCTTTATAAACGCATTTATTTTGGACAGGAATATAGTGCAAGGTATACGATAAGGTAAAAGCAACATCAACACAGGAATTGAAATACTTATTGAATGAAATCTTTGCTTATACCACACGTTATTATTACAAATTGGCAAATTTATTTATTTAATTTTAAGCCTAATATACAACATTACAAATGTATAAATAAAGTACAACATTATTAAGCTATGTAAATAAAACGACTACTTGAGAAAACATTACAAAACAAAATATACCTACATACATATCACCAGACATTAGATCAGATCACATTCCAAAATCAGCAAAAAAAACATAAGAAATACTAAATATCTCAATGAGCTGTCACTAAAATTTTTCCTTAATGATGACACAAGTTTACTGAGTTAGAGTTTTTTTTACAAATTGTGGTAGTTTATTGAAATCGTTTAAGCCTTTATGAAACCTACTATTCATTCCAAATTTAGTATTAAGTTTTATTAATGTAAAAATTGCTATGTCAAGAGAGAATACAATATTTCTTAGTTCATTAATTATTGTTAAAGTGTCAAAGTGTATGTGAAAGAATGATTCTCAAGAAAGCTCAGTTCATGAGAATTTCAACACTTGGTATTTATTGATTTTTAAATTAAACTGTCTTTGTCAAAAGAGACCTGACCCTTTCTACTTTGTCAGTTCCGCTTATGACAATTCATGGTATATTCGGATTTGAAAAAAAAGTTGAAATATTACCTTTGCCAAGGCATAAATATGGTTTGATAAAGGCTCTTCTTCAAAGAAATGATTTTCAAAAATTTTAAGGAAGTCCTTTGGTATATCATTAATTAATGAGGAATCGGAATCCAAAAAAAAAAAAATTCATAATTTCACAGTGGATAGAGCTCAACGCCCTGGTTCTGAATATATATAACACTTATATATCTTTTTGAATCAGAGCCGTAAAAAAAATAAAATTTGATTTTGCGCGGGAAACACAGTTCATTCATAAAAATGGCAAAGTGAATATAGCTACGCCAACTCCAACTTTTTAAAGGTTGGCAACAAAATTCCTAGAATAAATGGATTGTTGACATGTACAGAATGTTTTTCGATTTTTGACAGTTTCAAAATGTTTGGATTATTTATTAATTGAAAATGATGTGTATTTCGTGGAATTTGACTTGAAAACCGTGTTGAACGTTCAGATGAATATTGTTTCGATTATTTCGAGAGAAATCATGAAGTATTCAGAAGTTTGTGTGTTTGTAAATAATACGTGCAGGGGCATTTCAAATAAAAACTCAATATAATCTATATGCAGTGATCATTTCATGTAAGTATTTCAATTGAATTAACAATATTACTTCATGTAGCTTGTTAGTCAAGCGGATTATTACATTTCTTTGTCATCTCTGATTTGAATGCAGCATATAAAAAAGCAAGGTTAAACTTAACATCCCGATAGATCATTTTGCAAATTGATTCATAAATAAAATGCTTTTCTTTACATAATTATTAGGTAACATGAAGATGAAACTATATTAAAGCCATTAGATTAAAATTGGAGGGAAGAAACAGTTTGAAAAACATCATTCGGAATGCTTCGAATATTTTACTTAGCATAGTTTCTTATTAGGTACAATGGAAAATTAGGATAAAAACCATTTAGAATAGTTTTAAGAATGTTCAAGCCCATTACTGCTTTTAAGATTTAATGAAATTATACTGGTAGTGGACATAACCTCTTGTTTTAGTTCGAAATTATACAGTTCGATAACTTAATCAATTTTTTGACCTTAAACAGTTTCTGTAATTTTCGGCTGTTATGAGTGTTAAGATAACTACGAGGGGGAAGTAACTCTTTCATTAGGTGTACATCATAACATTTTCATTACTTCATTAATCATTTCATATTCAACTTAAAATCGAAATCTATGTTTCTGGGGATCCGTGATATGATTTTTTTCGGTTCCAAGTTGGCAAATTTATGCCGTCTGACAATCGGTAAGTGATCGCCTCGGTGATCGCTGAGCAGACGCGGATTTTAATCAGTGATTTTCCGATGAATAGTATAACATCATTAATGGTAATTATTTTTCATTAGAGTTAATTACTGCATTATTTTCATTAGGTGTACAAAAAATGGCTAGTTACTTCCCCCTCGGATAACTATATATTCATTGTATAATTTAATACAAAACATAAATTTAGATTTTTGAGACCATTACTTACCGATTCACAGAGGGTAAATTATTATTTCACGAAGAATAGTCAATAATTTACACTGAGTCACATTCACATTAATATGCATTGCAAAACTCAAGAGAATAAAATCTGGGAGATGGTGGATAGACCCTGGATGCACAAAAAACAAACAAAAAGGAAGCTTATCATTAGTTCATGAAACCCCAGTACAATTCAAACAATATTTCAGAATGTATTATTGTATTTGATAAGATATTGCATAGTTCTGGTCATTTCACATATCATTATGTTGGTATTTATTTCTGAGAAAAACCAACACCAGTTTTATTGGGACAATGAATTGCCATGTGTACCTAAATACACCCAATATTGGTCAATTTTATTGTTTATTTACTAATAGATTTTACTGGACCTTCTGTTTCAATAAAATGATTTTTCATTTCAGTCAAAAGTTGGGTAAAATCTATGAGAAGTCGAAATGATGAATATTTGTTCAGGTTCTGATCAGGATAGAAAAAAGGAAACTGGAATAGTGCGAAACTGTTGCTGATGTAAGTTGCATTCCAAATTAACACTACCTAACAAATATAGAAAAATTACTGAGAACAGGAAAGCAAGGCTATTTGTGTTCTATCTCAAATTTGCCATTAGTTTAAATATATGATTGGGAGCTATAGTTCTCTTTTGTCGAGTTTTGAGACATTTGTGTGTTTGAATTTCTTCATAACGTTTCACCAGTCAAATTAATAGCAATTAGTAGGTAAATGTACCAGATTTCCTTTCAAAATCTTTGAGCAGTGATATAATTAAAATACAAACATGGAATGTTCAATTTTAAATAAATGTTTCACTCGTTAAACTTGTTATATTCCTTTTAAAATATTAAAACTGACAAGAAATACTCGAGATTCTTCAAAAATTGTATCTAGCTCCCAAAGCATTTTGTATATTTTTCAATTTTTATTTCCCAAAATGAATAGATGTTCTGTTTCAGGTTGATGAGAATTTCCACGGATTGGCAAATTATTATTATATGAAAAAGTGTCACCACTTCACAAAAGAGTTTTTTTCTTCAAATCTACTGTAAGAAAGAAATCAAATATTATAGATGGGAGTGGAAAATGTATAATAACTGAAATAAAAAATATTTTTCTGAGTTTGTGTACATTTTACTTATTCAAAATGCTTTCAAACATGGCTGGGAGATTTCTGAGAGGTTTGTAGTTTCAAGAGGCAGAGGTTAAGTTTTTTAGATAAATTTTAACTAAGCTCAATGTTTGGAATCACTATTTTTCATTGGAATAGAATAATTATTTTCTAAAAAGAATGTCAATTGTTAAGAAATGATTTAATAATCAAATCTTTTGACAATATATATATATATATATATATATATATATATTCCAATTTAAGAGGGATATTCTGATTTTGTGAGAAGCTTGAATGAACAGCAATTACATGAGAAGACATTTTCAACATCCTATTTTTAGGATTATAAGCTTCCTGTCTTAAGATGAAAAAAAAGGAAATTAAAAAAAAAACTATTATAGAATAGAAGGGAAAATGAAGAATAAGATATGCAAACTCAGAGTATGATAATTTATTGACAAAACTAAATAATTTCTTCGAAACAAGTCCTATAAATGCTGTAACTTATCAAGACTAATTGATATGACTCCACTTGTATAGATTTTCTTAATCTTACATTTATTCATTTTCGAAATTTATCAAGAAAAGAATTCCTCCACAAAATAAAACTCTCAGTCAATAATTTTTTTTAGGTTCTACAACCCATTTTCGTGAATTGTAGGAAAAGACAATTATGAAATTGTTTACAAATAAGAGACAAATTTTCACGATTTGAATGTTTTCAAAAAATTATCAAAATGCTATTTTCACTTGAACAATAGAATAAATGGAAATTAATCTGACAAGAATCCTATCAAGAAATTTACCAGTATCAATACCAATCTGAACTTTTTAAAATATTAACATTTTAGGATCAAAAGCAAATCTCGATAATACAAAAACACTTGCATTACATTTTGCGGTTTTAATCTCAACTCTGAAGTAAATATAAGTACTTATTGAGATCAATGAATACCTCCATTCAATCATTCCAAATAAAAACCCCAACATGAATAAATCTGATTTATCTTGTAAAAAAATGGTTCACAAATAGAAATCATCTTACAACAATAAATTGAATTTAAACACTAGAGTACATTTTTTATAAAGTACGAGTCAAATGTCTAAGTGAATATTATTCAACATTTAGACATAACGTTCAAGTTCCACTACCAACCTGTTGAAAGTTTCCATGCATTTTGATTTTTTATACAATACTAGCTTTTATTTTGAGTTTGTCCAGTGTTTAACATCACAGAGATTACAAATTTATATTCTGCATCACAAGGTTGCTAGACCAATGAATAATTTGTAAACAGTTCCATAAAACCCAGTTTTCTGAATGGACAGAGAGTTGAAATAAAGAAACATTTATCGAAAGCAATACGAGCACATTTTACTCTCCATTAAAAAAACAGGTCTTTATGTAAAAAAAAAGATCAAGGTTTCTCTGTGTACTTTGAAATCCAGGAAACAATAATTGAAAACCAATCATCCACTTCAAAGAGCCCACCTATGTGGTCTATGTATTATGTATACCTACGTATTTATTACAAAATTCTACAGAAAGGCACTAGGCCACTGACTACATTTACAGTACAAATTAAAATCAATATTTACCTAAGATCATATTTGTGGTTACAGTCTTTTATAGCAATTATAAATTGTGTGGAGATTACTCAATTCAAAATGTACTTATGGTCTGAGAAAATAACTTGTTGACAAAGTCATTTCAAGGTGCAATATCAATATAAACGCAAATGTTGAATATATTACATACATACAAAAATCAAAACATTTCAATAATCTTAATGTAAAATACATACAATATACACAATATTCAATAAAAAAAAAAATCAGAAAATTATACTACAATGGAAAACAAAACTTTTACTCCTTCGAGATAATTATATTAGATAGACTTCGGAAGAATTCCAAGAAAACATCTAGAATCTCTCAAATTGTCTAGGTTGTAGTAGGGCTATATTTTCCTGATATATCGCAATTCAAATATGAGATTTGATAGTAGTTGATTGATAAAAGTATTGAGATATTTGAGTGTCAGTGTCAAATGGAGTTGAGCTAATAAAAACAGTACAATAATAGCATATTTCTTATTTAGAACTCAAAATTTTACAGCTAGATCCAAAAAAAACAGAATTACTTTTTCAATTATGCAAACTCTTTTTTATGACAAACAAATGTTGCCGAACTGGTCTAGATAAAGTCATAATTTACAAAAATTCAGCAACTTTTCTGCTGCAAATTTAGTTTGTCCATAATTTATTAAATAAAGACCCAAGAGGGCCTGTTTTTTTCTGCAGCGTGATGGATTAGTAATCATTAGCAATGTTATCTTGACGACTTTGGATTGCCAGATTTTATTTGTCTAAAAAACCTCAAATCTTTTTATATATTTTAAATTATGTTCTGATTGTGAAAACGTTTTTGAAATATTTTTTTTCCTAATGAAAACTAATGCTCCTACTTTACTCTTGGTGCACTTATTCATCTCCCTCATATACCAAATGATACTGAGATTTCTTTGGTTGCATTTTCTGTTTTATGGTGGATTTATGCAGCAGTTTTAAGTCATATGAATGTTCGTCAATGATTGGTTGAAATAAACGGTTCAGCCAATCACTGACAAATATTCTTCCTTGTAACTTGAAGCTTATGACTTATGACTGCTGCATAAATCCACCATAAGAGGATGAAGCAAAGAGGAAAATTAAAATATCTCTGATGAGATAACTTTTCAGAATATGATATCGTATTTCATTTCCTTCTGACAAAATTGAAAACTTTCTTTTGACTCCTCTACTATCCAACAATTGTTTTTGCTTTATTGAGCAGAGAACTTCGAAATTGTTTCAAAGAAAAGTATTGAATCTGCTTAGACTGAACTTCTTATATGATTAGCCTGAAGAAATTCCAAGAATGAACCTGGTGCAAGATAGTCCTTCCAGTGTGTCTTCTTGATGTTAACAGAAGATCATCTCTGCGGCAAAAAATCCAAGCCTCTTATCATTGAAAGTTTG
Organism: Chrysolina oricalcia; assembly: GCA_944452925.2. Classification (NCBI taxonomy): domain Eukaryota; kingdom Metazoa; phylum Arthropoda; class Insecta; order Coleoptera; family Chrysomelidae; genus Chrysolina; species Chrysolina oricalcia. Next base: position 52,683,875 of record OX101811.2, read on the forward strand.
CACCCCCCTCTGTAATTAAAAATCATAAATCAGCTACATTAATATATAAATAGTGAAATAAATATAAATGAAGGGGTAATAAATATTTTATAAAACCTGGAAATTCTATTTTCTTATACTCAAATGAGAAATATGGATTCTTATTACACAAGTCTCTCGAGGGTTGCGCGTAGGGGTGCAATCGGTTGACGGAAATAACAATTTTAACAATTTAACAATTTATTGTGCTTGGATTAATTAGAATATTAATATTGTTTTGACTAACTGAACTGATAGGGTACGCTGTGCAATCAATTTTGTATATATGTATACTCCTCATAAGTGAATAAAGTGCTATTCTATTCTTGATAAAAGTAGCTAGATGACTGTGAAGCCACCTGAGAAGTTATATGTTAAACGTTGAGCAAAGCTGACTCTCTTATAGGTTGAAGTGCTTGTGAGGCTGCACAGCCTGTACGACCCCCCTACAATCTGACTCTCTTAGATGGGTGACTAATATACATCTAAAAAAAATCAATTGGTTCTCAACTTTGTCTGGGATCACAAGTTGAAAAACAGGTCCCCGTCTTTCCTAGGTCTTGTCTTTCCAAGATACTATAAGCTAAGTAGCCATCGCGCTACAGTGATGCCCTTTCACCCAGACGACCTAAGTACAAACCGGCATCTGCCACCAAGCTAAGAGTGGTTCGGAATCTACTCTCAAAAAAGCAGTAGGTTCTGAATGTCCCCCGTTTGCACAAGATGTCATATGAGTTTACAATGAACATAAATTAAATGAGTTTATTTTTTTTATTTGCTTGTAAGGGCTCAGATGGTTAACAAAAAAGGTCAAATTAAGAGCAACACTGCATTTTTTTGTATCACTTCATTTCATGAGTAAGCACACTATTAGTGTCATATGTGAATTATGTTAATATCCCCCTTGAAACTAAGATAGGTATCCCTCAGGGAACAGTGCTTGGTCCACTTCTTTTCATCACTTACATCAGCTCTAACCTAAACATAAGTGGCATCTCTATCTCTTATGCAGATGACACAGTCCTACTTTTTATAGAAGAAACCTGAGAAAATGTTAAAAATAAGGTGTCTCATGGATTAGATTTGGTAAAATGTTGGCTCGACAAAAATAAACTAACTTTAAATTCTAATAGAACATTTATTGCCTTTTCAATGACAGATTCAAAGAGATCACAATTTAATTCTATCATAATGAATGATCTCATAATAAAATAAACTAATTCCATAAAATATCTAGGTATCACTCTAGAATGGACAACTCATATTAAAGACTTAACTGACAAAATTAGAATATTGATTCATAAATTTTATATAATATGCAAAATTTTAACAAAAAAACTTCTTTTGCAAATCTACAAGTCCCTAGTCGAATCACTCCTAAATTATGGAATCATAGTATGGGGGGTGGCTCTATGACAATGCAGTAACTCAACTAAATGTAGTACAAAACTACATACTAAGAATAATATTGTTCAGAAATAGACTATATTCTACAAGTAGTTTCTATAATGAATCGATTCTGAATGTCCGATGTCTATACTATCTTAGTAACTGCATCTTCTGTTTTAAATCTACAAATAAACATTTTGTGAACCATTGCTACCAAACTAGACAGTACACAAACAAACATATCGTAATACCATTTAGAAAATATGATGGAAACCAAAAGTTTGTACGAACTATTGCACCAAAAATTTATAACATCGTACCAAATGAAATTGAAGTAATAACTAAATACAAGCACTTACTACTACAAGATTATTTTGTATTATTGCACACACAGGTGTTAATTCACCTAGGTGCATAACTGTAAAAATGTACTGGCGAACTTGTTAACACATGAATGTATCACATTTGTTATTTTTGAATAGAGAATTGAAAGAATTGAATTGAATCTTGTGAACCTCAGAACAGAACAATCATTTGAAAACTCGTAGGTAATTCAAATATGAAAGTGTGAAAAATGTTCAGCGTATATTTGATCATATCGTATTTTCATATTAGTTTATAGTAGTTTATACTAATTTCACACATTAAGTTCTAATCTGTGCTAATTTCATGAATTCAATAAAACACATGATAATAGTTAAAAATCACTAAAAGTTTTAACTCAAAGAGAGAAAGGCATGTCTCTGAAACAAATTGAAAATATATCTGAATTAAAAATGTTTTGCCCTACTAAGTTTTCTACAAAATCTTTCAGCGCATTATACTGGAATTAAAAATAAATAATTAAAATATTGAACTAAATCAAAAATAATATAAGGTGAATTGATTGAAAAGTTCAAATTGTGATTTTCACGAAACTTATCTGGAAGTATTTTGAAAAAGAATTCACCTGAAAAACACTGGCAATTGGAGATTATGGAATAAACCATAATCAGTTTGAAGAGATGTTATTGTTATTTCCGTTAACCTGTTGCATCCCTACATGCAACCCTTATCCATGCACAAGACGGGTGACCATGGGATTCGAACCCACGATCCTACGCTTTTCGAATTTCGAATTTCCACTCGTTATTGCGTTTCGGCGTCATTTTCTAGGGAGGGAGCAGTGAAGCACAACGTGCTTTCATTGTACAGAAGAGAGCGCTCCGAATTTTGTTGGGAAACAGTTATAGACAGTCATGCAGAGGAAAATTCAGAGAAATGAATATATTAACTGTACCAGGTATTTATATAATTGAGTGTCTGATATTTCTGTTCAAAAACCGAGAAAAATTCGAAATGTTTGAGTCACAGCATGGTTATGGGACAAGAACAGTGAATTTAAATATACCAGCCCATAGATTAAGTTTGACAGAAAAAACCACATTATATTCAGCTATAAAATTTTATAATAGACTAACGACAGAATTGAAAATTGAGCACTGCCTCAAAAAATTCAAACAATCAGTACAAAAGTTATTGATTAACATAGAACCATACACTGTAGACGAATTTCTTGATTCCCACTCATTTTGAGACATTGTCAAACAAACTTTCTCTTTCATGTAATTTTTACTTAATTTACTTTACTTAATAAGTTTTCAATTACTAAAGTGTCTATTTAAATTTTTAAAGTGTCCACTTGAAATAGTGTTAGTATATATTAAGTATTTCTAAAATGTTAGTGCTTTGTTCACTGAACATATATTTTTTGACGCCGGTTCACCCAATTGAATTTGTGCATTGTAACATATGTATAAGTACAATTTTTTGAATAAAGCTACCTATCCATCTATCTACGCTGGGGAGGCAAACGGCTCTACCAGCTGACCACCACGGTCCATAACAGAAAAATCTTTGTGGCTTACAAGTCGAAATTAAAATAATATTCAGTTCATTTTTGCAATAGGTTATTTGAGTTGTTATGCAATAAGATTCATCACCCTCTATTAACCATTATAGGAAATAGGAACTCAAAAAATCATTTTCTACCAAAAAGAAGAAAAAAACCAGAATTTTATACTTACGTAATATTTCTCTGTTCTGGATGAATATTTTATATGTGGCTGGACCAACAACCCCCATCACGTTTCTTTGATATCCCATAGCATATACGTCTTCATAAGTTTTCTGCCTTGAGCTGGAAAATAAATTAAATGATGTTTGAATCAAGAGATGAAAGGAAATTTGTAGCACACTCGCCCACATATATCATTTGAACTGATAGAAAGATATAGACATTTGTATTAATTTGGTAAAATTGGTTTGTGTGATATTTCTGAGTGAATCTGTTTGTGTTTGATGGCTTAGGTACAGAATTTTATAGGAATTTCATAGGTTTTTTATTTAGGGTATTCAATAGAAACAAACGATTTTCCTACAAAATAAATTGAAAGCAATTGATAGCCTCCATATTTTTCTGACCAGTTACCACCAAGAATATTCCATATTATCTGCACAAAAAAATATTCTTTTTCACATAATTATGAGCGTAATTTGATTATTAAGAATGAGGGATTGTAATGCACAAAAGATCAAAGTTTGGAATTAACTTTTCTGAAAATTCACCTAGAGAAACTAAATTTAAAAAAAAAGCTGATTTGAGATTACCCAGTTATGTCTGTCCCAGTAACATTAAAGTTTTGATGCTCAGTATTACTATCAACAATACTCTAAAAACTAACCACCAAGAGTACATTGTCAAAAGAGCCACTTAGAAACTGTTTTCTGTTTTGTGCCAAGAGATATAGATTTATAATCTATATGCTACAGATCCGACTTGATATAGGTAGGTATTCACATATTTAGAGTTCAGCTCCTGTGCTAGATTGAATGCCATTGAGAAAATAGCAAAGCATCTCATCGGTAATACCTCACTCACAATCACGCTTACTTTCCTAGAACACTGCAGACAAGTTGAGACTCTTTCATTTTCTTATGGCCTGGAGACTTGTTGAACATTTCTTTTCTAGGACTAGTTATTTCAAGAAGGACAAAGCTTAGGAACTTATTATCTTGGCATGTATTCCACAAAGCTTGCAATTCAAAACATATAAATTAGTCCAATCCTTTCCAACAATTCTTGGTTCACACAATACCTACCTACCTATTTCTGAATTTTAATTAAATTTTTTAGTGAGAAAAATGGTAGGAAACTCAAATATTTTGAAATGCTAGGACGTTTAAAAAGCATTTTTGATTTGCCTTTTGTGTTAACTAATTTCAAAATGCCTCAGAGAACAACAAATTTGAGAAAGTTCTAATATTAACACAGGTGTTTTAGGTTAGAGTGGATTTATGCAGCACAAATTTACACTAAACTCCAACTTCAACTAAGGAAAAATTAAACTTTGGTTTGTATGGCATTTATGCGAAAAAATTAAGACAATTTACGCATTCTGTTTGGCATTTTTATTCCTATAAAGTTTTTCTTTTTTATCGTAAAACCATAATGGGTATTGGCGAATGAGGTCTATGAACATTCCACCTTCGATTGCCATTATTTTATATTTCTCCACCAACTTGATTTGTTTATTGTACCTATATTCAAACTGATTTGGAATTGGAGGTTACAAAATTGAAACGTTATTTACGTTGTCTTTTCCATATCATTCCGCCGTTCACCCGCGGAATTCAAAATATGTGCCAACAATTGCGCAATAGTGTCAATAATTAACATTAACACTAGAAAGATGAAAGTTGGCCAACTATTAATTTTAATTTAGTTTTAATTTCCCTGCATAAAATGAACTATGTCAAATGAGAGGTTCATCTTCTTAGTTGAAGTTGAAGTGTAAATGTTAATTGTAGTTTAGTGTAAATTTGTGCTGCATAAATCCACTCTTATGGATTGTTGAAATTGAGTTATTCAACAGGTGCCTCTAACTGTTAGGAATGGGAATAATATTTGTTATTCCCCGCTTATATTGGAAACTGGTGAAAAACGCCTTTTGATTCTACTTACATGGTTTGATATCTTGAACAAGGCGAACACGAATTTATCACATTCGGCTCTCAGCTCTAGAAACGTCCACTCACAAAAAAGAGGTATCTGGTGAATGACTTTCACAATCTGCATATCCTCAACCACTTGTATTGTACTTTCACAACATCAAAAATGTCTATTCGAAAATTAGGACTTTAAATAAAAACTTTGTGCTTGATCACAGCCTCAAACACATCAATAACAATAACAATACGCCATTTTGTCATTTCTAGACTTCTCTTCTAGTGCACCGAGGCCACCGGCGCCACTCATGTCGGAAGTCGGAAGACGTATTTTAATTTCAAATTTGAAGCGGGTAAATCTTCAATGCAAAAAAAATATTTTAGATTCTGGATGTTGCATATTATTGTTTGATACGAGGGATTGGGGGTATGCATTAAGTTTTGATTAAGGAAGAGAAATCCTAACTTGTTTTAGTAGTTACAAAAGTTATTGAAATATCATTCTCTATCATTTTTATTTGCAAAGTCTGAACTCTACGTATTCGTACCTATTTAGGACGTACGTAAAACAATGTCATTGAAGGAAAATATTTTACTTTTAATAAACAGCTACGTATTTCTCTATCAATAAGTTGAAATCATCTTTCTGTCATACGTACCTAGTGCCTAAATCTTGAGGCGGGATTTATAGATAAATTGGCATTGGATTATTTATTATTTATATAATGCTCAGCTAAGCTGAATTTGAAATTAAACAACAGATATATAGAGAAACTTACCTGATGAGTATTTTTTTTTGTCCTTGATAATAGTCCAGAGTGTTTTTGAAGTACAAGTCTATTTTGGAAGTATCCGATTGATCTTGTGCGAATTTGTCATCTATTACTTCAATCATCATAAAGACACTGAGAACTGATGAATTGATTTGTTTCACAATATTCACTATCACACACAAAAACTATTATGAAAATATGAAATAAACCAATTAATTTTAAGTTAATCAATTCCCGTTGAAAAAGCATTTCCTCTTTGACACTTTTGACAGCAGTAAAACTTTGCAATTGACATGAAGTTCTGCACGACCAGTGCAACCAACTTGAATTTCCCGCGAAAAAAAATATGAATTTTTATGAATGGCAACTTGTGACGTCACAAGTTGTGCGTAAATGAACTATAGTACAGCTTTTCTCCGGGAAAACGTCGTTTTTCGAAAAAACGCTTTTACAGGTCGATTCAGCGTTTTGGAAAGTACAATTCAACAAATTTTGAAGAAATTTAATTTTTCATTCCGATTCCTCATTGTCCTCAATGTTAGAATTTTAACAATATCAATATTATTGGAAAATAAATTTTATTTTCCTTTCATAAGCCTCAATTTTTTTTATCCCCTGCTTACAGATATTTATAACAAACATTGAGGCATTCACCATTTTGCCATAGGCTTTTCTTATCTGTAATTTTGAATTAGTTTCTTTGTCCTCCAATATTATATTTGACGAATACGTTTGATTGCATGATTTGCATTGTGCAGTAGGGAAAAGTAGGCACAATTCTCCTAAAACTCATCAAAGCATATTCTCGAACACACGTGATCATTCACTTCGCGTGAAAGCTTGGGAACGTGATTCTTCTGCTATTTTGAGGGAGATCGCTTGATTCTCCTGAGAATGACCAACTGACGTTTAATTTTAATCCTTGATTTTTGGCATTTTAGACTTGATTTTGACACAGCATTTGGTGTTTACTGTTCAGTTATCTTAGTTTTTCGTATATTATTGGATCCTTTAGAAGGAAAAGGTGCAGTATTTGAAGTTGTTCTCAACAATCTCCAAGGTAAGATTTTTATCCAAAGTAACATTAGCGCAGAAGGCATTCAATCTGTTTTGCGCTGTGAGTCTCAACAATGGACCTTTCCAAGAGATATGAGGTAACGCTGAAATTAGAAAGTAAATACGCTAATATCACTCGGGATTTTTTATTTATTTTTTCTGACCGCTAGTTTATCTATAATCAGAAGAAAAGTGGTCTCGTGACAGTCGTGACGTCACGTTCATCAAAACTAAACTTGGCAACGTTGTTAAAGTTGTGCACCAAATTCTCATTCAAATATAATGTGTCGTATGACAGTTGTCATTTGATACCAGATGGGTTCTTTCGTCTGTTTTACGGAGCATCAATAAGAATCGTTTGTCTCTGTTTAACTCGTTTGCCTACCCATTTGATACAAGTGAAGCAGTTCCATCAGATCTAAACTCCAACGAACACCACCTATTTATTTTTTGAGGTTAATGCAGTTTTGAAAGTTTTGAGAGCTTTTGTGGTTTGTGTTCTAAAATTTGTTATTAATTCCTGTTTCTCCAGTACCTGTATCCCTGCAATAACTGAACATGTCGAAAAGGTGCTTTGTACCCGGTTGTCTGAACACCAGTGCAAATTCCAATTAACAATTTTTTTATGCACCTAAAGAAGAAGCGCGTCGGAAAATGTGGTTCGAAACAGTGAATAAACCTTTTGTGAAAAGCGGAAATATATGTTTTTGTGAAGAACATTTCCAAGTGAGTACTTTACGTTATGTTATTATTGTATTCAAAGCAGAGAGTTCAAGGAATTATTTTAAATTTTAGTCATTGCAAGAAAGACCGTGAACAATTACACAAATAAATTCACACCAAATCGTTTATGATAATACCTCACTTTGATTGTATGTAAATAATGTATGAATGTAAATAAAATAAACATTAACCTCACATCTCCATAAAACATTTGACAATTGAGAACTGTCATTACGATTTGCTGTGTTGTCAATGCTCGTTCTTCATCAAAATGATGATCCGTTCAGAAAATTTTAAAGTTACAAATACAATGAAAAATAGCTAATATGTGGATTTTTATCTATGAGTTGATCAAGTGACAATGTATTGATTATTTCTCAACGGCTAATATCATGCTAGAAGTTATATTTTTAAGGAGAACGGTATTGCCTGTTTCGGAACGTGAATTATGGTGGGAGGTATTTCCGATGAACGTGACGTCAGCGGCACACTTGTGATATTTTTTTAAATTGAAAGAAAAATAATGGAACTTTTTGTTAAATGGACTTTTCAGACTAACAACTATCGATTTAAACGAGTTTTGTAATTTATTTTCCGTAAATGTAAAGGTCCATTCCCGACATTATCAACCGATTCTGTTTCTTATATTGTTTCAGAAGCAGAGGGGCAAACAAGCGTCCGCCCCGAAAAATGTTAGACTCATTAAAAACACCACAGGCTTCTTGATGGAAATGGTTACTCGATATCTACAAACACCGAAAAGTGATATAAATAAGTTTCAAATAACTTTGTTGTTGGAGGTGCTTGTAACTTTGAGTTTTATGCTTCAGGAAGTTATCAGAATCGGGATTAAAAAAATTTCGGGTATTAGTCGATCAAGCACTTCCGCTGCATTTTAGAAGTAACAGATGCAAAACAACTATAAATTTCAAATAACTGGGTAAAACTTCCAAATAATCTTCAAGAGTTAGAAAATTTGCGCGGAAGGTACCTATACGGTTTTTTATGAAATTAGTATTATTCAAGAAGCTAGAGTTCAGCTCAGTGGATAATAATATAATACACAACACATAATTATTTGATTTGATTTACAAAATAGGTTATTTTGTAACTCTCCTTCCTTCAACCACTGAAAATGTAAGGCTCTCGAGAGGCTGTGATCACATGCGTTCGAGAATACCGATTTCTAGCGCGAGAACATTGCAGGCGATGTGAACAGTCACATCCAGTGATGGGAGCGTTCCGTTCTCCTGAACTCGAGAATTGGGGTCCTGGCGTTATAGAAATATATCTGTATAATGGCTATTCTGTAACAATTGTCATTGGTAGATAAAAATAATACGCATCCCGAATCCGAATTTCATGAAAGATTATAAACAGACTTATGTATTGAAATACAATTCGTTCAAATTCACGATATGAATTCTCATATCTTAAATAACACCGCAGACCACCGAGGTAGTCTGCTACAATGTATCGCAAATCGGTTGAATAGCAAGATTTGGTAGACTAAATAAACTTAAGCAAGAGGATATACTTCCATATGATTATTATTCCAACTAAATGAATGGACCCATTTGTGTGACTGGATGATATAGGTCATGAGACAAAAACTCTAGACGAAATAATCTTTGTGATAATATTTTAAATTATGCTACATTAAAATCACGTAGTGCTGACTTCATATTTTACCCTGGTGAGAAAATGAATTAAGACCCACCATATTTGTTGAGGGCGGAGTATGTATTATCAATTTGACAAAAAAGCAATAACTCATGTGAACGGACGAATGACTGAAGAATTTCCTTGAGAGGGACGGTTCTACAATTGGATCGGGGGCGCGAAGGAGTTGTTTTTTTTTTGCTTCTGGGGAGATGCTAAACAAAGAAACTTGAGTTAGTTAGTTAGGCCGAGATTTTTGAACAGCGTGGTTCGCGTAAGGGAAGGAGGGCGGGAAGAACAAAAATTAGATTAGTAGATTCAATAGTCTAGGGAGAGTCTATTATATTTGTAAACGCGCGAATCGACCTAACTCAAATAATTGTCGGTATTTATATTTTGCGGACGAACCTAGAAATCGGATTTTAAATAGTGGCGGACGAGTGAGAATAGTTACATACAGAGTGATTCCCAGACGAGATTTAAGGATTTAGCCGTTGGGTGTTAAACCCTCCTCGAGAGAGTAAGAAATTTGTGTATTGTTGTGATTAACTGACATACCAACACTAATTTGAATACCCCACGTAATTTTAAACTTTGCATCCTTTTGTATTGAGGTACTTCCCAGAACAAAGCACCAAATAATATATTTAGACATTGGTTCCAGTGACTTACTGGGTAGGTTAATTAGGGGTTAACAAGGAGACACCCCTGAACGTAATCAGTTTTCATTTTTGTTTTCGTATTTGTTAGTGGTAAATAACGTAAGTTCACCCTTTTGGGGGACTTACCGAACAATCGTTAGGGTTCTTTCATTGCATTATTAAGTGGTTAATTATTTCTTTTGTTATTTGTTGATTAATTTTTTTCTTGTTATCATATTCCAAATTTTGATATTTTTATTCAATAGATATAATATTTACCCAACGTACGTGTTTAATTTTGGCCTTTCACAAGAAAAGAAATTAGTATTACGAACTGTAGGCATCATCAATTGAGCAAACTTTACTTAAGACTACCCCTTCGCGCGGGTAGCACGAACCCAACATCCCTTTCGGACAAGTTTGAAGGCCTTGAGAGGAGTAGAGCTACAAGAAGGGGTTTTGTTGGTATCTCCTGGCTAACAAATCACACCATCTATACCCCTAAGGCACAAGGAGTGGTGACAGCAGCCGATTGATTTTGTATTTTGAGACGTATAGAGTTTGACATACGAGCAAGTTAGTAACAAGGGGCTCTACTCAACATAGAAACAATAGTTCTATGTAGTGAAAAACAGAATTTTGGAAATTTTTTTTTGTTGTTTTTCAACTTTAAATTTTCCTCTTCTAGGGGTTGGTGAGGGTAGACTCTGAGATTTGGAGAATATTCTTAATCACCCCACACCCCAAAGGGTGGGTTATCACAATTCAACTAGAGTAAGTAATGTTATTACGTACCTTCCTTGATTCCCTAATATCTGAAAAATGGTCATCTGGCCAAGCTAGCAGGTAGGCATGCGAACATAGTACATACTCACACTACTCAATCGTACACATTTCGTTCGTTTAATAATAAGTAACGTCTGACGGCCCTGGGATCTTGGACTATTACAGTAAGCAGTGTAGTGTCCGTTATGGAAAGTCCCGCTGTGATTCAACAAAACGTATAAGTTATAGCGACAAGGGGTTTCATTTTCTGCTGTGTAGTTGCTCATATCTAATCCTTTTAGAAAAAAATTAATGGTGACATTTAATTTTCCTCGAAACATTTCTGAGAAAACCTTTTAAAGTGAATTACCAACATTTTTGGGAATTCATGAATCAAAAGAGATTTTGTGCATTCCCTTCTTTCTTTGCAAATCAAACATGTCGGTTTCTCATCACCATCTATAATTTCTTCCTTAGTGAATGAATCTAAACATCGCGAGAGACTAAGTTGCCCAGTTCTTTGTAAAATTAGAAGAGAAATGTCCCAGAATGGATCAACTGACTGACTGACAATTGACCACAAAATGTGCATTTCAATGTAGATTTCATCTGTCCAACAAAGTTATCAACTATCTTGGAGTTGTCCATACTCAAGAATCTCGACCATGACTCACTGGTCTTTTCACTTTTGCTTAATCTCTCGACAATCTCGGTCAAAATGAGTTTGGGCTTATCCGTTACTCTATTCACGTCTTCATGAAGTCCTTCCAGCAGGTAACGTAAAACGTGATGCGAAACTTCAGCAAAAGCTTGGTCGACGGTCGCCGACAAATGCACTTTACTGTTTTTATGAGTTGGGGCGCGCCGACGTAAGAACAGTATAGCGAGTTTGTCGACGACCGTCGAACGCCGCCGTCACCAGTCCTTGAGAGGTCACGTTTCGCCGCAAATCGCAAAAAAAAGTTTCAACCCCTAAACTGCATCCCTATTTCACTATTTTGAGTGTTTTCGTGTTTAATTTTGTTTCTTACTTAAACTTGGAACCTCAACAACATTTTCCACCTGGTCCTTGCCTGTTATTTTTTTTCACAATAATTAAATGGAGTAGAATACATCTATTAGCTGTTAAAATAGCTTTCAATTGAAGAATCGCATAATTTTCACTATTTATTTTTTAGATAAGTTGTTTGCGAACAGGGCTGCTGATCCTTTAAATCAACAATATGGAAGGCCTGTATCGTGGCAATATGTGTTTGAATTAGTTATAAAATTCAGGGAAACAGGATCGGTAGCAAATAAAAAATGGCAAATTGAACAGCCGCAGCAGTCCGAAGTGAGGCGACAACAGTGGCAATTTTGTCCATGTTGAACTTGACCATATGTTAAGGTAGGAGTTTCAACATCCTTCCTTGGTAACCTTGAAACGCTAGATGGCAGCGATGACAGCGATTCACTGCACTTTGGAAATAAAATTGTATGCAACTCACATTACGTCACTATTCATGTACGTCATGTTACGTCATGGTACGTCATGGTACGTCATGTTACGTCACTATTCATTCCTGAAATTCGATGTGTTGAAATTCAAGGATTCTTCCGTTACTTGGTCGTAGTTACAAAATGCGACATTGCCTGTTTAATCGTTTTTGTTCACAGAAGATTCTTGTGATATTCTAGGTAGATCATTCCATTATTATTTGTCCTGAGCGTCGACGTCGTATTGTTTAAATTGGGTATTTCTTAGTAAGAACCTAGCAAAAAAGTTATATGTTCGGAACTTTTTGAAGACCAACTGAGACTAAAGAGAAAACTCTCATATTACTTCCAAATACAAGGACAACTCAACATTTGTAGATGAAGCAAATGCTATTTTGTTGTATTTGTTGACAAGCAACGAGATTCATTTATTGATACAATCTTATAAGAGACCAATAATAATTATTATGGAACAAAATTATGCCCCCGAAGTTAGTTTCCTTATACAAGAATAAAATTCTCCAAGAATTGTTGAGAAGAAGGATTTCGAAAGGTCAAAGATGTTATGATCCACCAATAAGAAATCTCAAAAAAGCTTGATTGTTCAATGAAGTACCTTAATTATTGATTTTTATTTATTTATGAAATAATCACTGTTGTATTACTTCATAAAAACACTACACACTACCTTCACCCTCACTAACGTCTGGAGTAATTTTGATATAAACTAGTCTCCACAAGTTACACTTACTTCTTCAGAAAAATGAGCTATAATAACTGTAACCCTATCATTAATATTATATTAGTAACATGTTTGAATTGATATTGCGCTTTGTTATCCATTTCTGAACTATGTTAAAACTAGATTTGAAACCGTTTGCAAAATTTGTACCGGACAGACAAACATTATTAATATTATGTTATGATTATTATCAATGAAATTGGATTGTCATCCAGTTCTGAGCTATGTGTGAAGTAGGTTCAAAACCGTTTGCAAAATTTGTACCGGACACAAACATTATTATTATGGTATCATTATTAACATATTTCGCAATGATATTGCCTTGTACTTCTGAGCATGATCTTAATTATATATAAAGAATGCTAAAAGATACACCAGCATTTATAGCAACCTCAAAAAAAAAAAAAACTCCATAATATTATTTCATACACATTAATTACAAATTTGCGTCCCTTTCAAAAATTTCTGTACAGTCCTCGCTTTCCAGGAAATGGGCGTGGGCTAACTTTTGAGTAAACTTGATCAGAAGGCTGCTAAAATTTCTTACACATTTTTTACAAATCACTGACGTGTTGAAAATTCCAAAATTTGTACCCCCTAGGGGTTGAATACTACTTATTTATAGAAAATTCTGTACTATATTAGATCCCGAAGTGGTCAGTGCCCGAATTGTTCACAATATTGTTTATAATTTTTGCACAAACCTTCGAAATATCTAAAATTACAGAATGAAGGGCCCTCAAGGGGTTGAACACCACCAAACCTCTAAAAATGCCTATTATTTCACTGCATTGCAGAGTTAACGATTTCGGATTTTCCTATTATAATCGTTGAAGAAATAACATCCAAGGAGTTGACAGCCCATCAAAAGAAACTAAGTTTTTTTAAAATTGATAATTGTGTAAAAAAAATTGACCGGTCGCTACATCGGAATATTATTATACGTCTATAGCAAACTTTTTCCGCATGGTCGGAAAACTATGGAGAACTCAAAGAAAATGTTTGGTGAACAACGCCCTTTGCTTGTTTTTTAATATACTATACCGGGTGGCTACGGAAGTATTGCCTACGGAATATCTCAGTAATTGTATGAAGTAGGTTTGTGAAATTTGGAGCGTCGATATAATGACATAAGAGCTAGAATTTGAGCATATTGACATGTCGAAGTTAACTTCCGGTCTGACCGGAAGTAACATCACCTTTCTTATTTTAAATGGAAACCCTATTTTTTTTCTTTTCGCTTTATTCAGCATTCAATTCCCTTTCTAATGACATATCACATGTTGGTATCTAACCAGAAACTAGATCAGAAAAAAATTATTGAAATTCACCGAGTAAGCCGTGGAAGCAAAATGAAAGCCAAAAATTGAAAAGTTGGCTATGGAAACCATACGTCACTTGATAACAGTTGCTACTACTGTGATATTTTATTTTCATTCGTCGGCGTTATAAAAAGCCGCCAAAAAAAAATATTGGAAAAATTGGGAAAAAAACAATACTCTGTAGGTCCATAACTTAAATAGGAACATACAACTTTTTCTTGCCTGTACTATTCAGCATAACCATTCCTTTCTAATGATATAATAGAAAGTAATTTTTTGAAATGAAATAACAAAAAATCCAATTATTATTCTTCAAATAACGAAAAAACAGATTTATCGAAAAAAAAAAATTCAAATTGATAGGATTAAAGATAAAATAAATTTAAAACAAATGTTCGAAATGCATTCCCTCAGCGCCAATACATTTATTGACTCTGGTGATATTTTCATGTAAAACGTTTCTCAACATTTGGGGCGTGATATCTTGGAAAGCTCTACGAATTTTTACTTCTAGCTCATGTAGAGTTGTAGGCTGTGTGGAATACACCCTATTTTCAAGATGCCCCCATAGAAAAAAGTCGCACGGAGTAAGATCAGGTGACCTTGGTGGCCACCTGACTGGACCATGGGTTGTTATAAGTCTCTCTTGAAAGCGATTTTGAAGATAATTTCTCGCTATTCTTGAATTATGCGGAGGGGCGCCATCTTGCTGGAAGTACATTCTCTCAGTTAATTCCGCTGGTAGGTTGTTAATGAATTCCGAAATTTCATTCGTTAAAAAATTAAAGTGTCTCTCTCCGGTTAGTTGGCCTTGAAAAAGAATGGGGCCAACAATATGAGTTCCAACTATTCCTGCCCAAACATTCACCCCAAATCTCTCCTGGAAGCCGCCTTGTCGAAACCGGTGCTCGTTTGCTTTCGCCCAGTACCTGGAACAAAAGACCGTTCACACTTTTAGCACTTTACACTTCGACTATCGACAATAATCCAAATAAAGTACAGTACCTACCTTGTATTATTCCTGTTAAATAATCCATTGTTGGTAAATTTTGACTCGTCCGTAAACAATATATAATAGTTAAATAGGTGATTCTCAGCATTTTGTCGAAGAAACCAATTACAATATTCCAGGCGCCTTTCACCGTCATTTTCGTACAAATGTTGATGCAACTGATACTTGAAGGATTTCAATCGATGTTTTTTCAAAATTTTCCTAGCAGAGTCCTTACTTATAGCTAATTCGGCGCCAATCTGCCTTGAGGATATTGTGCTATTATATTGTACTAAAGCTAATACATTAATTTCAGTTTCCTCATTAATAACAAATGCTTCTTGGTCTTCGTGAACATCAGGCTCAGTTCTTAATTTTTCTTCAAGCCACTGGAAATACCTTCTTGACTGTTGCTGCCTCCCTGGATATCGCTCTAAATACAATCGTTCAGCGGCATAAGAATTTTTTAAACATTCACCATAAATGAGAAGCATGTCAATTTGTTCGGTTCGTGAATAACGGGGCATTTTTTGAATATTCCACTAACTGATTTCGATTTCCAAACCCTTTTAAAATGGCAGAATCAAAAACACTACTTTGAACGTCAAAATAATATGGATAGCAGCGTTCGTGACAGCTCTCATTTCTTTTTTGTTTCATTCCAAAATACATCTTAATCAGCCTTCTTGTTAATATTTTGGTTCGAATGATTATTGCAATGGAATGATTATTCTGAATAGCACAAACATCGTCCATAGGTAGATATTAGAATATCTATGGACGATGGCACAGACCAAGTACGTTTATGTTCCTATTTAACCTAGAACCTACAGGATATAATTTATCATTCCACATTATTTTTAATTTTATTTTTGCGTATGGCGATAATCTGTTTTGTTATTTGAAGAATAATAATTGGATTTTTCGGTATCTCAGTTCAAAAAATTATTTTCTATTATATCATTAGAAAGGAATGGTTATGCTGAATAGTACAGGCAAGAAAAAGTTGTATGTTCCTATTTAAGTTATGGACCTACAGAGTATTGTTTTTTTCCCAATTTTTCCAATATTTTTTTTGGCGGCTTTTTATAACGCCGACGAATGAAAATAAAATATCACAGTAGCAGCAACTGTTATCAAGTGACGTATGGTTTCCATAGCCAACTTTTCTATTTTTGGCTTTCATTTTGCTTCCACGGCATACTCGGTGAATTTCAATAATAATTTTTTTCTGATCTACACCTTTTTCATATGTAATTCAGAAAGTATAACTTGTAATTCAGATTAGTAAAATGTAATTCAGAAAACGTAACTTGTAATTCAGAATTGTTAATTGTATTTCAGAAACCGTAACATGTAATTCAGATTAGTAAATTGTATTTCAGAAACCGTAACATGTAATTCAGATTAGCAAGTTGTATTTCAGAAAGTGTAACTTGAATTTCAGATTAGTGAATTGTTATTCAGAAAGCGTCAATTGTAATTCAGAAACCATCAAAGATCTTACCGGTGTGAAAAGAGCGGCCAAAGTTAGCAGCCGAAATCTCCGGAGACACCCCGGAGACACCAAAAGGGGGCTATTATGATAAATAATAACAAATATCTAAAAAATGGAGTATGCGGACCTTTTGCATAACTTTACTGACGACAGGGTTGAAAGTGGGTGGGTGAATAATGCGGTTGTAGCGTAAAATGATTTCCGGCAAATTTAGGTATTGTAATAAAATAATTTCGCTTTTGGACTAGGGTTGGATATTTTGAATATGCAATTTTCGTAAAGTACTGAATAATGGGATTCAGGGTTGAAATTTTCAACCCTAAAATTTTGAAAATTCATTTCAAATTGGTTCTAGCATACACTGATTTTGAATGTCCATTTTTTGTTGTAAAAGGACCATTCCGTTAGAGAATTGTTGACCTCCGTTGGGATCCCGTGGCGGATTTTTCAACCCTACTATCGGGGGAGCCAGGTGGTGCATTTAGCACTTATCTTAAAAATTCGACTTATGAGTGAAGTCGTCGTCGGAGCACTAACAGATTTTGTCAAAATGTTGCAAATCACTTCTCCTTTACTGTTTGATCAGAAAATTCGACTTCCTGATTGGGGATTTTTCCACTTCGGAGGGTTGTTGAGGGTAGTTTCTGATTTACAAATTATTTCACCGATGACTGAATGAAATTTTTAATAGTGCAATGGATAGAGCTGGAAAATGCAAACAAATCATGTCACTTGAAAATTTCCGTAAAAATGATTGGAAAACTGAGGAAACTAGAAAAATATGAATAAAAAAATTGAAATTTTTTAAAATTTGAAATATCTCGGAAACGCTCAAAATTTTCAAAATTTATCAAGAAATATTTTTTGATTGCCTTCAGAAAATGTACAAAAAATGTGAATGAATTTTTTCCATAAAATCAATGTACCGTGAAATAATCCAAAAAACCGGGAAATCGATAAATCTCCCAAACTATTGAAAAAATCCAAATTGATTTTTTGCAGCAAGTACCTTTTGACAAAATCTACCTACTCTTCAAATTTCAATTTTTAGAATTCGTTAACAGAGCGGGGAAAAAATAAAATCGAAAAAAAACGGGACTTGGAAACTTTTTTTATAAAAGCATCAAAATCTAAAAACTAAACGAGATATCGAAAAATTGTACGAACAATTTCATTGTACTAACTCAATACTACAAAAAACTACGTATGATTTTTTTTATATTTAAAAAAAATATAAAATTTCACGACATTAGCGCCTTCTGGCGGGCCTTTATCTTCCACCTAGTCTTCTGGCAATTTTTCTCCCCTTATTTGTATAACATCCGATTATTCTGCCAATTTCCAGCCTTGCACCTTATGACTTATTTTACGTAAAAAATGCATATTTAACCCTCTACCCTCGCGTTATTCTTCCGGGGTGCCTTCTGGTGGCCCGTCTCACGCTACGTTGGTGACACCCGAACCTATAAATGCTAAATTTCACTTTTGCACCGAGTCACCCGTATTTCTACGTAGTCCTCCGTCTAATACGGGTTGTTCTTGGTTTCTGAATTACAGTTGACACTTTCTGAATTACAACTCACGCTTTCTGAATTACATGTCACACTTTCTGATTAACAATTCACTAATCTGAATTACAAGTTACACAATCTGAAATACAACTTACTAATCTGAATTACATGTTACGGTTTCTGAAATACAATTTACTAATCTGAATTACATGTTACGGTTTCTGAATTACAATTTACTATTCTGAATTACAAATTATACTTTCTGAAATACATGTTACACTTTCTGAATTACAATTGAAAAAGGTGTAGTTTCTGGTTAGATACCAACTTGTGATATGTCATTAGAAAGGGAATTGAATGCTGAATAAAGCGAAAAGAAAAAAAAATAGGGTTTCCATTTAAAATAAGAAAGTTGATGTTATTTCCGGTCAGACCGGAAGTTAACTTCGACATGTCAATATGCTCAAATTCTAGCTCTTATGTCATTATATCGACGCTCCAAATTTCACAAACCTACTTCATACAATAACTGAGATATTCCGTAGGCAATACTTCCGTAGCCACCCGGTATACTAAGAGCTATCAGGATGAACATATGACGGTTCAAGTCGGATTTCCTATCTTATTGCAACACAAAAAAATTATTAAAACAGCCCCTTCTTCAAAATATCAATTTACATGGTTGATATAGTCCGTAAGCACCAAAAGACACGTCGTTGAAGGGTGTGGGATGATGTGAAGAATTCTAACGCTCAATGAAATACAGTCCAAGTCGAATTTGTCATCATATTGCAACGCAAAATTTTGTTAACACAGCCCACACCGTGGAAGGGTGTGGGATGATGTAAAGAATTCTAATACTCAATTAAATACAGTTCAAGTCGAATTTGCCATTATTTTGCAACACAAAATTTTATTAACACAGCCCACTCTTCAAAATATCAATTTACATGTTTGATATAGTCCGTGAGCTTCAGAAGACACACCGTGGTAGGGTGTGGGATGATGTAA
Organism: Chrysolina oricalcia; assembly: GCA_944452925.2. Classification (NCBI taxonomy): domain Eukaryota; kingdom Metazoa; phylum Arthropoda; class Insecta; order Coleoptera; family Chrysomelidae; genus Chrysolina; species Chrysolina oricalcia. The sequence continues at coordinate 52,703,440 of OX101811.2, forward strand.
AGAATTCTAATACTTAATGAAATACAGATCAAGTTTTAATTTGCCATCATATTGCAATACAAAATTTTATTAACACAGCTTACTCTTCAAAATATCACTTTAAATGGTTGATATAGTCCGTGTGCACCAAAAGACACACCGTGGAAGGTTGTGGGATGATATAAAGAATTCTAATACTCAATGAAATACAGTTCAAGTCGGATTTGCCATCATTGCAACACAAAATTTTATTAACACAGCCCACTTTTCAAAATATCAATTTACATGGTTTATAGTCCCTGTGCACCAAAAGACATACCGTGGAAGGGTTTGGGGTGATGTGAGGAATTTTAATACTAAATGAAAAACAGTTCAAGTCGGATTTGCCATCATATTGCAACACAAAATTTTATCAACACAGCCCACACTTCAAATTATCAATGTACTTGAGTGATATAGTCCGTGTGCATCAGAAGACACACCTTGGAAGGGTGTGGGATGATGTAAAGAATTATAATACTCAATGAAATACAGTTTAAGTCGCATTTCTTATCTTATTGCAACACAAAAATTCATTAACACAGCCCACTCTTCAAAATATCAATTTCCGTGGTTGATATTATCCATGTGTACCATAAGACACGCAATAGAATCGTGTGGTATACTGTAAAGAATTATAATCCTCAATTTTAAATAGTTTACGTCGGATTTCCTATAATATTGTAACACAAAAATGTACACAACGCACTCTTCAAAATATCAATTTCTAAGGTTCATGTAGTTCATGCTCAACAAAGGAGAACAGTTTTCCGACCATGCGGAAAAAGTTTGCTATAGACGTATAATAATGTTCTGACGTAGCGACCAGTAAACTCTTATTTCTAACAATTATTAATTTTACAAAAAAACGTGGTGTCAATGGATGGCCTATCAACTCCTCATAGGTTATTTCTTCAACGCTAGGGGAGATGGTGGCACATTCGGCAGTGGGGCACCTTCAGCCACCCCTGATAAATGCTGGGAATCGTTCGAATCTCCCGCCAAATTTGTTTACAGGTATAGGCAACATTGTTTGCAACTGATTAACGTTGATTTCAGTAATGCAAAATATATATTAAAGTTTTTATTTCTCCAAGTGTAGTTGTTATTATAACATATTTTGTCTCTGATTCAACTTATTGTAATGAATGTTTCGCTCAACTATCACTACAATAATCACTTCATTTTACTAGATGTGAACCCAACCTATATACTCAACGCAGTTTTTTGAAATAAATAATCTTCACAGAGAGTTATGTTGGGGCAGTTTCGGCCACCTGCCGAATGTGTAACTACGCTAGCTTTCGATGAAAAAGATTTCGTAGCAAATTATGTATACCATAAACCACCAACTTCCTCAGGATCTGCTGAAGAATCATCCCAGAACGAGAACATAACCACAGTTCAAATAAATGTGAATACCATCAAAATTCGAGCTGCTAGCTTATTCCTGACCCATGAGAGCGTTCGACCTTTTCCAATGGCTGGATGTTCTAAATCTGCACCAAAAAGAAAACCGAAAACCAATCAAGGGAAATCTAGGATATATACAGAAACTCCTGAGAAGAATAGAATAGAGCAAATTCAAGCAGAAAAAAGGAGAAGTTAGAGAAAAAAACAAAAGCAGCAGAAGAGAGAGCTGAGAAAAAAAAATTCAAAAAGAGTTGAAGAAAGGAAATTCGGTGAAAAATAGAAAATTGAAACGAGTTAAAAGAAAGATTTCCGGTTCAAGCGAATCAGAAACTGAAAGTTATTCAGTGAAAGAATCTGATGATGATGAGAGTTTTGAGTCTCTCCATGACAATGATGATATTGAAGTGGGCGATTTCATATTGGTGAAATTCATGGGGAAAGTGAATGCAATTCATTATACAGGGTGTTTCTTAAGTACGTGTAGAAACTTCAAGAGCATGTTGCTGACGTCCAAATAAGAAAAAAAGTTCCCATAAACACATGTCCGCAAGTTATTCGTTTCTAAGATACAGAGTGTCAGTTTAATTATTATATTTGTTTTTTTGTGAATAAATGCCAAAATAATTGTGATATACGAGTAAAGTTTGGTTTCTGGGATGATTTTTCAATGACAAAATCAAAAGTTTGTGTTAATTGTGAAAAAACTAATTTCTAATTGAATTTATGTTGAATAAAAAAATCTTGTCATTCAAACTCACTTGCATCGATTATTTCAAATCTCAATAACTCGAAAACAGTTGCTGGCAGTGACCTCTATCAAGAATAGATTTTTTACACAAACTAAATAATAAATATTCCCAGATACCAAACTTTACCCAAATATCAAAATTATTTTGAAATTATTCACAAAAAATAAAAATAAGAATTCAACTTTGACACTCTGTATCTCAGAAACTAATAACTTGTGAACATATGTTTATAGGAACTTATCTTCTTATTTTGATGTCAGCAATATACCCTGTATAGGACATGTCCTAGAGGCACATTCCAATGAATGTAATGTGAAATATTTGGGAAGGAGAGGAAATAATTTTCATTTTCCTCTCAACGACGATGTTTCAGTTTGTTCCAGGGATGACATTGTTGCTAAATTGAAGAAGACTAGCGAATCGAGAAGGGATGCAGCCCTGAGATTTTGTTATGACTTCAATGGTTTAACTATCAAATAAGAGTATTTCTAATTAAAATGATTTTGATATAATAAATGATTTGAAAAAGACTGTTCTTTTCACAACAGTTAGTGAATAATACATGTATGCTGAAAGTGCCCCTTGACATGGCCAAATGTGCCCCAGCACTGGGGCACATTCAGAATGGTAATATTTAATAATTATTCCTTCAACTACAATAAAAATTATTCCAACTGTCAATAGTCCACGATTCAGGTTATTGTTTGGACTATCATCTGAAAAATGTCTTTGAACAAAAATTATCATCGGGAACAGATCAAGTTGAAAATACTATTATAGTGGCCGAATGTGCCTCCATCTCTCCTATAATACGAAAATCCGAAATCGTTCACTTGGAATAAGTGGAATAAGTTAATGCGCTGTGTGGGGTGTTCAACTACATGGAAATCATCATTCTGCAGTTTTCTACATGTCCATAGATTCTAATGAATTTTTAACAGTCTTGTGGAAAATTATAGCGATACGCACTATGTGATAGATAATTTAATAGGAATTTTGAGAAGTTTGGGGGCTATTCATGCTGTAAATTAACATTTGATGGATTGTACACAAATTATAAACAATCTTGTGAACAATTCTGACACTGACCATATTGAGGTCTAATTTATTATGAAATTTTCTATAAATAAGGGGTATTTAACCCCTAGAGGATGAAAAGTTTGGAATTTTCAACACGTGAATGAATTGTAATAAATCTGTAAGAAATTTTAGCAGCCTTCTGAAAAAAGTACAGAATGTGTGGTGAATGAAGGTTTACTTAAAAGTTAGCCCACGCCCATTTCCTGGAAAACGGAGACTGTACTTTTTTTTTATTAGTACGCAAATTTGTAATAAATGTGTACAAAATTATTTAATAGTTTTTTTCGGAGTGTGCCATAAATGATGGTGTAGCTTTTAGTTCATCTTCTGAGCTATGTGTGAAATTGGTTTAAATCCAACAAAATTGTGGAGATCCAACAACTTGGTAGAATTCAACCCAAGCATTTATTTTCTCTTGAAAGGCCGATCTCACAGTGGTCAACGTAATTATGTCAGGAGTTTCCAATAAAGTCCTCCAATTCGATTCTTGGTATTACCCTGTCATGGGAAAGCCATGTGAGCAACATTGCCAAATGTGACTCTCAAATATTTGGTTGTAACACCAAAAACACTTTTTAAATAGTTACTGGCTCATTTTATACAGCAGTGCCTGTGAGCTGCTCAGATTGGTACAGGAGGTCGTGGGTTTCGTTAACTGCCAGTTTAATAGAGAGATCCTTTGACAAAAATTAGATACTCGAAATTAAAGAAAATAAAGATACCAAATACCAAAAACACGGATTTTGTCCAAGGATGTACTTTGTGCTTCTCAACAGTAAAACAAAAAATTCTGAAAACACTATTTTCACAATAATTCTTGACAAGTTGTTTATAAATTTGGAGATACAGAAAAAAAAAAAAAATTGAATTTCTAAAAAATATTACGGTTGAAATGATTTGAGTTTACAAATTTGGAAAGAGTATAATCGCTTACAAATGACTGGTTTGTTTACTTTTTATGATCAGTGTTTGCGATGGTGTAGGAAGACTTACACCAGAGCTCTACTTCAACGTTGGATGTAGGAGTCTTGTAGGGTGTCTCGAGACAGCGGCTGCTCTACTAGCTGGATAAAGTTTGTAGTAGCTTCTCTGGTATATTGGAGTCTTTCCTAAAGCTCAGGTGTTTGAATGCTGAGGTTACACTAAGAAAAATAAAAACAAACCAGTATCTTGTCTCAAATTGACAAGTGCGATAAGAATAATCAAGGACAAATCAACTTACAGATTTACTTTAAAGTTTGTTACAGAAATGGTAAAATTTCGTATTTAAAAAAAAATAACACATGTCTAAAAAATAACATATTTAAGATTTGCTGAGTTAAACAATGTGTTGAAGATGAAAGTTGTGTGAAGCACAAAAATGTACGATAAAGTTTAAATTTAGAATCTTCTCATACAAAATTAGAGAAGACCAATCTCAAGCGAGCATGAGAAAAATAATCATCATGAATATATTGTTTTCAATAACTTAAATAATAAAATATTCAAATTTGAATAGTCATTTAGACTGGCAAAAGGATATCAAATTATTGATCCTTCTTATCGATAAAGATAAATAATTATAGAATGTGTACAGTTTGAAGAGAAAGAGAAAATGTAACGATAAAGTGTACAGATATATTGTAACGTGAAATTTCTACGACAAATATAAATCGAAGATAAATCTCCAGACTGAGGAGAAAGAGAGAGAATGTACTGAGAAAGTTCTCGTTAACAAATTTACAACTCAAGCACATTGTTGTTTTGAGTTTATCTCCTGACTGAGGAGAAAGAGAGAGTACTGAAAGAGTACCTCGATATAAAATTTCACAAATCAAACGAAAGGTTGTTAAGGCAAAAGATTTTCTCTTTGGCTAGGCCTTTCCATCTAAACGTGGGTAGTGAGTGATCCAGAATAGATCAAACCTAGAGTTCGGAGAATCATGAGTGAGTCGAGCTTCTACAGATTGTAATTGAATGAAATGAAAGCAATGACTCACCCAGGAATTCCGTACTCCTAGCTACCAGACCAGTCCTTGGCACAGCTCACCAACCAGGTTCAGGAGGAGTGGCTTTAGCTCCTATTCACTGTTCACACTTCTAGCAGGTTGATATTTTCTGAACGTTCCAGAAAAACTTGTATCACTGAAAATCATAAAGCAGGAACAGAAACAGGTCTAATATATATTAAAGGCCAAAAATAATAGAATTATTTGAAATCATCAAAACATGTGAATCATCACTTTTAGAGGTGATGTTATATACTAGTTAAATTTTGACATTTTCGAATCGACTAGTCAAAGGATGATACGAAACGTTATTCAAATGTTAATAAGATATCAGGAAATTATTGAGGATTTTTTTTTAAATATTTATTAGTGACGCTCATGTGGCCATCTTTGTCTCACCTGTACGTGAAGCCAAGCCGCCAAAATGAATTTAAAACATTTCAAGAAAAATCTGTTAAAGAGAAAGTCGATATGTAGGTAGATCGATTCGATCAAAGAATCGAATTCAAATTAATCGTTATAAAATATACGACCTTTAATTTTTTTCGTAATGGAAATTCAATACATTGCACGAAGGGAAATTCAAAACAACCAAGCGCCTTGAATGCTCGCTTCAGAAAGGGACGATGAAGGACCTCCAAGAAAGGATATCGCCTTCCCTCTCGCTCTTTCTAACTGCAGTGTTACCAATGCAGTAATGTTGCATTTCACATCACAGAACAATAAGGTACATCGGAACAAACTATAGTCGGAACAAACTATCTAATTGAGATGTTCGGAATGAACTATCTCAATCAGATGTGAAATCTATTTAATTATGATATAATTTCAGAGGGAAATTATAAAAGGAACGCAATGTTTTACATTTCGTTACGTGGTTTTCAGTTTCGTGCCAAGAGATATTTCACTTTACATCATTTGATTATGAATTATAAGGCACAGATCCGACCTGTCCTGGAATACAGTTCCCATATATGTAGTGCAGCCCCAAACCCACACTGAAACTTTTCGATTCTGTCCAAAAAATAACCATTCGTCTCGTCGGTGATGCTGAGCTCACATGCTCACTCACTTCTCAGAAAGGTTGGCGATCTGTCTCTGTTTAACAGATATTTTCATGGACGATGCTTTTCTGAAATATCATCATCCGTTCCACCGCTAGCGGTCCCATCGAGAATGACCCGTCGAAGTCAGTGTTCACATCCCTTAAGGCCGCCAAACACCTCAATGTTGCCCGACAATTTTAACCGTGTCGAGTAAAATTGTGCACTGACAGTCTTACTCGGCAATTTTAATTACGGTCGCCACCATAATTTTACACGTACATGCCAACAGGTTCGTGCAACTCGACGTGTGTGTGGGCATAGCAATTTTAACCGTTATTCATCGACAGCGAAAACTCGTTAAAAAAGGGTGTGTTTCTGGCAAAAATAATTTCAAATATATATACAAGAACTTGTAGCAAAGATTTTGTAATAGAGTAAGTATATTGAGTTATATAGAAGTCACCCTTGTTTGTGAAATGTAAACTGTAAAGAATATAGCAACAAAATAATGAAAAACAAAGCGTAGGTACCAGGAATTTGTGACGAAAGTACAGCAGGTAGACCCTGGTGCGACGAAGCAGACTGTTAGAAAGAAAATAGATTCCATGAGAGGATCAGAGAGAAAAGAAAGTAATAGATAGCAAAAAATCCGGCGTAGGAAGTGACAAAGTATATGAGCCACATTTGTGGTATTTTACATATTTCCAGTTTTTAGAGGACCAAGAAGTTCCGCGTCAGAGCCAATCCAATATTGAAAGTGATCAGGAACTATCAGAACAGGAACATTTACAATAGGTGATAATAAAAGTATATGGGGTATGTTCTATGTTTATGTAAGGAATTGTTCAGTTTTTTGGAAAGAAACCAAATATTTATTTGTTAATTGTAATACCAACAAATTGAACAGTTATTTGGGTTTTCAAAGTTTGAACATGTTGGAGATAAAAAGAAAAGATGTGTTAACTTCTTTTTTCAGATTTTCAACCCGAACTCGGTGAAATTGTTGCACATTTGAAATTGTTAAAATGAAAATAAGGTGATTTCAAAGATGTATAATAACAACATTGTTTTTATAGACAAATTCACAAGAGCGAACTCAACAATGTGGTAACGTTTAAACTAAGATTGTTTGAAGGTGCTTGACAATATTTCTGTATTAGAAGAAATATTCAGGACTTCCATTGTCTAAAACGGAAAGGAATGTATTCTATGCTAGAACAGATAAAATTAAAGTACTGTAAAATTATGAAGTGCTGAAAATGAAAAATGCTGAAATTATTTAACTATATGTTGAAAATAGAATAACTTAAGTAAGTTCAAGAAAGAATTAGTGACAAACTCGGTTTCGAATTTGTTTTCTTTGGTGTTTTAATTCTAATTTAATTTCAGTTTTAATTCTAATTAATTTTCAGGTTTAATTTTAATTCATTAGTTTTGGTTTAGTTATATCTTTCATCACATTTCATTCGTTATTTCTTGAACTTACTTCAGTTATTCTATTTTCAACATATAGTTCAATTCTTTCAGCAGTTTACATTTTCAGCACTTCATAATGTCACAGTTATTTAGTGTTATCTGTTCTAGCATAGAATTCATTCCGTTCCCTTTTAGGCAATAGAAGTCCAACTTTCGTGTCGTTTTTTTTCTGATGAAATTGTGAAGCACACAACAAGCCATTACAACTTTTTCGGTGTTTTCTAATTTTAAACCAATCGCGGTGTGAAATATCCTAAAGCGTGTAGCCAGATGACGTTTAAGATAAAATTTCTCGACAGTTGGATACAACCGAAGACAAATTTGATGTCATTGGCAAAAATTTTGCAAACAAGTTAAAGGAGCTGCCAACAGAAACAGCAATATTAGCTGAAAAATTCATGTCCGACATTCTATTTGAAGCCCAGCTTGGTAATATAACGCGACAGTCAAAACTAAAAATGTACAACAGTTTTTATGACACTGTTCAAAGCACTAATTACCAGCCTGATATGCAAGCGTAAGCAAGTCGTTACTACGCCACATTCTCTACATCCAATGACGTTACTTTTGAATAGTTGCTATTTAGTTATTACAAGATAGATATTGCATTTAGCGTGTTAACATTGTTACAGAAATATGTCCTTTTTGTCATTAGTTGGTAAATATAATTGTTGTGGCAAGAAGTCTCATTTACCTTCAAAAATTATTTCCTTAGGGTACTCTATACACTACAGGTTTCAGGAATAATCCTACCTAACGCTTGCGATGATATTACAGTTATATACTTTAAGTCTTCATAAGTTCTTTCTGTGGCCAAGAACCTTAATGTTAGCAACTAAACTTTCATGACACGAAACAGCTTCTCGTAGGTGGGTAGCTTTTTCTTAATTAGTGGAGATACAATTTTTAATAATTCCAAATAGGTTTCTTCATCCATACCGACGTAATTAAACCAATCGTCTCTTTGTTAACTTCAATTCAGTTAACAAATTAATATGTGAAAATTGCTGTCTTTTTAGCAGCCAATATTTTGACCACCTGCAACGTTATTTTCTATTTTGCCTTTTTATCACTAATGCCGCTGCCACTGCCAGTTTATGTGCTCGTTTCATCGTGTCGCTGTCCAAACTACCTGCGAACTGGCTTTGTAACCTGACAATGTATGAACGCTTCGTCTCTACAATTTTGCACGCACAATTTTACTCGCCACGGTTAAAATTGTCGGGCAACATTGCAGTGTATGGCGGCCTTTAGGTTAGGTTAGGTTTGAACGTGAGTGGGCCCGTATCAGGCCCTCCACTGCGGCCAATGGCCTATGGCGGCCTTTAGTCGTAACTTTTGAGACATGCCGAACATATTCCCAGGGCTCGTTCTTCCAACGAACAGCAGAGCTTTGGAACTCACTGCCCCGCGAGGTGTTCCCTGAGGCACACAGTCTACAGAAATTAAAGAAAAACACCAATTCCTACCTACTTTTCCTCAGCTTCACGATGTTCTTTGAACATTACAGAATTTTCTTCTTCGAGAGAATCAAAACATAAAAAAGGCCAAACGTATTCAGGGCCATCTATTATTGAAGAGATATTGAGTATAGTTGAATAGGTTATGGTGGATTTATGCAGCAGTCATAAGTCATAAGTTTTAAGTCATAAGAAAGAATATTCGTCAGTGATTGGTTGGAATTTACGGACCAACCAATCATTGACGAATATTCTTCCTTATGATTTAAAACTTATGACTTATGACTGCTGCATAAATACACCATTAGTTTTAACCAACATCAAAGTAGAGAACAGCAAATATCTGAAATTCCACGACTACGATTTTATAAGCACCAGAAAATCTTTTGTTTATTATTATCCAACAAAATCATTACGTTGGTTTTTTCAACGTGAATACTCGATCCTTTAACTTGTCGTAAACAAATATTTGTTCTGTTTGTTTACCATTATAAATATCATGTTCAAACAATTTTATTAGCATTATGCTGCACGGGCGGGATACGTATTGTTTTTTCAGTGTCAAGTGTCAGATAGTACGACCAGTGTTTTCAAAAGCTAATCCGATTGCCAACAAATGCTAATATTTTAAACAAAGCGAGGCAAATGCTTTGTTTATTGAATGAATCACAGAGAATAGATTATTGGGTTCAAAAATATTAAATGGATGTTCAGCTTGAAACGGTTGTTGATTGATTCCAAACAATTTCATTTGATGTAGATGAATAAAGGAATAAGTAATATACGAATGGATTTGAAATACAAACCTTCCACCAAATTCTTCAAAATCGGATTTCGTAGGAGATTATCAAAGGCAATACCAAGAGTCCTTGAAATTATATCGAATTTCATTTTATTTTCCACGAAAACTCGTTTATTTGGCAAAAATGTGAAAACAAACCGATTGATAAAATCACAGATACGTTAGAACGAGTAATTTCAATGCTGTATCATAAAGAATTCAGATGAAAAACTTTTTGCAAATGGGCAAGAGATATGTGACGTTTTTTCAGAGTTTTCTACTTTCACAATTATAGAGTAGAAGTTATTTGACCAAGTTACAATTATGTTTTTGGCAAGTCAATCAGGTACAAAACGTGACGGGCCAAGAACTGATCCCTGAGGTACCCCATGTGAAATAGTTTGAAAGTCAGAACATGTCTCATTTATATATACTGCTTGTTTTCTGTCACTCAGGTAGGACTGTATCAAATCGAGAGATACACCTCTGACGCCATAAAACCGCAGTTTATCAACTAGAGTGGAGTGAGAGACACAGTCGAAGGCCCTTGATAGATCACATAGAGTAATGGAAGTATTCTTGTCGTCTTCCAAGCCTTTCGACTATCTCACTCACGATTTTGAAAACAGCATTTTGTTCTAAAACCAAATTGACAGCAGTTGGGAAATTCATTAGATTCATAATATTTCATAATCCTCTGCTTCAGTATAATCTCAAAAACTTTGAAAAAAATGGGAATTATAGATATTGGGCATTTAACCAGGCTATTGGATTGAATCAATCATACAGTCATAGAACAGCTGATATTTCTTTCAGTTCTTAACACATCCCACAACAGAATAACTCTGAACAATATTCTGGATCTTCCTCAAAAATTATTATTATTATTATACAATAAGTCAATCAAAGAAAGTTGTTTACCGAAGATATGGAAAACTGCACTTGTAACTCCCATCTTCATAAGTGGTAATAAATATATTTTTGAAAACTATCGACCTATCGACTTTTTGAGTCAATCATTTGTTATCATCTCTACTTTGATGTTGGTTAAAACTAACCTTTTCAACTATACTCAATATCCTCTTGAAGAATATGGACTATGGCGACCCTCTTCTGGGTGGTACTGTTTAGTGGTTTTTCCTACAGCTGAAAAGTGCTCCGGATCGCCACGTCAAATAATAATACTAGCCGTCCTCTACCCGTACAAGCTATGCCTTTGCGTACACTCTACGAGTGTTTCTGAGGGAGTAAACATTATTATTTTTTCTCCCGTCAGGAATATACCAGTCAGGCCCTATCTCCGAAACTCCTACACATTCGGAGGGCTCGCTGGCCTCATCATTACCCCAATAACCACTCCCCAAACTATGGAGGAAGCAGCTATTGGGTTCGGAAATCGTGTGTCCTGAGCAGACGTAATGACAGTCTTCTAAGCTTACTTCCGGCTAAGATTTCTGACATCTTGCGACATGCCGGTATAATTTCCAGATTAGAGAGTAGCGAATTCATCACACCACCAAGAGACCCTATTATCAGAACGAATGATTTTAGAGAATGGTGTGGGTAAATGAAGCCTGCGGAGTTCGCCCGTTTTTCTACCTCCGTTTGGACGATTCGTTTCGCCAGGAGCCGAAAACTCTATGACGAAAATCGTCTTACTTCAACGATCGAGAATTACTACATCAGGATCATTGGCCTGTATTTGCCTGAGGGTGGGGAATGAGTAGTTTTAGTAGATCCGGCACTTCTCCTCCACCACGGACTAAATATCCCCCGGATCGTAGGACAACACCAGTGTTTCGTCTATAACTTATAAGTGTCCTAGATGGTAATACAACACTCGCAGAGCGGCGTTATGTCTGTGGATATAGGCTGAGAAGGCATATGCCGGACTTACTGAGAGCAAATGCATTATTGTCTCAGGCGCCTCACGACAAGCCCTGTATCTAATATCAGAGACCTCTTTACCCATCACGCGGCTACGGTAGACCAGGATGTTGAAGACACCATCTTGGCAGGCCATTATGTTTTCCTCGTTCTCCGACTTCAGCCCACCTAAGAAAGGTTCAAGTTTTTGGATAAGCTGAGGCTTTTTGCCGAATGAGTAAGATCGGAACGGCAAGCATACACTGTTGGAAATTAGTTGCTGAATTAACAAAAAAATGTAGTCCCAATAGGTCTACAACTATTTTATAGTTGAAATGTCAAAAGCATTTGAAGTTAATTTTTACTAAAATGGATATTGGTTCTTTCAACAATATCATATTCATATCTCTGATAATCGCTATTGTCAAAACTTCAAGATGCAATTCCAAAATGAACATACCTTCATTGTCACTTCAACGAATTATCAATACCTAATCTTGAATTGAACATGTTTCAAAGAATAAATCGACAACAGCCAATTGTATGGCTACTATATCTTAATGGTAAAGTTGATACAGTGAGTTATCAATTTTACTGCAAATAATCGAATCTTTGGCAATATATTCCATATGAAGTTACTAGTAGAAGTTGTCATCTTCGAAATAGCCTATTGTTGAGAGTGTATTATTTCTTAATGATGAAATAACTATACAAAATTGCTAATTCTACTGCAACTATATGTATTTCATTTAACATCCTGTTTCTAGATCAACTATTCGAAATCATCTTATCATCAAAACCTCATTGTTGTTATTCGCAGTAACTTACTGTTGTTCGCAGTATATTCTGAAGTTATTTCAACTATAATGAATTGTAACTTTCAGTTCTGCTAATTGTTATGAGCACTACCTCCTAATATTATACTATCTACAATAAACTGTCATTGTACTACAACTTCTTGTACTTTTACCAATATTTTCATGTCGTTATGAAACATATTATCCGAATATATGATGGGTTTCATTTGACAATTAAAAATGAGACTATCATTCATCACATTTTATTTCATGAAAAACAAAATTCCATCTTTAATGAAAAACACAACACAGTAATAACGAAAATTGTAAATTTGTTGATTTGCAGAAATTTGAAGAGTTTATGCCAGACATTATTCACTGTCTCTCTCTTCACAGAACGCTTCTTCATGACGGTGGTTTGTGGAAAAAGTTTTAGCAAGGCAAATGAAAACGGCAAATCTGAAAAAAAACATTCAATAGCTGATGAAAGTGGTCAAATAAATAATGCAATTTACTGAGGATAACTTGGTTATTGAAATGTGCATTTATGAGATATCAGTGATAAACACTAATATAAAATTCGTATGTGAAATAAGGTAAATAATAATTGATTATTATGTTATTTTGAAATAACATTTATTGAAATTATAGAGTATATTTGATTAGAGTCAATTTGGAAGTAGATATTTTATATACTTCTTGAATTTTGACCCCAAAAAACTTCACAAAAATGAGTTTATTTTTTCCGATCTTGAGGAAGAATTCATAAGATGTCTAGAATCGATTGTAATAGATGAAATATAGCTGATATTATTCTTTTGCAGTCAACTTCCAACCAATCAGTTTCTAAAAGTGTTGGATACACTAGGCTGTCACTCCTCTCATGAAATGAAATGGTATGAGTTTTTGACGGATGCTCAATTTGACCTCTACGGAGGGTTCTGATCCTGTTTGTCAAAAAACATCCGTTTTTAGAAGCTGGGTCAAAAATGGCTACTATGAAAGAAAGAAATCTAATTGAAAACGATTTCAAGGAAAAAAATTAGACTTACAAATCTGGCCTTTGTTGTATTATCCTTTAAATCAGGAAATGGGTGCACCATTGCTGAGGCATATGCTGCTTTCGACCGGTGTGAAGTTAGCAGCCACTTTCTAGCAGCCGTTTTTATCTAGCAGCCAATTTGCCAGTGGCGCCGGGTGTGAAATTAAATTCGAATTTTGATCCGAATAAACTTCAATTTATGTATATAGACTACTGAAAAGCCCGAGAATAATATTCCGAGAGATGGTTGATTTGCAGGCCGTCTAAGGGGCAGTTTGTACTTATCGATTTTTGGAAAATCATTCTGAAACATCGCTCAAAAATGTTTAGCCAAATTCATTTTCTGTATATAGACTACTTATAAGCCCAAAAATGATATACCAAGAGGTGGTTGATTTGCAGGCCGTCTAAGGGGCAGTTTGTACTTGTCGATTTTTGAAAAATCATACTGAAACATCGCTCAAAAATGTTTAGCCAAATTCATTTTCTGTATATAGACTACTTATAAGCCCCAAAATGATATACTAAGAGGTGGTTGATTTGCAGGCCGTCTAAGGGGTAGTTTGTACTTGTCGATTTTTGAAAAATCATTTTGAAACATCGCTCAAAAATGTTAAGCCAAATTCATTTTCTGTTTATAGACTACTTATAAGACCAAAAATGATATACCAAGAGGTGGTTGATTTGCAGGCCGTCTAAGGGGCAGTTTGTACTTGTCGATTTTTGAAAAATCATACTGAAACATCGCTCAAAAATGTTTAGCCAAATTCATTTTCTGTATGTAGACTACTTATAAGTCCAAAAATGACATACCAAGAGGTTGATTTGCAGGCCGTCTAAGGGGCAGTTTGTACTTGTCGATTTCTGAAAAATCATTTTGAAACATCGCTCAAAAATGTTTAGCCAAGTTCATTTTCGGTATATAGACTACTTATAAGCCCAAAAATTATATATCAAGAGGTGGTTGATTTGCAGGCCGTCTAAGGGGCAGTTTGTACTTATCGATTTTTGGAAAATCATTCTGAAACATCGCTCAAAAATGTTTAGCCAAGTTCATATTCTGTATATAGACTACTGAAAAGCCTTCAAATGATATACCGAGAGGTGGTTGATTTGTAGGCCGTCTAAGGGGCAGTTTGTACTTCTCGAATTTTGGAAAATCATTCTGAAACATCGCTCAAAAATGTTTAGCCAAGTTCATTTTCCGTATATAGATTACTGAGAAGCCCCAGAATGATATACCGAGAGATAGTTGATTTGCAAGCCGTCTAAGGGGCAGTTTGTACCTGTCGATTTTTGGAAAATCATTTTGAAACATCCCCAGAAATGTTTAGCCAAGTTAAATTTCTGTATATAGACTACCGAAAAGCCCGAGAATAATATACCGAGAGATGGTTGATATGCAGGCCGTCTAAGGGGCAGTTTGTACTTGCTCAAATAAATGCAAATAATAAAAATACAACTACAGATTTAGAACGTTTATCATATACATAAAATATAAAAAATATATAAATCAAAATAAAACATAATTAAACAAAGTAAAACAAACTCACCCTCTCTGTATGTCACAAGAATACAAGAAAATTGCGGAAGAAACTTAAATAATAATAGTAATAACAAAAAATAAATAAAATCCAATATAAAAAATACAAAAACAAAACAAATTCTTCACTTATCTCAGAACTAAAAAAATATTCCACCTAGGTGTCTTAATGCTTTTGGTACAACTGATAATATTTGAGATAATTATTTGACAAGAACATGGAGTATGGTATATGTGAAAAAAGGATTTTTCAAGAAGTGAATCCAAATCAGCCACAGTCAACACCTTCAAGTTTTTTCGCAATTGTCTTGCGATATCATTTAGGGTAGCTGTCAATTAATGAAAATTTTGGAAACTAAAATAACTACTTATATTTATATAATGTTATTTCAAAATGCATGACCAAACCTCATATTTCTTCGTGTATTATTCCATGCTCTAAATAAATTATCGGTTGTGATAAATCGTTGAAATGAGAATAAAAAATTCAGATCAACAGAAAAAACAGAGTTCAATTTGAATAAACAGAATAACTATGTGGTTGTTGCTCTTGACAGATGGTTAATCTGGATTTGGATGCCGATTCATATTCACAACTCAGTCATATCATCTGGACAAAAAGCTTTAGGATACGCAGTAGTTTTGTAATTGGAGTAGGCAACTACAGCATTTTTATCACAGTATTTACAAGTACAGTTTTCATTGCTAAAAAGCGAAATGAGTATGATATAATGTTGAATTAGACATGGGTAAAATTCATAGGAAGGCAAACACCTACAAAAATTGTGCCAAAATGTCAAGCGATCAACTAAAAACCACCTCAGTGAACTCTGAAAGGTTCGGTAGTTGCTGATACGAAAAAATATGAAAAGCCTAATACTGGGTCAATATTAATTTGAGAGAATATTGCATTAATACAATCTACAGAGATCGCAAATTCCGTATTTTGTTTTCTCATCGATCGTTAATCCACATTTTATTTCATCAGTGGTTAAAAGACATTTCTGATGGGTTGATCTTCGACACAATCTACAAATGAAATCGTCTTCACTACTTCGATGTCCACAAAAAAAGCATGTAGAATTTGTAGGCGAACTACTTGACAATAAGAACCATTTGAGATTGTCTCTGTACCCATCAATATCTACATAACCAAGCAAATTCTGATTCTCTACCAATTTAGAAAAAAATAATATAACGAATACACCACAGTTGTAGCTATCCTCCTGAATGATATGATCAAGTACTTCTTCGGACCAACTATTACAATTGATTCCTTTTTTTTTAAAGAAATTCATAATTTGTTGGAAGTAAAACGCGATTTTATTGTTTTCTCCACCTAGTGGATCAATGAAAGTAATTTTTTTTTCTTTCAAGTTCAACTTGATCAAAATGAAATGACTGTTTCTAGCTACAGGCAATATCACATCATTTTTATCGAATGTCACACATCGAAGAAAGTCTTCCGATACATTTTTGCTATTGATTATTATAGTTGCTTTCTCCACTGAGATTATTTGATACCTATTACTATGATTGAGTAGATGGAGACATGGTCGATGATGAAACTACCTAAGCACTGATTTTGCGAAAGCGTAGAAAATTCTTCAATGAAAATTTCCTTCACTGGAAAATCTGATACAGAATTTATCGATACGATATAGTTACGATACTTCAATATCGGAAATTAATCCATTTGGTAGTAATTTGATGTCTTTCAATGTTCTCCATTTCCTGTCCTCAATAGATGAATAACTATTTTCTGGACATACAATTGAAGGAAGAAGAAAAAAATAATAGAAATATTTCAATTTGTTCAGCATGGCGTCCCAAAATGATTTAGATCTAGTTATTCTAACTATTTTCAAACCTTGGTGCGTGTATATGACTAAATCACACCAGGCGCGATTCGAAATTTCTAACATACCTTGGATTTGGTAGTGATACGAATGTGTCGGAGATATTGCATTTTGCTTTCTATTCAAAAAATCAAATTTGAAATCGAATGGGTTGACATTTTTTGCTGAGAATGGGCATTTGATCTCTATAAGACCATCATCGTCGCTAAGTCCATCAGGAGATGCACCTAGAAATGGGTATTGGAGGTGTACTATCAATCCTGTTGTTTCAACGTTTCTACGTGTTTTTTGGATATATGAATTTCGAGCAATTTCTTCGAATTGTACCCCATGAGACACGGCAGGGTTTCGAATTTCCTTGTCATTTAAAATAAACTCTACAATATTTTTATAAGAGCTGTCGGTCCTCACTTTGCAAACTCGACCAAAAAGGGATGCGGTAACTCTTTTTTTTCTATGGTGTCTCCATAAAGCACACAATCGTTGTTGTTTTGTGGAATGGCTCAATTCATCTCTCTCTTGTGTGGTAATTTTTAGTGAATACAAAAATTGATCATACTTCTGTACAAGCTCCATCTTTTTATCATAGCAGGTTTCTGAAGTTCTTTGTGAGATATCATTGAATTCTCCCGGCAGCTCATCAAGAGGAACATCATTACCTATAGTATATTTTTTCAAATATCGGGCGTTGAAATGTGTACCAGTGTTTTTTTTTGGTCATCGGCACCATATTTCTTGTGACGATTTCTCGTCAGCATGGACAATTTCAACAGTCTTGGTTAATCGAGATTTCCCTATTTTCAAATCTGCTTCAATTTTCAACGCCAAACTGTCTTCTCTTAATTTTCTAATGAAATGAGAACATTTCAGATTTCTTTCACCGTTTAGTTTATTATTTTTCAATTGTGAAAAATAATTTTCTACGACAGAGTTACTCAGAGGTGTAACACTATCTAAAACTAAACAACTCCATAAGGGACAGTATGGTAAATACTTGTTGATAATCAACTTCAAGAAATTCATGTTGAACATTTTGTTCAAATTACCATTATTCTTCAACGATTTTTGTTCAGAACTCATGTCATATCGAGAATGCAGATTCTGAAACCTCTTATAAAAAGGGCTAGACCGGAACATGGCATCGTTATTTTCAATTTCATTTTCTAAATGCATTTCATGATGTTCTTCGCATCTTTCGTCTGGTTTTGTTTTATTTGTAATCATTTTGTTGATCTTTGATTTTGCCAGTTCCACCTCAGAAGTATGAAATTTTCTACTTACTATTATTGTTATACTGATAACAAATTGGTCTAACATTTCCATCGAATCGATTAATATTACAAGTGCCATCATATCTTTAAAACAGTTCTGTAATTCATTGTCACACATTGTGTTCACATCTTTTGATATCATCTTCATCCAATGTGCGCAACATAAATGTACTCCAATCAAATTTGAATCATACAAAACTTGTTTTGATTCCAATATTTGATAGCATTTCTCTAAATATTCTAACAGAGTACACCTATTGAATGCTTTGCAGGCAGCATGCAAGCTGGCCCATGAAAAATCTGTTACTATCTTCGAAAATGCAGGCCTGCAAATCAACCATCTCTTGGTATATAATTTTTGGGCTTATAAGTAGTCTATATACAGAAAATGAATTTGGCTAAACATTTTTGAGCGATGTTTCAGTATGATTTTTCAAAAATCGACAAGTACAAACTGCCCCTTAGACGGCCTGCAAATCAACCACCTCTTGGTATATCATTTTTAGGCTTATAAGTAGTCTATATACAGAAAATGAATTTGGCTAAACATTTTTGAGCAATGTTTCAAAATGATTTTTCAAAAATCAACAAGTACAAACTGCCCCTCAGACGGCCTGCAAATCAACCACCTCTTGGTATATCATTTTTGGTCTTATAAGTAGTCTATATACAGAATATGAACTTGGCCAAACATTTTTGAGCGATGTTTCAAAATGATTTTTCAAAAATCGACAGGTACAAACTGCCCCTCAGACGGCCTGCAAATCAACCACCTCTTGGTATATCATTTTTGGTCTTATAAGTAGTCTATATACAGAAAATGAATTTGGCTAAACATTTTTGAGCGATGTTTCAGAATGATTTTTCAAAAATCGACAAGTACAAACTGCCCCTCAGACGTCCTGCAAATCAACCACCTCTTGGTATATCATTTTTGGTCTTATAAGTAGTCAATATACAGAATATGAACTTGGCTAAACATTTTTGAGCAATGTTTCAAAATGATTTTTCAAAAATCGACAAGTACAAACTGCCCCTCAGACGGCCTGCAAATCAACCACCTCTTGGTATATCATTTTTGGTCTTATAAGTAGTCTATATACAGAAAATGAATTTGGCTAAACATTTTTGAGCGATGTTTCAGAATGATTTTTCAAAAATCGACAAGTACAAACTGCCCCTCAGACGTCCTGCAAATCAACCACCTCTTGGTATATCATTTTTGGTCTTATAAGTAGTCAATATACAGAATATGAACTTGGCTAAACATTTTTGAGCAATGTTTCAAAATGATTTTTCAAAAATCGACAAGTACAAACTGCCCCTCAGACGGCCTGCAAATCAACCACCTCTTGGTATATCATTTTTGGTCTTATAAGTAGTCTATATACAGAATATGAACTTGGCTAAACATTTTTGAGCAATGTTTCAAAATGATTTTTCAAAAATCGACAAGTACAAACTGCCCCTCAGACGGCCTGCAAATCAACCACCTCTTGGTATATCATTTTTGGTCTTATAAGTAGTCTATATACAGAAAATGAATTTGGCTAAACATTTTTGAGCGATGTTTCAGAATGATTTTTCAAAAATCGACAAGTACAAACTGCCCCTCAGACGTCCTGCAAATCAACCACCTCTTGGTATATCATTTTTGGTCTCATAAGTAGTCAATATACAGAATATGAACTTGGCTAAACATTTTTGAGCAATGTTTCAAAATGATTTTTCAAAAATCGACAAGTACAAACTGCCCCTCAGACGGCCTGCAAATCAACCACCTCTTGGTATATCATTTTTGGTCTTATAAGTAGTCTATATACAGAATATGAACTTGGCTAAACATTTTTGAGCGATGTTTCAAAATGATTTTTCAAAAATCGACAAGTACAAACTGCCCCTCAGACGGCCTGCAAATCAACCACCTCTTGGTATATCATTTTTGGGCTTATAAGTAGTCTATATACAGAAAATGAATTTGGCTAAACATTTTTGAGCGATGTTTCAGTATGATTTTTCAAAAATCGACAAGTACAAACTGCCCCTTAGACGGCCTGCAAATCAACCATCTCTCGGTATATTATTCTCGGGCTTTTCAGTAGTCTATATACAGAAATTGAAGTTTATTCGGATCAAAATTCGAATTTAATTTCACACCCGGCGCCACTGGCAAATTGGCTGCTAGATAAAAACGGCTGCTAGAAAGTGGCTGCTAACTTCACACCGGTTTGCTTTCGTTGTTTAAATAGATGGCAGAAAATCAGCCCTGCTGCATGTGATTCACCACAATGTGAACCAACCTCTTCCTGTGTTTGTCATCCAGAGTCTTATTAGTCCTGTAGAAGAAGACAACTTCTCCTCCTGGATCATCGAGTAATTATCTACTCGCTCAATTCCTGAAACGATGAGAAGGTAAAAAGTATTTTTCATTTCAAAATCACTTTCTTTTGAAAATTTCAGAAGAACATTTTGAAATGATGCTGAAATCACGAAAAATCAGTTCAATAGACGATAAAAATTACTAGGATGTACGAACTCAAATATCAGAATATTATTCGAACGAATCTTACCTGTACTTTTATTTCTCTCCAACTCTACTCAGATATTTTTCTTGGAAGTTTTTCGTTACTAATATCAGATAAGCAGCTCAAACTTCGGTCAAAACTTCTGAAACTTTCAGTACTACAAAACTGTTCTGATGTTTTCATTTATAACTGGGAGGAACAGCTACAGGTAGGCCTGTTGCGATTTATAGCATGTAAATGACAAACAAATATTATTCCTCAAACGATTTGAAAATTTAGAAGAAAGAATAAAGCTTTTCATCAATATTCTTGTAAAGATAATCAATAGGAGCTTCTGAAGTAGAATAAACATAAAATCAAGTAAAAATCTGCATAAAAATGAAAACACAGCAAGGTAGTTATATTTTTGCAAAATGTGTAATTCGTGTTACAGTAGGTATACGTAAGTACACACCACTCGCAAAACAAAGTGAAAAAATGTTTGTATAGTAGGTACTTGCCTCCATTGTATTTGTCTTACAACACATTAACACACCCTCAATCAGCGTAACTGTTACAACCACTACGTCCACGATACAAATAGGCAAAGAACTGATCAGATCAGTAGAAATATTTTCGCTGGAAAACAAACGGAAAGTTACGACTATACACGAAGGGTTCAGAAATGCATGGAATCTGAACGTAACACGAAAATGTTTGTAACAGAGCATAAACTGTTGTGAATTGAGAAACAAAGTGATGGTAATTCGTCAACACAAATCGACAAATTCGCAACTTACTAATCGTCCTTCAACAGTAAGATGTTGTTCTACCTAATCTAATTCTCTACGTTTTAATTTCATTTTCGACAATTCCTAATGGTTATATTATCCAGTTCAATTAAATGAATTGTAAAATAACAGTTTAAGATTTATCGACTGAAGTTGATTCACGGAGTGTTTTTTTATTTTACTAGGTACCTACCTATACTTGGGCTCGATCCCAAAGGGCTTCTGGGTATCTACCAATTTTATTTACTTTCTATTTTATACAAATAAATAGGTACCTACCTATATGATCCTCAAAATACCAATATAATGATGTAAGTATGTAATGCTTCTAATGTAACTTCAAATTATCTGTAAGTCAGATTGCAAATTGCTTCCAGCCGAGGAAACTCAGAATTTCATGTTGAAAATCATTGTACACACTGTGGACACATATAATGAATCAAATGCGAAGAATGACATATATTATGACAAGGAAATTTTCAATGTTTACTCAATTGCCTATACCCACAGCAGTGTATGTCCCCAGACCATCAGTGGGGCAGTCCTTATTGTTCTTACCGTAAGATTGTTAACAACAATATGATATTATCTCCATCACATGTTGAAGTTTGCATACACCACAATTTTTGTTTCAATAACAACGCGATGGAAATGAATTCAAGATTGTTCTTCAAGAAATGTGTCAAACAATAAAAGTACTACATTCTTGCAATTTCAGTTACAATACGTTGTTGTCAGTTTCCAATTAATATTTAGTTATTTTGTTGAAAACATCATGTAGTCGTTTGATGCAGACTTGTGGCTGCTGTATTGACAGTATTAGTAGTGAATTCAATAACTCAGCGAGTTAACAACTACATCCGAAATATCGGTAGTGAAAATAATACATAATAGTTGTTGAATCCGACTACAATTTTTCAACAATATGGGAAGTTGTTGAAAGTAACAACTAATTTCCAACAGTGGATTTGTGGCAGCAACTTTGTTCTTCCTCTACAGTTCTGATGACCAGATCTGTTGGAGTTTGTACTGATATTTGCCTTGGACAGACTATTTGAGTTATAACTGAGAGTGGTGTTGTTCATCTCCCTAGTAGATATGTCTATCCGGCACTCAGGAGGCCTTCTGTCTACGAGCTGGACGTCTTCTCCGTAATCTTCGCATCATCCTCTGTTGAGATGAATCGTTGCAAATTAGTCGAATCCAAACTCCATGTCGATAGCCTGCGTGTACTCTTCCAACACCCTTAAAGACTGAAGAATGAAGTTATCAATGTAAAATATATGAGTGACCTTATGCCTCCGGTTGCTGGGGGTGTCGCAGTTGTATCCACGTGTTTTCCTGAGCTGCAACGGACAATGGCGATAGTGAGATGCAAAGGAGAAGGGGCTGAGAGAATCTTCCTGAAATACCCACTTTCTAAAGATTACTTGTTCTGTTCGGTTTCTAACTTGACCTGATGTTATAGTGAAGCGAGTCTTCCAGAGCATTATCAGTTGATCAATGCCATCTCACTATTTGATCGGGTATCGCAAGGCTTTGTGTCAAATGCCTTGCGATAGTCGGTCCAGGCCATGGAAAGGTTACGCTTAAACTGCGTGAAGTGTTGCGTCTAATTATGAGCAGATTCTCCTTGCATCCAGTGATTCTCTTCTTCGACCCTTTCTGTTCATAAATCCGTTTGTACACGTGGTCAACTGCCCCGAGTATTCGCGGGTAAACATCTAATAACATGCATCCGGGAATGTTATCGGCCTGTAGTTTTTCGATTCCTACAAATCACTAGTTTTTGGGATCAGCACGGTTCGCTCCCCGACAAACCAACCATCTGCTGCTCACCATTCAACCATGAATTGAAAACTCTGGCCATATGAAGAGCAGGGTTGGCCGATATATATCAAGTGATAGATACATAACATGATATATATCTGATATTTATTGATTGATATGTTTCATGATATATACCATTTACTTCTTTTTGACGAAATAAATACCAGAGCAAAAAATCCTTGATATTTTGCGTAAAAATGAATACGTGACAACAGTGCGTTTCGTTGTTACAACTTACAATTCGGGGAATCCCCGGATAACCGGGGAATATTGGCTACGTCAAAATCATGAGGAAGTTATTGATAAAGACATTATTAGAATAATTAATGATACCCTTATTATAAAATATGCAATAGATATCATGAACCGACTTAATCTCATAGCTATTGCATTAGACCGCATGCAACGTGATAAAACTACAATTGGAGTTGCTGTGGAAGTATGGCATCAACTGGAAAAAGATTTGAAAGTGAAAGATCAATCAAATAAGACAAAAAAGCGTTTGGCAAAAGAAAATATATGGCATTATTTGGCGAATATGCTCGATAACAGATTCTTAGGACAAAATTTAACACAGTTCCAAAAACAACAGGATTTCGATCTTTTAAATTCAACAAACCCAGAATTTGTTCCGCTTGTTATGGCTCTTACTACAAAGTCTTGTCCATTTCCAAAGTATTTATTTTCCGCACAATTCCAAACAACAAATCCAATGATTTGGTGGAAATCGGTTGCAATTTATGACTCCGAATGTCCAAAAAAAGAACTCCTCTTACAACTATGTGATCATTTATTCAGTGCAGTAGCGGCAACAGCTGGTTTAGAAAGAATTTTTTCGAGCTTTGGAATAGTTCAATCTAAATTGAGAAATCGTCTAGGCAACGAAAAAGCCAGTAAGCTAATATTTATTTTTAAATGTTTAAATCAAAATACAGATAAAAAAGCCAAAATCTTGTACTGGATCTCGTCAAATGATGAACTAGTTCCCTTGAGTGAAGATGATAATATTGATAATGATGATAATATTCCTCTTTCCCGATTTTGCAATCCTTAAAAGTGTATTAAAATACAAGTTTTTTATATTACATATTTTAGGAAAAATATTATTTTTTGTCTAGTTTTTTGTTACCTATTTTAAATTAAAGTGAATTTTGATTTTAGTTTTTACCAAAATAAAAGTATTTAATTTTTTTTGCCTTTTATCCTATGAAAAAAATCAAAATTTCTGATATATATCGGATATATATCCGATATTATGATATTTTGATATCTATATAAATATCATGATATTTGCCAACCCTGATGCAGAGGCTGAAGAAGTTCTGGAAATAAATGGAAAGTTGAATAACTTCAAAATAATACATAATAACATTCGAGGTATATCTAGCAATATAGCCGAATTCTTGATTCTCCTGTACAAACTATAGATCTAAATTTTGATTCTATAGTTTTTACTGAGACTCATCCCAGGTACCAGCATCTTCAATATTCCAGGTTATACAACTTCATATAACTTTGGAGAGTTGAATCAAAACGACGGTGTCATAATGTTTGTGAAATCGGAGATGTATGAGTCTCACTTTACAATCGAACCCAATGGTAGTTTTCTACCAGAAATAGTAAATTATTCATCATCAATGCTGTATATAGATCACCAGCTACAGAAAACGATAATTTTCTAGATGAACTCAATACTATTCTGAATCAAGATAATGAAAGATCCGATTTCAGTGTGATGATCGGGAATATGAATATTGATTTAATGGCCAACTCCCATGAATCCGAGTGCTACTTGGATATCATGAGTGAGTACGGATATATATCTGCTCTTAACACTCCTACAAGGGCTCAAAATAATTCCCAAACATGTTTGGAACATATTTTCATTAGATCGAAAAATCTTAATTGTGACACAATATTACCTATTACATTAGAAACTTGCATTACAAACCATTTCACAAACTTCTATCTATGGCATAATCAGATGGGGTGGTTTGTCTAAAACCTACCTTCGCTCACTTGAGGTGATCCAAAAGCGATTCCTCAGATGCATCCTCCATAAGAAATACGACTACTCGAGCGACCTTCTCTACATCAAATCTGATATTTTTGATCCGAGACAGCTGTATTAGTGTTGCGTGATTAGCACGCAACACAAAGCAGAATTGCATATGCTATACTCATGACACCCGATGTAAAAGACAGATTGTGGTACCACTGTTGCACAAATCTGTTGGTCAACGGAATTATAGATATTTAGGACCAAAACTCTACAGCACCCTATCTGAATACCTCAGAACTGAGACAAACACAAAACAATTTAAAAAAATCTAAAATGCCATGTCCGAAGTTTGCCTAGAATTGTAATAAGTAAACTGATAGAAAACTAATTTTTTTACGATATCTTAAATTTTCTAGAACTGCTTATCAATACTCCACAGTATTATCTTTTCATTGTACACACTTTCATTGCTCGTTTCTTCCTTACAGACAGATTATTCTGCTTCGTAAGATGTACGAATTTATTCACTTCACGCCATCATGTAAATATTTTCTGAAATTTATTTTTAATTATTGAGTTGATTAATATTATTATTATAAATTATTATTATTATTATATGGGTGATAGAAAATTGTTTCCACCAGTAGTTTCCTAGACCATCCAGACCTGGTGCAGCGGAGTTCTTCGAGCCCTTAAGGGCTCGTCAAACTTCTTCCGGGGTTATCGGGTTGCGTAGTTCATTGAGCTCTGGCTGTCGAAGCTATCCGCAGAATGCTTCAAACTGCGCTTGGGCTGGAACATTCAGTGGTTGCGGATGTTCATGAATATCCTTCCAGAAGGATTTTTTTTCCGTTAGTCATGTACCAATCAGGCCCTGTCTCCGGAGCTCCGACCAATCCGGATGGCGCTGGTGTCGTTTACCCAATAACCACTCCCTACGTCCGTGGGGTAAGTGACTATTGGATCCGAAAGTCATGTGCTCTGAGCAGACGAAGTGATCCGAAGAAGACGGCCTTCTGCATTTGTACGTCGAGGATTTCTGCCATATTACGGCAAGCCGGTATAATCTTCAAATTCGAGAGCAGTGTGTCCATCATGCTATCAAGGACTCCTTTGATCAGAATCACCTTATTATTTTCATTATTTTTTTTTATTATATTACAACTCTTTCAGTGTCATCCTCGAATCTAGTTCAAAGTTGACTCCATAATAGTTCACAATGCGTCAATATTTGTAACCTTTTTTTCTTTCCAGGTCACCTGTCGACATCATGGCGGAGCAAACAATGCGGGCAAATCGACTCCTAAACCCCTCACCTATCTGAAACCGATAAATTTCGAGTACCGATTGAGAAAAAACTAGTCGAACGATAGATAAACGCAATACAACAGTCGATAGCACGTTTTCGCGACAATCACGTTGATAGCGAGTAAATAAAAATCTCGAGAATAACAAAAGTTCGGTTTCGGGCTGTGCACGTTCTTGGCTCCCGGCCAA
The DNA here is from genome assembly GCA_944452925.2 of Chrysolina oricalcia. NCBI lineage: Eukaryota > Metazoa > Arthropoda > Insecta > Coleoptera > Chrysomelidae > Chrysolina > Chrysolina oricalcia. The sequence goes on from OX101811.2 coordinate 52,730,453, forward strand.
AAATCCCGTGGGAGAGTAATCGGAGGACGGTCGCGAAGTAATCGTCGTTTCAAGCCGATATATGCGCGTGTGTTTCGCTACGTGGTGCTTCTCGTCCCGGCTGAATAATTCCGCCGTAGACGAGGAAGCTCCCCAAGTGCAGGGCACGACCCCGCACACTCTCATCGTCACCACGGCCAACGGCGGCAACCACGTGTCGAAGATGGATCACTTGGAGGAGTTGCAGGTAGGTGGCGCCCGATCCTTGTTGTTTTTCATAGAGTCTTTCCTATTTTTTTTGACACTGACAACTAAAATGTATACAATTTATCAGTTGTCAACTCAATAGTAAAAACGTCACTTTAAAGCACAACAAGGCCGAAAACTAAATTAGTTTTCACACTAGTGCAAAAAATAATGAAATTAAATCAAATAATTATTAGTCAGTTTTTTGGGAGAATAACACAAATTTGCAATGCTTTCGTCGCATCCCAGGTGCATAACACTGCCTCTTCCTCTAGTTTATTCCATCCCGGATAACACCATCACCATTTTGATTGTCCCTCTGGAACCAGTTTGGGGGATCGTGGCCTCGTTATCTCCACGAGAACAGCTTTGGGTTTGCTCCTTGGGTTGAGCAGGATGCGGTATATTAATTCATTGATCTTCTTTATGACGACGTAGGTCCGGTCCACTTTCTCTGCAGCTTGAGGCATAATACTTTCTTCCTCTGAGGTTGGTAGAGCCAAACGACATCACCTGGCTCGAATATAGTCACTGGAGTGTTCCTATCAAGTCTCTTTTTTATTTTGTCGCTGGACATTTGAGGACGACCTCTGCAGAACTCATGAACTCTGTCGACGTATTCTGGAACAACTTTGTCCTATACTTTTCTTGATGGTTCATGAGATGGATACTGCGTCATTTTTACGTATGCTAAGCCGGCACAGCCGTTTCAGCACAATAAAAAATAACTAGTGCAGCATTTTTTAAATGAATAATAACTATTTTCTAACATAACTCCTAATTTTTCAACTCAATTGGTTTCGGAGAGAAAGGGGTTGTGCTAGCTTAACGCTTAAGATGGCACAGCCGTTACGTAACTTTTTTTCTGCTGAAAACATTGACATGATTGGAATGCTGGATTTTTTAACTTTTTAATTAACTTCCGGGTGATATACGAGAAGTTTCAAAATTTCGCTTCCTAAGGCAAAAAAACAAACAAATATTCGAATTAAATTGCATAAATATTACAATTTGATTCCTTCATTTTCTAAATTTCACAAAATAGATCACTTGATATCTCACACATGTCCGATTGTGGTGAAAAAAATTACAGTGGAAAGTATTAAAATGTGTCCGAAACGCAATGAGACCGAAATCCTAGGCATATCACCATCTTTCTCCTCTTTCATTTTCTGACTTCAACTGAACTGGTTGCGATGAAAAATGTCTTGGTTGAATGCAAAGAGGAAATTTACTATTCAATATTTCACCCTAATGATATGAATAGGAGGAAAAATTAACCGCGAAAATATATTAACCATCTTCGGAACGAGATGAGACTGAAAACATAATTTTACAATCAGAACTATCATTGGAAGTAATATACAATTTTACATTATATTCGCTCCTTATGAAAAATCCTGATATCCTTTTTTATTGTACACGTAATGCGGAAAGATTGATCAACTATGAATTATCGCAATCTTCCGATTCTCCTATTTTGTAACTCCAGCACAACGACCGATAAATGCAAATAGGAAATAGGTGTTAAAATTCAACCCGTGTAATCTGAGCAGTAAGGAAAATCAGCTGAGGATTACTAACAGTTTTCAAAACATGATGAGACCGAGAGCGTTACAATTTTACCATTAGATAGATTAGATAGATTTTTTATTGAAGCTTTCAATTTGAAACAGTTGAAAAACTCAAGTCATAAGTACATATTGATAATAATAAGCACAGTAAATTATGTATATAAATATAGAAATTGACTTAAAAACTACAATTTCTAAACCTAACTTACATTATCATAAAACATTTAGTAAAATATTACAGTCAAAAGAAGGAACTTCAAAATGTACACAAAAAAACTATATACTTAATATTGAATATAAATAAAATATTAATAGGAGCGTAAATCTGATTTGTCATAGAATTCTTGTAATGAATACGGTTCTATGTCACACAATAGATCAAAAACGTATTTTTTGAAAGTGTTTTTTGTTGTACTATCTTCTCTGATCTTCGAGGGTATATGATTATAAAATTTGATAGCTGCTTAGTGCGGTCCTTTCTCGGTATTTTTCAATCTGTGCTTGGGTGTAACAAAATTAGATTTGTGCCTGGTGTGGTACTTATGTTTGTGTGTGTCACATTTAAACTTTGATTTATTTTCGTGAACAAAAACTACACATACGGAATTATAGATGGCATATACGGTGAGCATTTTGTGACACTTAAAAATACTACGACAGGAGTCTGTGTATTTCATGTTCAACATGGTTTACATGACTCTTTTCTGCATGATGAAAATTCGTTCTAATTGAGAACTTCCACCCCATATTAGGATTCCATACTTCAGAAAAGGGTAGACTGTCCCATAGTATGCAGTTTTTAGTGCCTCCAAATTCAGGTTTCTTTTTAAAACTCTGATAGCAAAGCATTTGGACGCTAGTTTTTTTGCCAGATAGTCAATATGCTTTTCAAAGTTTAGCTTGTCATCTATATATATGCCTAACATTTTTGTGTCTGTAGAGAAGTATAATTCTTCTCCATTACCTAGATGAATAGACTCCGGAATAGAAATATTTTTGCGGGTTGTTTTAAAAACAATGCAGTCAGTTTTGGCGGTGTTCAAAGGTAACTTATTTACATTCAGATATGAGGATACTAAAGAAATATTTTTTATTATTGTGTTTTCCAAAGGACTATAAGTATAAACTGGTAGAATGAGATTTGAATCGTCCGCATAACTGACAACTGTAGTGTTTGAGTCTTTAAATAGTTCCGAAAGATCATTTATGTAAGTTATAAAAAGTAACGGACCTAATACACTCCCTTGTGGCACACCTCTTTTAATTTCAGTAAAATCTGATAGACATTCCTCATTTTCATGTCTGATGCATACTTTTTGTTTTCTATTGCTTAAATATGATTTCAGGAGATCTAGAGCTTTTCCTCTGATTCCATAATTATAAAGTTTTTGAAGTAAAATGAAATGATCTACACAATCAAAAGCTTTACTGAGATCTAATAAAACACCGCAAGCACAAGAGTCTAATTCGACTAATAGACCGGGGGATAGTGACAGATTTTGGGACACGATTTCACTCAGTATGCCTTTTGTACGACAGTATTGTCCGTATATCCTCATGATAATAATGCATGAATCAAAGAGTCGTCGTAGGTTCTTCATATTAAAATATAATAATAATAATTTTTATTATTATTATTCGGGTACGATTTTAATCATACTGCCATGTGTTTCGTGATGAAATAATAAAACTAAAATACTCGAAAAACGATTGGCAGGCCGTTAGGTTGGGTCCGAATGGCTGGTATGGTCACGTGAAATTGTATTTGGAAAAAGGAATTCTCCGCCCATCCTGATGGTATGCCAATGGTTTTTCGAGTATTTTACGTCTATTACTTTATTACAAAACACATGGCAACCTGATTGGAATCGTACCGAAACACATAATTTTTCGAAAATATTATTATTATTTTTCAATATGAAGAACCTACGACGACTCTTTGATTCATGCATTATTATCACGAGGATATACGGACAGTACTGCCCTCCAAAAGGCATACTGAGTAAAATCGTGTCCCAAAATCTGTCACTATCCCCCGGTCTATAAGTTATGAACTATATCAACAAAATCAAATAAAGCTGTTTCTCTGTGCTTCTGCCTTTGAGAAAACCATGTTGAAATTCATTCAATACATTATGTGCTTTAAAAAATTCATGATTCTCACTGAAATTATCACTTCAAATAATTTGGAGAAAGAAGGCTGATAGCAAACTTATTGGTCTATAATTTGTAAGATCATTTTGTTCTCCTTTTTTGTACAAGGGTATTATTATTGCCAGCTTCATTTGATCTGGAAATATACCTTATTCAAAACAGGAATTGAACAAGTGGCATAACACTGGTGAAAGGTATTTGACACATCTCTTCAGAATTTTAAATGGTATGTTATCAATACCGCTGCTCAATTTATTTCTGAGATTGAGGCTTGCCTGAAATATTTCATCTTCACTAATCGGGTAAAGAAAAATTGAGTTTCACATAATTCCGTTATTTAGGTTTAAACCTACGTCAACTACAACCGACGCAGCATTAATAAAGTAGGCATTGAAGGCATTTGCCAAATTATTGTGCCCTTTGATTTTTTTACTCCAGCACAATTATCTGAAATATTGATACAGGTATGTATTACATATATTCGGCCCATGTGAACTAACCATTCCTCCATTACTTCGCCATCTGATTTTCTAGCTCCAGCACAATCGTCAGAAATTGTGGTACAGGGATGTATTCCATTATATTCGGCCTATTTGATCGAACTGGAATCAAAATGTTCCTGGTATTCATTTTTAATGACTACGTAATGCAAAAGATTGATTAACTTTTAAATGTCGCAATTTTTCCATTCTCCCATTTCTAACTCCAGCACAATGACAGGTTAATGCAAAGAGGTGATGCCTACAATTTTGTAATCATGTTGTCTGAGCAGCAAGCAAAATCAGCTGAGAAAATATTTTTTCAAACGGCTTCAAAACGTGATGAGACCGAGAGCATTGAAAGTTCGAAATTAATGTATCTTCTGGTTTTCTAACTCCAGCACTATTATTGGAAATTATCATGCAGGGATGTATTACATTACACTCGACCGATGTGAACTGATCAGGATGAAACATTTTATGAAATTCGCTTTTATTGCTTGCCTGTAATGCGAAAAGATTGAATAAATGAAGTATCGCAATTTTTCGATTCTCCCATTTTCTAACTGCAGCACAATTGCCGATAAATTCGATTAGGTGGTGCACGAGAGGCAAGAGAGGCACAAGAGGCTATGCTGTATATTACAGAGCTTGACATATTTACAAAAACGTCATTTTATAAAATGTTAGCCCGGTTGAATTTATCAATGAACTAAACAATGCCCAGGCGGAAAGGAAAAAGAGTTTCTAGTGCTGATGAGGAGGAGCAGTCTTCTGATTCCATTCAACTCAATGAGGAACCTCCAGATAAGTCCAAAAATTATTGAAAACAATCGCACGACTACCATGAAGTTGTTCCAGTTGGTGAATTGTTGTTATTTAAAGTCTTTATGTTTTCAATTCATTTATTTCAAATACAAATTAAGTAATTTGTATAACAATTATTATAGCTGGCTATTTTATTTGAAACGGAACTGTCTATCACTTCCTAACTGACTGCGTCCGCTGGCGTGTTGTTTTTTTATATCTACACTTGATTTCCCGAAGGTTCTGATTCGTTCTTAGATGCGACGCCGAGATTTCTCTCGAATACCGTTGAACTGCCTGGAAACATCTCGGACGATGAGGCGTCAGCTGCGCTCACCAACTGTTTGCGAGATCGTTCAGGTCCGGCTTCGGGGGAATTACCGTGACAATATGCTCTCGGGAAGTTCAGTTGATACACTACATGCAGTTGCTCCATCTGGTTTCTCCCATAGAAATATATATTATATACTTACTCTAGAATGCTAATCCCGCCAATTTTCACGGCGAAAAGCATGCCGCGTATGCGACCCGTTTACGATGTGCGCATGCGCGTCATCAGTCTGGTTTAGGTAGATGGTTGCCAAGTTTGAAAATAATTTGGTGTTTCAATTCAGGGTTTTTTGTTATGAGGCAATAAAACACATGTCATTTGAAAGAGAGAAATTTGACAGCGCACTTAGGACTTTTCAAAATCGAAAAGATCGTTTTAGAGATAGATTACTCCGAATTTTAGGCGAGAAAGAAATTTATTTAAAACAATAATGTACCCTATGCTACTGTAATTATAATGACCGTGCAACAGTGCTTTTTCATCAACAGGAAGACTTGTCACTAAGATCTGTCACTCTTGTCAGAGATAGAGTCGGTTTTCAAAATTTCAGATTTTCTTTTGCCGTTTTGTGTGGTGTTTGTTGTCATTGGTTATTCTTTCATCTTTCGTGAATTTGCATTAATCTTGTCTCTTTAAAGACAATTTCTAATAAAGCCGTTTCTTCCTTAAAATAAACAATGAACTGTTTAGTGTTGTGTAAAGGAAAAATACGTGAAATAAATCAATTTTTGGTAGATAATGAAATTTTTTATGTACCTATATGCTTTGCTCAAAATAGCTTAAATATTATTTTTGCTTGACAAAAGGCATGATTTTTGGTTATTATCTTCAAGAAGAGACCCCAACACAACATTTGAGTGAGAAAATTGTAATTTGTGGCAGACATTTTCCTCATGAAGATTCATGTGAAAACGACAATACAATATTTTTCAAAGAGAAACATTCTCAATTGAAATTTGAATCAATACATGACTCCTCTGGAAATGGAAAAACCCTACGATAAAATTGAAGTTACTTTTTTGTGATATCTAACAGAAAACAACTACTTCCCGGCAAAAGCCACGCTTTTGCCAAGCATCCAATTTTATAAATCCGATTTGAGTTGAAATTATTCCATGATATTAGCTGAAATAAATTTTCATAGTTTTCTGTACTTTCATTTTATTTTCCAATCCAGTGCTCCCTTGAAATTCGCACCGACGAGTTGGGGTGTTTCCGTATGTTTTTGTTGGTTAACTACAGCGGAAAAGTGAATGTGATACCAAAAATCAGTCGCTTCAGAGCGGTAAATAATAATAATAACCGTACTCTACTTTCTGATGGCCTTTGCTGAATATTCGGGATCATAAATATAAGAAAATATGTATTCAAATCGGCTAAATACAAATAACAGGTATAACCACAATGAGGTTTCCAACCTTATTATCCGAGATTCACAATTAACGTTTGTTAATCTTCACAAGTACCATAATTTTTTACTAAAACCGGGCCTGTTACAAAAATCATCAATGACGCGCTTGCGCATTGCGGACTAGCCTGAACTTTTCACAACACTTTTGACATGGGGATTAGCATTCTAGAGTAAGTATATAATATATATTTCTATGGTCTCTCCCATTTGCAGTGCAACAGGCCATTACGAATACATTGGGAATTTCACTGAGTCCAGTATCACTTGGCAACTGCACCGAACGTAGATACTTCCTGACCTTCAGGTCTAACTCCATTGTTCTGCCAGCATTGGACTAGCTTCAAATTACTTGAAGGACGAAAATTTGTATTTCATGCAAAATATTTTTATTTTTTCTCGGTTTCTTAGCAGTCCATGGTTGATGTTGGACAGAGCCATAGAGAACCCTTCTTCCTTTTTTCATTATCTTTCATTGATTTCTAATTTTGATAATTTATTCTTTTCCACCAGGTGCCATCTTTGATTTACCCTAATTGCCGCTTCTGTGACTGAGAAAGTTCTCATCAGACTTCTCCCATGACTTTGAGCTCAATTCTGGTGGCTTAAACAGTAGAGAGCACACAGAAAATCTTGATGGAGTTTTCTCTGGTAGCATACTTCTGAAAAACGAAAGGTTTCCATTAGACTGATCCTTTTCAGATTTATGTTCCGTTTTAAACTCATGTATCGATTATTTCAATTTCTATTACAGTTCTTTGAATCTATGTCACATATGTCAATGGCCTTTGCCACTTGTCATTAGTGTCATTGTCACACATTGTCAATTCAATACTTCACTTCCACTGCAACATTCTGACAGACATGATGCAATATCCCATATATGAATTCAGAATAATCCTTGAACAGGATAAAAATTGTTCAATTTTAAATATGTTATATATTATGTAAAATTTTAAATTTCACTTGGACCATGGATGTTTGTCGATGAAAGTGTTGAACTCTCTATTTTCATTAATTCCTGTTCTCATATGTCCTGGCTCTCCTTTCAGTCGGACCATATTGATGGTATCAGAGTTATTCGGAATTTGTATATGTATCTTCTTCGGCATAAAACATTGCTTGGATTTTCTCACTATGATTGCTCCGTATGTATTTATTACCAATCCACAAAATTTCATCTCTAATATTCAGGATGAAGTGTTCTTCTCCATGATATCCATACCAAAAACACATCCGTCCATTATTTCCGCAACCATCATAGAATGTTCCAAAGTAATAGGATCAAGATCTGGATGTGTACGAGCATTTCTCCAATTGTTTGTCCCGTAGCTTTCTCCAAGACTACATTCCGTTCTATCGGCTTCACAGATTTTCTGGCGAACGAGTGATCTAGATAATTCTGTATCTATTATAAAAGTGCATCGTTGATGTTCTATAGCTTTGGGCTAGTAGATTTTGTCCGTGTCTCTTCAATGTTGATGTCGCTATCTTGGGGGAAGGTTTTCTATCAGGTGACCGAGTTCTCCCTTCTTATGAGGAACCACACATTTTTACATCGCTGCTGGCGTGCAGTGTGTATCACGTAGGATGACCGCTTTTGTGCAGTGAGTTCATTTCTAGAGTATCTATTGATCCTGAAAATTTCATGGTTCTAAGTTGAAAATTACGGAAGATACGGGGGCGTTTCCATGAGAAGTGAAACAAATTAGAATTTTTCAGGACTGAAAATATTTCAGGAATCAGGTGTGTTAGTAGTAATTTGGGGATCCTGAACACGAATCCAAAGGAATTTCGAGCCAATTTTGCCCCCTAATATAACTTTCTGAAAAATTGGTTGTTCCATCGCTGCTGGCGTGCGATGTATATCACTTATGATGACCCCTTTTGTGCAGTGAGTTCATTTCTAGTGTATCTATTGATCCTGAAAATATCATGGCTCTACTTTGAAAATTACGGAAGATACGGGGGTGTCTCCTTGAGAAGTGAAACAAATTAGAATATTTCAGGACTGAAAATTTTGCAGGAGATTTTATTAGTAGTAATTCTGGGATTTTGAACATGAATCTGAAGGAATTTCAGGCCAATTTTGGCCCGTAATATAACTTTATGTAAAAATGGGTTGTTCCATCGCTGCACGAGTGCAGTGTATTTTACGTAGGATGGCCCCTTTTATGCAATGAGTTCGATTCTCGTGTATTTACCGGTTTGGTGTAATTTAATCGACAACATTTGTTCGACAATATTTGTTCGAACGGAAATTTGGCACCCTGCTAATTTGATCGAGAGGAAAGCTAATCGACTCGCATTAATTCGAACATAAATTTGTTCGACAAATTTTCAAATGAAAGTGAAAATACTTTTGATAGATTGATTTGATAGATTGATTTGATAGATTGATTTGATAGATTGATTTGATAGATTGATTTGATAGATTGATTTGATAGATTGATTTGATAGATTGATTTGATAGATTGATTTGATAGATTCATTTGAATGATTTGATATATTGATATACCGCCCAAAAATATCCTGTCAAAAATATCCTGCCCGATGGGGTATTGCGGGAGTGGGCAATACGTGTACAAATTTGACCCGCAGTCGCCGCAATCTCTTAATTTTTAGCCGAAATCCCGCAGTCATATGAGAAATCGCTCCAGAAGCCCGAAATCCTCTTCGAAATCACGAAATTCTCTTCAAAATCCCAAAATACTTTTCGAAATCTCGCAGTCGCTTGAGAAATCCTTCACGAAATTACGAGGGGAAAACATCTCCTTTAAATATCGTACAACTAGAAATTTTGAGTCATTTGAGTCAATTTTCAGTCTTAAATCTTCGCATCAGTCATCGGTTTCAGTCTTTCAGTCATCGGTTTGAGTCTTTCGGTCATCGGTTTGATTCTTTCAGTCTTGTAAATATTCTAAATGTCGTACACATTTTAGCGAGATGTTTCGCCCTCGCGAAATCATTATACATTCTCAACAATTACGACCCGCTAGAATTTCGCGAAAGATCGGGATGTTTTTTGTAACTGTCGAAGAAAACTGGTCAAATCTAGTTTTACGTCCGTGGAAATCGAGATTTGAGAATAGTGAAAGTGCCAAGGGGTGAAAAAGTTTATTGCTGTCACTGAAATTAAATTATAATATAATAATAATAATAATAATAATAATAATAATAATAATAATAATAATAATAATAATAATAATAATAATAATAATAATAATAATAATAATAATAATAATAATAATAATAATAATAATAATAATAATAATAATAATAATAATAATAATAATAATAATAATAATAATAATAATGGGGCGTGGCGCAGTGGTTAGAGCGTCTGACTTTGGGTCGAAAGGTCCGGAGTTCAAGCCCCAGTTGCGGCTGGGATTTTTTAATTTAATTTGACCGATTAAATTATTGAAATCTCGTGGCTGGACTGGGGTGAGTCCTGCACGATTCACTGTTGCGTTCCAATTAACAGTGCTGCTCCTAAGGTGGCGCATGGAGTTAGTAACAAGGCCTATCCAGAACACGTGGCTAATGACCATAGCAGTCGATGCCAGAACACCAAAGAAAAAAAAAAATAATAATGCATTTGCTATCAGCATGTCCAGCTTATGCGGTCTCAGCCTATATCCACAGGCATAACGCGGCGCTACGAGTGTTGTACTACCGTCTAAGACACTCGTACGGTATAGACGAGACACCGGTGTTGCCTTATGTTCCGGGGGATATTGAGTCCGTGGTGGAGAATGAGAGATGCCGAATCTATTGGAACTACTCATTCCCCACCCTCAGGCAATTACAAGCCAATAAGCCTGATGTTGTCCTCCTCGACCGTCAAAGTAAAACGATATTCGTCGTGGAGTTTTCCGCTCCAGGCGCGATGAATATTGTTCGTAAAGAGGAGGAAAAACGGACTAAATATCGAGATCTTCTCTTTGAACTCCGCAGGTTGTATCCGGACCATTCTGTCAAAATGGTGGTTCTGATTATAGGAGTCCTTGGTGGAATGATGGACACACTGCTCTCTAATTTGAAGTTGATACCGGCCTGCCGTAATATGGCACAAATCCTAGCCGCTCGAATGCAGAAGGCCGTCATCCTTGGTTCACTTCGTCTGCTCAGAACACATGACTCTCGGACCCAATAATCACTCACCCTACGGACGTAGGGAGTGGTTATTGAGGTAAACGACACCAGCGCGTCCTCCGGATGGGTCGGAGCACCGGAGACAGGACCTGACTGGTACACTCTTAAAGGAAAAAACAAATAATAATAATAATAATAATAATATCGTCTTTATTGTCTATTCAAGTTGTTTTAAATAACAATATACTATATACATGAAAAATAACGGCATAATAGGCGGAGTTTAGCTTACAAATTGAAAAATATTGATAACATCAAATTATAGTGAATTGTTCATATTAGCTGCTCTTCCACTCAACCTCAAACACACCAGTCTATAGAGAACAGAGTTTTACCTACTAGACACATTTGTTCACACGGAAGGGGAAAGGGGGGCTTATTTCACATATTCTGCGTATTGAGAAGAATTTCTTTGTAATGTTTTTTAAAACAACTTTCTTTCATTTTTTTCAGATGGCTTGGTGAATTATTATAGATTTTAACTATCTGATAACTGAACGATCGTTTGAACTGTTCGGTACGATGTGTAGGGGGTGTCAATAAACCCTTGAATCGTAGATTCAATGTATGCACATCTGTTCCAAATTTCAATTTGTTGTAAAGATAAATAGGCGTTTTTCTATAAATGATATTATGAAATAGACATGCTGCATGTAAGAACCTACGATTTTTCAAGTTCAGCCAACCAATATCCTTCAACTTATGACTGATGCTCTCTCGACTTCGAATGCCAAAAATCATTCTCAAGCAAGAGTTTTGGATTTTTTGTAATTTTTTGTTACAAATATAAGTGAGACTTGGGTCATACAAACAGTCAGCAAAATTTAAAATGGATAAAACTAAGCTTTTGCAAAGCATTGCTTTGATTTTTCTTGGCAGAAATTTTCTGCTGCCGTATATAATTTTCAGAGAATTATATGCCCTCTGAGTTAATTTATTAACATGTTTTTTGAAGCGCAGGTCACTGTCCATGATGACACCTAAATTCTTACAATGTTTTACTACCTCGAGTTTGTTCTGTCCAATACTGATATTGATTTCATCTGCAATTTTATTTCTCTTTTGTTTTGGACCAAATAACATGACACTAGATTTACTTGGATTCAGAAGAAGACAATGCTCTGCAGAAAGCTCGTCGAATTTATTCAGGTGGCTATTTATTCGAGCACATGCATCTTCGACATCATCTGTATAGAATTAATAGTAAATTTGGGTATCATCAGCATATAAGTGAGATTTGCAATATTTGATATGTCTGATAAACTGACTAGTGTATAAAGTGAACATGACTGGTCCCAGAATGGAACCTTGGGGTACACCTGATGTGTGGGTTAAATATGTAGAGTTCTCCTGTTCCACGCGTACTTTTTGTTGCCTATTGTTTAGATAGCTACTCAACAGAGTTACCGTGTTTGGACTGAATCCAATATGAACTAATATTGAAAGTACCACTTCGTGATTGATTGTGTCGAAAGCTCGACTAAAATCAAGTAGAACCAAAACAGTAATTTTACCTTTATCCGATGATTCCATTATGTCATCCACTACGTGCAGTAGTGCTGTTGTACAGCTGTGGCCAGCTCTAAATCCTGATTGTACTGTGGGAAGCAGTGAATTTTTCAACAAGTAACTGTTGATTTGAATTTCCATGACTTGTTCCATTACTTTTGACATCGTTGGTAAAATACTAATTCCTCTAAGATCTTTAAATTCTTTAGAAGTAGTAATTTTGGGTAACACAGTGATAACAGCACTTTTCCACACAGACGGAAACTCATTTTTCTCAAAACAAAAATTGATTATATGTCTCAAATATGTAACAATATGTGGACTACATAATTTCATCACTTTCAAATTTATACCGTCACAGCCAGTGGAATTAGTTTTGATTTGTCCTATAATGTGAAGAATGGTTAATTCGTCAACAGGTGTGAAATTAAATTTAGAATCTGTTAACAGCAAATTTTTATACTGACCCAGAACTGAGTCAGTAACATGTAAAGTAGGAAGTGAATTCACCAGAAACTTATTGATATCATTAGCATTACACAGCTCGAGTGGCAACTGATTTTTTTTTTTCATTGCTACATATGTTATTTTTTAGAATTTTCCAACACTCTTTGTTGGATATATTTTTTAGCTTATATGTAAAGAAAGCCTTTTTTTTCTCTTTCAATTCCTCATTTGCTTGTAATACTCCCAGTCATTTACATTTTTTGTTTTTTTGTATTTAGTGAGTGACCTGTCCCTAATATTCATCATGGATTTAATATTTTCTGTTAGCCAGGGTGTAGAAGGCTTTGTAATTTTTTTGGTTATGATGGGAGCATGCTTATCAAACAAATTTGTGATGCTTTCAACCAAAAAGTTAACTTTGCCATCTACATCATTAATATCAAAAATGTGAAAAAATGGAATTCTAAGCAAATCATTCTGGAAAAACTCATAACTAAAATTTATAAAATTTCTATACGTTAGCATCCTTGAACTCGAACGTTGAGAGATCGTTTCAATGTTCATATGTCAATTGGTGATCTGACAAATCACAGTCGAGGACACCTTTATCCAGCACTTTTGTTTTGCTCGAAACGATAATTAGATCTATGAGTGTGGCAGTGGTAGAGGTAATGCGTGTTGGTGTATCAATAATCTGCTTCAGATCAAATTCTTCTAGAAGAGAGTAAAGCGACTGAACTGTTAAATTTTCGAAATTGAACAGATCCAAATTGAAATCACCTGTACATATTAGTTGATGATATTTTGGTACAAGCACACTCATGGTATCTTGAAATTCAGAAATAAATAAATTGGAATTAAAAGTTGGTGGTTTGTATATAACACCGACGGCTATTTCATCTTTCTTCAGTTTCAGTTCTATCCAGATTTGTTCAATTGAGTTATCAGGTATTTGAATTGCTGAAGCATTGAGTTTTTTTCTAGAATAAATACACACCCCTCCACCCCTTGTACATCGGTCTTTTCTGAAAAAATCATATCCATCAATATAAATAATATCATTAGTGATGTTTGTATGTAACCAAGTCTCAGTTATGCATAAAATATCAAAACTATTAGTCCTTAATTTCATTTCAGTGATTGCTGAAGTTATTATTCATAGGGCAAAGCGCGCACTGAAGTGGCGTGGTGAGGAAGTGGTAAAAGGTGGAATCGCCGAAGCCTATAGGTTTGTTTTGGTTCCTTTCATTACCGATTCTGAACCAGTTCTGAGCAGTCGCACATTCAAGTCTAGGAGGTCTACTTAATCAAAACTTATCAGACCTCAACTGTGCTACTGCTTTGGACCGTTCTAGAACGGTTCTAGTTAAAAACCAAAACCAGGCTTATGCTGACTTGTCAGTGGAAACTTAAACGTGTTGGATATTAGTAGCAACCAACTGACACCACGCCAGTTGCAAATAAACACGTTATCGCTAATTCGCTTTGAAACGCACACTACCTTTTGTAACATAAGCTTCATCGATTCCACCTTTTGCCTCTTCGTCACGACGCCGCCGCCACGCCACTTGGTAACCACTTCAGTGCGCGCCTTGCCTAAGGAAGTAAATTATTGATGAATTAGATCTCACTCTTTCCTTAAAAGAATGTGCATCAATCCACTACAAACACCTGTAATAAATACTCGAGTATTCTATCCTGCATGAGTAGCATGAAGAAACTATTGAATAGCAAAACACGTGTGGTGATTTTATAAACCCTTTTAAAGTGAATATTACACAGGAAACTATATTAGTATCAGAGAAATTCAAATTATACAGTGTGTACGGTAGTTATTGGATCGCTAGATATACTCGCGATGAGTCTAAATCTTGCCTGATGGGGTTGATCTGAGTAACATACATTGCTCGCCAGATGCCAGTTTTGAGAAAAATGATATTAGGGGACAATATTGGCTCAAAATTCCAACGGATTCGGATACGGGGGTGTTTCCAGGAGAAGTGAGACACACTGTATACTAACGCTTAGGATGCATTTAACACCATAGCGGATTCATATTATAAATGATATAACTGTAGATTGTGTGTAGGGGCTAGGCTCAGAAAGGGGTTAGGCGAATGTCAAAGTTTGAGTATTCAGAGAGCTGGCCATTCTATGTGGACCGCATGGTTGAGTTCAGCTCGGAGGAACAAAAAAAATCTATAACACTCTTGGTGTGTTACATCAATCTCTAGGCACCGATAGCTCACCTCTAATTTGTAAATATGAATTTTCATCCGGTATAAGTATGGGATATTCAATTAAAATATTTTTATGAAATTATCGAAAAAGCTCAAAAAGGGGTACAAATCAATTGTTTTTTTTTTGTAGAAAATGGATACCTCGAGTGATACTTCCTCGGATACTTCCATCATAAGATTGACCAAATTCTACGAGATCTCAAACTTGATATAGTTTTTCCGAAATACCTCAAAGATCTTTTGATCTATGCAGGCTTCGGTAACCATTTTTCGTTGTCATTGTTTAACGAGGAGGATTTCGGAAAATTGGAGGATTTCGCTAAGACAGACCTTAACAATTTATTTGACGATCATGAAAGAAATAATTTTTTGGAATTTATTGATTTTACGTTCGAAAGAAAAATAGCATTTGTACAGATCGACAAGCGTAAGGATGCCTCTGAAATGCGCAAACGATAGAAAGCGTGAGTAGATGTGCGACAAAGACGTAACTGCTTGAATAAGGCAGAGCGATTGAGTTCCTGCCCCACTCCAGGGTTTTGTCTACTGCGCAACCAATTCTCGGAGGCATCCTTACGCTTGTCGATCAGTACTTAATTCGGGTAGAGTGTTTTATATGTTTCGGATGTTTCTCGAGTTGCCTTACAGTCTCCACTTTTGCTTCACTTCTCCGAATAATATGATATTATATTGAAGCATATTCAATTATTTATTGTTATCTCTTCAAATTCAATCTTATAAAAAATGTATAACCTATTCATAAATCTTCGACTTCAAAATCTGACAAGGTTTATTTTTAATGAATACTACGGTCATCGTGATAGAAGCGAGGCTAGATGTTACAAGATGGGTATAGATACCACTGAAATTTCACTAAAATATTAGTAATTTGCTACAATTCACCATCTTCTTTCATAATTCATCTCCAAACTTTTGGTAATACCATCAACAGTATATCTTGAAAATACATCTAAATTTCATGGAATTACAAGTTATTCTTCGATAAATCCTCGGAAATCTCCTGAAGTCGTATGGAATTTCCACGAAATCCTCGGAAATCCCAAATTTTTTAAGAAATCATATGAGATTTCGGCAATACGTGTACATTTTCTGATGATTGGTCACCCCCTCGATCCTGCCAATAATCCCCCGTCCAATAATATCCGCAGACAATATTATTCCGTCAAATTATTAGGCTCATCTAACCTAAACGAATTATCCTAGCTTGTTGGGAGTTGGGGAGTTGGGAGCTTGGAAGTTGAGGTAAAAATTCATTCTGAGGGTGGTATTTTATTAGTCTGATCTAACCTGAACGAACTAACCTAGCTCGCAAACTGGAAGGTTATTATTGGTCAGAATTTTATTGTCTTAGATATTATTTAACTTTTCTTTAGTTGGCGTAACTGCTATTTTATAATATTGCTTACTTTGTAGCATTGCAGCTTTTTTGAAATAAAATTCTCAAATTTTCGACGAAATGTAGGTCGAACAAGCGCTGGTCGAACTTTCCGTTCGAACAAACTTCCGCACGTACAAATATTTTACGAACAAATGCTGTCGAACAAATACTGTCGAACAAATACTGTCGAACAAATTTCTGTCGGACAAATATTGCCGAACAAATTTCCGCACGCCGTATATACCGATCCTGAAAATTTCATAGTTCTACGACAAAAATTACGGAAGATACGAAGGTGTTTTCATGAGAAGTGAAACACACTGTAATTTTATTCATTATTTTGGTTTCAAATCATAAAATTTTATAGAGGGATTAATTTTTTCTTTTTTCGAACAGTTTACTATCTTACAGAAAATGTCGTTGAATAGGGAGTAGAATTCAACAAAGTACAAGGAGAAACATAGACGAGTGCAAGATGTATAGAAACCATGGTGTGTTAACTGATTCGATATTGTTTCAGACAAAGTTCTCGATTCTGTAATTTCAATGGGCATGACTGTTCCATTCGTCAATGGATGGCGCATACGTCGAAAATAGCCGTTTCTAATATTCCGAACCGGAGTGCCTACTGAGAAATTTTGGAGTATTCGAATGTTGACATTGATTTTGTTTGGTTAATTGTCATTGGCATCAACGTATTCAAATTTAAATTTCAGCTTGGTATTTATCGTGTTTTTTTTGCTCTACTAATACTTTTCGTTCAGTTCGATAGTTTTGCGATTTATTCATATTGTTGGGTACCTAGTTCTTTATTGATTCTTGTTTTTTTTTCGTTCGTAAGTTAGTGATTTATGACATCCTGTTAAGTCATGAATCTGTAATGATTATCCGCCATCTATGTTATGATGCGTAAGATATCCTACCGCATTAAAATATCAGAAATCATGTTGGCCGTACATCGACAGTTTTGGGTGACAATTTCACAGCTATTGGGATTTCAAATTAAGATTGTAGCGCCACCGGCTGCGGACGATGAAGTACTTTCTACGACATTGATTTATAACCTCACTTTTTCTTCCATATAGATTTCATTGTTTACTATGTTTATTTCGTGTATTGAGTATTTGAAGCGTGGTTTAGGCCTTTTAAACATTGTTAAAACTGTGATTTCGATGACTTTTACTTTTTATTAATGTTCATTTAAATAAAAGATTATTGGTGTAAGGATTAGTGTTAAGGTGTTAATGGTTACCTTGTTAGAAAAAAGCTAGTGATAAAATACTTCAATCGTCTTCTTACAAACAAAGGCAAATGGCCCAATTAAAATTAAGTTTATTGGAATTTCTGAGGTATGTTGAAGGGACCGAAAGTTCTCGGTGTGTAGTAGAAGGTGAAGAAGTCCTCAATGCAGACCATATAATATTATATGGAAAAAATAAATGGAACTCTTCAGTGACAAAACTGTGTGCCCTCTGTCTCCAGACAAGCGCTGGAGAACTCAGAATTATAGACGGTTATATTAAAATTATGCAAATGTAAATAAGTAAATAAAAACAAGATGCCTACCTACCTTTGTTAATATAATAATCTTGCTTAAAATAGAGCGAACACACTTTCATAAATTTGCTTATTGGTTTGCCAATCCGAACCTTTAATATCCAGGCTATTCTTCTTGAGATTAATTCTCGTCCCATCTCCGTTTCAAAATAAACCTTTGGGTCATTTTCCTCGGGATATCTTTGAAAAGTTAATTTCTTTTGGCGTAGGAATTGCAATGTGGCACAGAACAATAACCATTGTAAGACGCCATTATAAGACCGGAAGGGTCGCTTTACCTGTAAAAAGGCAATTTCTCAACACTAAATTAAGATGAAATAAAAACGGTTCAAAGAAAGGCTCTATATTCATAAAAATCAATGGTAAACAAACGATATGAAAGTGTGGTTAGGAAACAATGTCGTAGAAACTAGTTTACATTAAAGCCACCAGAGTGCGTATCGCTTAGCATGAAATGCCAAAGTGATTACACCATAGTTTCTATACATCTTGGACGAGTGTTACTAACAATGAAGGGGATGCGGCCAGGTAGCCGCGTGGTTAAAGCAAAATTGTTTCAATCACTTCGGCGATGGTTCCAACCATAGCGACTGTAGACATTTTTCTGATGGCCTGAGAAAGTGCTAGGAATCGACTTCTGAGGGCTGCCGTTCTTAAGGGGACGACAGCTGGTTAACGGAAAAAGCAATTATTTTTTTGTGTTTTTTTTTTGTTTTGTCAAGCAGTTGTTGTCAAGCAGTTTTTTCTTATTTGATTGTTCATGGTCCGTGGTGGTCGGCTGGTAAAGCGTTCGCCTCGCAAGCGTGGGGTCGTGGGTTTGATCCACCGATTCACCGGTCTCGTGCATGGCATCACACGTTAAAAGGTAAGGGCTGCGTCTTCCCTAGCTCACACTTCCGAGTGTTGCGCGTAGGGGTGCAATCGGTTGACGGAAATAACAATTTCAACAATTTAACAATTTAAAACTTGTTCTTCTCTAGCTCGCTTGGATTTTTGGATGGTAAGCATTTTATTGACTGTTGGATAGTTTTAAATGTTTATTTATATTACAGACATTTAGATTTTATTTTAGCATTAAGCACGATTTAAGCGTGTATTTCGACTTTCAATCCAATGTTAGTTGGTGCCTGATCAATAAACTAATTTTTATCTATCTCTCTATCTATCTATAGGAGAGTACCATCCTTCGGAAAAAATCAGGCTTCCACCGGAAACAACTACGGAGTTAATCGACATCGACAAAGTTTTGTCTCATTGTCACTAATAGGCACAATCTCTAAATAGCCACATTACAAAAAACTGTGTTTTTATTACACGTTCGGCGTTGAGCGTTCACACCAGCACCACTTCAGTATGAAATCAATTTGATAGAGTTTCCAAATTTGTATTCATATAAAAAAAATAACAAGAAAATGTATATCTCGTTGTTCAGTTCAACAGCCAAATTCATTTTGTATGTTCAACCACTTCAGTGATGATTCGGTGAAAAAATTCAGTTAATCTCGATCTTCGAATAATTCCTTACTTTTTATCATCAGTATGTTGCTCGGCGCTATCGCATTCACTTCAGATAAACTCTGGTTAAAAATATATGCTGTTTGAAAAACACCGATATTTCGCTGAATAACTCGTAATTTGTTTTTGGACCGTATGGGAACCATCTTCAGTTCACCCGTTAGGTGTAAAACTCGTCTCAAGGTAAGGAGAAAATTTACATTCTGCCAAGAGTATCTGAGCTAGCCTTTTATCATTTCTCTATTTGCCGATTACCTGAAACTTTTCATAGACATCTTGACGTACACTTTTCTATGATTCCTTTCAATTTCAAATACGGAGAGGTAAACGAGAAACAGTGGCTAACTGTAGGAATTCTGTTCTGTGCTGTTTAGTGAGGGTGACAATACACTGTGACCTATAAGATCTACTGTGTCGCCTTCCGCTGCCCAGCAGTGTAGGAGGTCTCAACGACTAGAGCAGTTCTTCCAGTCCCATGACTTTTGAATATTTCAAGATATCGGATGGCTTCAGGTTAGGTAGATCTCCCTCTTCTATTTGGTGTCCTCCGAGGTATCTTACCCTCGGATTTTTCAGGTTGATACTGTAACGTTATTTTCTTTTATTATTAACTATTCAGGGTATATCGAAATTTTTAATCATATCTTACTTGCATTTTACCACTATTTGCCTTCTGCCTTTATTTAATAATTTTCAAACACTAACAATACCTAAATTGCTATCAAAATCTTCGAGAGTGTATTCACTTGTAATCCATCCCACTATTTTTCAATTGAACACGAAAGTTTCACCTCTGGCACGGTATAGACATCCCCAATGCGTATTTTTGTAATACTACCAGGTATATCCATTTTACATTTACGTCATCATGTTTTGGTAACGTTATATTTCAAGTAATACCATAAGGTTATTAATTGTCATTCGTGTTTTAGGTGTTTACTTTTGGGACTTTGTTTACATTTTTCATTCCACGCCTCGAGTGTGCGCACTAAACGGAATAGGCCATAAACTTACGATTGTTATGACTTCTGCATTCAGCTGAAGTAATAGACCGTCAGATAGTGACAGATTTAGGTGCCCCATTTTCACATACAAGCCTCGAATAGGGTTGCGAAGTACATCGATGTTGAGTAAAATGGAGGGAAATTTACAAGTGGCTCCTGGGGATAACATGTGGAAAATTCGATTTTCCATATTTTAACACGAGCCTTGTTCACCTAATCATTAATTAATATAACCTGGCTTCAGAAGATCAACGGCTTGAGTGTTGAAGGTGGCTAAAGGGTTAAAATGAGGCTGTAATCTTGTAAAGAAAAATCGATATTTTAACAGGTTTTCCCACGCAAGCCCATCGAAACTATGAAAACCTACATCGTCACTAGACCGAAAAATATAATGGCTTGAGTTGCGTGAATGGAAAAGTAGATTTTGTCGTCGGAAAATTTAATGAAAATTCTTTTTGGTTTTTCCCTATGTTTTCCCCACGAGCCACTCGTAAATTTCCCTTCATTTTACTCAACATCGACTTACTTTTCAACCCTATTCGAGGCTTGTATGTGAAAATGGGGCACCTAAATCTGTCACTATCTGACGGTCTATAACTCGGAATGAGTTTTGTTAGTTTCATAACCGAATAATCGAAATTGGTTATGTCATGCAGTATAACTCAGGCGTTTAATTTGATGATAGGCTTTCTGAATATCTTTCTATCCTGTGGGAAAAAATTAATAATAATAATAATAATAAATTAATAAGGCCTGACTGTCCGAGCAGACATATATGAGGATGTATTGATATCTAGTTAGCTTAGACCAGTTCCCTGCTTAAACAAAATATTGCGTTACCATAGCAACGAACAATAACTTATTAGAAGTGTCAGTGTAAAGTTTAACGTCAAAAAAGTAAACCAGAGTTACGCAATAAATTAAAAGAAAAAATATTTCCACCGAAATTGTGAAAATCGAAAGTTTGGAGTATCGAGCCATCATCAAGTACCTGTATTTAAAAGGGTTAAGAGGTGAGCAGATTTACGAAGATATGCCCTTGGTAATCAATGTCCTTCGTATGCGACCGTGAAAAATTGGACTGCAAGCTTCAAAAGAGGTAAATTTTCCGTTGAAAATGATGACCGATCAGAAAGGCCAGTTTCTATGTCAGTCCCCGAAAATATCGATGCAGTTCATGACATGATTTTAAAAGACCGTCGAATTGGGCTAAAACGGATATCTGAAGCACTGAATATTTCATACGAACGCGTTCATCATATAGTTCACGTCAATTTGGACATGAGAAAAATTGCTGCAAAATGGATCCCCAAATGTTTGAATGTTGACCAAAAGCGTGCAAAGGTAGTAGCATCGCATTCGATCTGTGCTCGATTTGAAAACGATGTAGACTTCTTAAACCAAAGTGTTACTATGTGTTACAATCGATGGAATGGCGACACTCCGGTTCTCCAAGGCCTAAGAAGTTTCGTGTCCAAAAATTTTATGGAAAAGTTCTTGCTTCAG
This sequence comes from Chrysolina oricalcia, assembly GCA_944452925.2. NCBI lineage: Eukaryota > Metazoa > Arthropoda > Insecta > Coleoptera > Chrysomelidae > Chrysolina > Chrysolina oricalcia. The sequence continues at coordinate 52,752,766 of OX101811.2, forward strand.
TTTTTTGGGATTGCCATGATTGATTTTGGATAAGGGTAGAACAATAACTGGAGATTACTATTCGACATTACTGACCACTCTACGGAAAAAAATTAAAGAGAAAAGACGCGGAAAGCTATCCAAAGGTGTTTTGTTTTTGCAGGACAACGCCCCTGCACACAAATCTCATGTTGCCATGCAAAAAATTCGTGATTTAGGGTTTACTCACCAGATTTGACTCCGTCCGACTATCATCTCTTTTCTCAACTGAAAAAAAGTTAAATGTTCTTCCAACGAGGAGGTAATAAAAGCTGTGGAGGTCTGGCTTGCAGAGCAAGAAGAAATATTTTTTTTGAAAGGTCTAGAGACGTTGCAGGTTGGCTGTAATAAATGTATCCAATTAAGAGGAGAATATGTTGAGTAATAAAATATTTTGACATTGAAATTTTGTTTGGTTCTATAGTAGGCTAAGAATTTTTCAATTTATCCTCGTACATGTCTCTCTGGGCCGGACCTCACTTCTTCCATTCTGGTTGCCTCCAGGATGGCATACACCTCTGCTTGGAAAACTGTTGTCAGAGAACCTAGTGCATAGGCTCTTTTCTCTCCGTTTTCCAAGTTAACTCCTGCTCCGGCTTGTCCTTCCTCCAGTTTGGGCCCGTCTGTAAAACAGACCAGGCTTTCTGGGGGAAATATCATCCTTTCGTCTTCCCACTCCCCCCTGTCTGGTATCTCTGGCGAGATCGACCTTTTCCACCTAAGTTTTTGCTCTGCCTGTATCACTCTGATAGCGGATACCGGGATTTCTTTCTCCGCTACCACAGCGATTTCGGTATGCTGTGTGTACCCCTCTCCTCGCTAGCTCCCTGAGTCACGCATTTTCAGATAAGACGCCATCCCTAGGGGGATTCATTAACAAATTATCTTCAGGTAAGCCTCCTCGCACATGCTGTTCTTCTATCATTTGGCAGTTCTTCATGTATTTCAGGATCTGATTAGTTAGGCCTTTGGGTACTTGACCCTATGTGCCGCTGTTAACCCTTTGACCAAGATATTTTGATATCTGAAAGAGCCAACCGAAAGCATCTTCCACTGAGGGAGCACTTAGGCCTGTTCGGGAATGAAATATTTACTAGGTCATCCAAGTTGTTAAACAAAATGTCAAGTTCTTGTTTCATTTCAGGGTTTATTTGTAGGAGACTATAGTTATTTCCCAAATACAGTATTTGTTTCCTTTCTGGAGGAAGTTTCATGTATCAGATCTAGACGGGTGTGAAAGCAGCAACGGTTTTCCTAGGAACGGTTTTTTTTAATTTTTTATTCGCTTTTGCATAACATCATCCAATTATACTTCTTCAAACAATAAGCTGCTTATCATTAAGAGTCTAGTAACTTTACTTTTTAATGTTGTTTTTGTTATATGGGAATCAGTATAAATAATCTGTAGGTTGAGCTTGCTTCATATAGCTGGCGCCCGCATTCTTACGTTTCATCACAGTTTCTTTTGTTATGAACCACTCCTGTCTCCACTTGAGTTAGTCTCTCTGACAGCTTCGTTACCATCATAAAAGCATTAAGCTAATTTAAAGTCGTGGCAATCCGTTCTGAGATAATGTGAATAGAGGTTTCCTCGCAAAATGTTAATATTTTGAGCTTGTTTTTACTCTTGCTGGTGCAGTCATTTGATCTCTTCTGGTTGTAGTTTCCCAGTAGTATATTGGCCTGCCTCATTCCTTTTCATTCTATCCAGTATTGGGATATTTTGTTGTGTGCTTCTTTTCAAGTTTATAAAGTATTGTGCTGGTTTTCATTCCGCAGAATTGCCAGTACGTCTAATATTTCATTACCCTCCACTCCAGTGTGTTCCAGTACCCATAGGATGGTAACAGTGTTGTTCTTACCTAGTTCCTCTAGGCTCTCCCACACCATCTTGGAGTTGATTACATGGAAGTTCAGGGCAACAGTGGCTGCTTGGCTATCTGACATGATGATAGTCTTTTATTTGCAAAAATTTATTTCTGTGTTGAACTGGACGCATTTCCCGATGAGGTAGATTTCCCCTTGGAAAATGCTAGGGGATTTCTCTAGACTTTCAAGATATTTGGTTCCAGGCCCATATACTCCTATTCCAGTTCTTTCATTTGTTCTGAATCCATCTGTGTATCATTCAATAGCACTTCTCTTCAGTCTTGGGATGGTGTCTTTGTCCCATTCACATCTTGGAGCATTTCCCAGGTTTGGTGATTTTCAGGAAGGAGTCGAATTGTGAATTGGTGGTCATTCTGTATATTGTCCTTATCGCTTGGTCTAAATTTACTAAGGACTTTCATAGATAGGTGTAACTATAATCAACATATACTTACCTACTGCAATAATCATAAATTAAATAGAATTGACATACTTAGATTCATTCAACATCAATTCTCTATATCATTTCAAACGTTCACCGAGTCTGCATTCTAGGTAACAGTTTTCAGATCTACATGTTAGAAACAGAGATCTTCATTTTTCTCAATTGGATTCTGAGTGAGATGACCATCATTCGCTGCTAGATTTGGGAAACTTGTTTTCTGACAGAAAAAAAAACAGTTTGCTCCTTGGACTTGGCTGCTTTGAGATGAGTTACTAGCTGCTTCCTTTCCTGTCTATTTTCGTATGGGAGGTTATCAACGAACGTGACTCCAGTATTTTTCAGTAGAGATATGCTTGTAAAAATTTCAGATTTTTTCCAGTTAGAGGTCAAATCCAACACTACTGGCTGATTCTTGATATTTCTATTTATAAAACAGCAGTTAATCTTAGATTTAACTAAACTGACTTTAAAGGTTGTTGAAATGAAGTTCGCCACACTGCTCAGGGGTGGCTCCCGATTAGCATTCGGTCCGAAGATGAGAAAGGAATTCTTCCGTAGACTCCTTTCGGTAATCACCGACTTCTAATCAATTTGAGAATTGGGTTTTCTTTTTCCAATGCCTGAACACTAGTTTCTAGGACCTATATACGATTTTGAAATTCGAACCGTAGGTTCTTCACTTCCGTTTTAGTGTCTTCAGTGGCCTTCTTGATTTCTTTCAACAGGTCGTAAATCTCCTTAGTAGAAATTTCGTCTTTCGCCATACTGTATGCGAGTAATTACAACTACGCCACTGGTGAGTACTTTTAATGGTCAGAAGATAAGAGACAGAATACAAGAAAAACTATCAGTTTCAAGAACCGAGAAATCTTATTTTAGTTTTTTGTGTAGTGGACAAAAATCAAATAATGATAATTTGATTGTGTTATGAAAAGTTTCGAGATAGCAAATGCAATTTTTGTTCACTTACAGTTGTTGTGGTAGGACGATGATTGCACTGAACAAAGATGACACTTTGACAAAGTAACCTGCGAAAGTTTGGGAATTTTCGGCCAGGCCACTTTCAACCACTGGTAATGTGTTTCTAAACAAAAATACATGATATATTTAGCAATATTTACTGGGATGATGTGTATTCTGCACCAAGTATTATTCAAAAAATAAAAAATCCTTCAAATAATGACATTCTAACAGATAAAATGCAAATTGCGAACGCATTCAATGCATCCTTCGTAGAAACAGGCAGAACTCTTGCTAATAAGATCAAAAACAACACAAATTTCGAAATAAAAAGGTCATCTATCTCGAATTCATTCGTTTTTTATCCAATTGAGTCAATGGAAATAAAAAATACAATATTACAGCTCAAGAATAACAAGGCAACAGGGTGTGATGATTTAAAATCGGAAACTATAAAACTAATATATTGTCGATCATTTAACTCATACTCTAAATCGATGTGTGGAAGAAGGGATATATATATATACCCTACTGAATTCTAAAAATCTATCATTATACCACTTCTGAAAAAGGGGGATATATGTGTTATTACAAATTATCGTCCAATTTCTTTAGTTACTCATCTATTAAAAATATTTGAAAAAATCATCAGAAAGAGGCTTGTTTCATTTCTCAATAAATATAAAATAATTTCAAACAGCCAATTTGGTTTAAGAGAAAACATTTCAACCCAAGATGCTATTCTGTCGTTAACATCAAAGGTTACCGATGCTCTGAATGAAAGTAAACCATCTCTGTACATATTCATAGACTTATCGAAAGCATTTGACAGTGTCAGTCATCATCTTGTCCTTCAGTCTTTAGAGGATATTGGAATGAGGGGTAATGATTTGAAATTATTCGAAAGTTATTTGACGGGAAGAAGACAGGGAGTTAGAATTGATAACGTATTGAGTAGTGAAATGAAGATCGGCTGTGGCGTACCACAAGGTTCTGTACTCGGACCAACATTATTCAATATATATATATATATATATATATATACCGGGTGGCTACGGAAGTATTGCCTACGGAATATCTCAGTTATTGTATGAGGTAGGTTTGTGAAATTTGGAGCGTCGCTAGAATTTGAGCATATTGACATGTCGAAGTTAACTTCCGGTCTGACCGGAAGTAACATCAACTTTCTTATTTTAAATAGAAACCCTATTTTTTTTCTTTTCGCTTCATTCAGCATTCAATTCCCTTTCTAATGACATATCACAAGTTGGTATCCAACCAGAAACTAGATCAGAAAAAAATTATTATTGAAATTTACCGAGTAGGCCGTGGAAGCAAAATGAAAGCCAAAAATTGAAAAGTTGGCTATGGAAACCATACGTCACTTGATAACAGTTGCTACTACTGTGATATTTTATTTTCATTCGTCGGCGTTATAAAAAGCCGCCAAAAAAAATATTGGAAAAATTGGGAAAAAAACAATACTCTGTAGGTCCATAACTTAAATAGGAACATACAACTTTTTATTGCCTGTACTATTCAGCATAACCATTCCTTTCTAATGATATAATAGAAAGTAATTTTTTGAACCGAAAAATCTAATTATTATTCTTCAAATAACAAAACAGATCATCGCCATACGCAAAAATAAAATTAAAAATAATGTGGAATGATAAATTATATCCTGTAGGTTCTAGGTTAAATAGGAACATAAACGTACTTGGTCTGTGCCATCGTCCATAGATATTCTAATATCTACCTATGGACGATGATTGTGCTATGCATTGCAATAATCATTCGAACCAAAATATTAACAAGTAGGCTGATTAAGATGTATTTTGGAATGAAACAAAAAAGAAATGAGAGCTGTCACGAACGCTGTTATCCATCGCAAAAGTTTTTATTCACTTCGTACATGTATTTATCCAATTTTTTGTTTGTTTATTATTTATTTTTAAGTGAATGAAATTATTATTATATTAAACAGAGCGAAGTCCACATATGTGTCTCTTATTCTCACTTATCTGGGGGTTGCCCCGTAGAATGGTGTCTGTGCTCTTCCCAAACCTCAGATTATTCTGGCTTGCCATAAAACGCCAAAAGTCTTGACCAGATCGATCTATTATATCTACCCAAGCAGCACAATTCTTGTTTCGATTGACCACAATTAAGGCCTTCTTCAATGTTACTATATGAAAGGAAAAATTAATATCACCCCCTAATCAAACAATGAAATGAGTTGTCATTCATTACCAATAAAAAATACCAGAAAAACCAACCAATATTCAACACTATGTGTCTATAGTTCCATACTGTTTATTACGTCAAGTAGTACATCATTCGAAATATCGTATTATTTATTCTGTTACGATGTGACACATGTGAAACAATGGGAAAGATAACCTAATTATTCGTAGTCTATTTCCATCATTTAGCCAGATCAATTTCTTATCAGTATGATCAATAAATACGTTAATAAATGAAAACAAAAGATATACACCTAACGCTTTTCCTAGAGAAACGAATTCCTTTAATATATGGTATAGGTACGGTAGTAAAACGTTGATAATCCAATTAGGACAGAATTATATCAACCCAATTTTATTCATTGTGGATATTATTTCAAGTTTTTAATTGATGTAGCCGATACTTGATGAAAATCCATACTGATACTATAACTGTAATGATTTGCACTACAACAGCTTCTTCAGAGGCTCATACATCATGAATAATCTCAGATGACTGGAGATTCCGTCTGCGAAGATTGTATTTATTCTGATTTAGGTAGTCTCGTTCGTTAATTACCGTATCTAGATATGACCCCTTTCTACCTGCCGGCTTAATGTCGTTGATATCCTTTGTTATTTCAGAATTGCTTGTTAGCATAACTGGGTTAATCACATTTTCGACATTAATTCTTAATGTCGTAGTTTTGTTTTGTTATTTTGGAACTTCTAAGAATGGGATTCCATATTCGGTTGAGGTTAAGAGCTGCTTCTTTTCTGTTGAAATTATCCGTGTGTTTGTGGATCTCTATTGTCTCCCGTACAAGTCGGCTATGGTATCCCTGGTTGGAGCCAAGAAGTTTTACGTCCTCAAACAGAATCTTGTGGTTTCCTTCACTGAGCGCTTGTTCTGCCACTGCTGACTTGTCCGTTTGGCCTAATCTGCAGTTCCTCTGATGTTCCTTCAGCCTTGTCTGATTCACAAAAAACCTTGAACTAAAAAATGTTATTGAGACAGAACATAGGGAACATCCGATAGCACAGCAATGAATAAGTGTACGGTCGGAACGTTGCGTTGTGAAATGACGTCACGCGAGCATGGCGCGCTCGCCCGAATTCTTTGAATACGACGGAATTGTCGTAACTTCAACACAACTCGCTTGATTTAAATTTTGGCTACACGGTCATAAAGTTTCAAGTCATTTATCAGACCCACTGACATTCTTCAGTGGTTTTGTAAACCTGTTCAGTAGACAGAAAAAAAAATAGGTATTGAATCAAGCAAAATATATTTCAGTCAAAGAAATTTGTTGTTTCAATATGGCGAAATAAACCTATTATTTCAAAGAAAACGGAGGTTTATTCGACTTTCAATGCAAATATTTTTTTGCTACAAAGAAAACATTGGATAGAGTAGAGTGTTAAATTTCTTTCAGTCAATTCTTTTGGTTTGTTTGATGCAAAAATCACAATGCTTTAATATTGTTGCTTTTTATTCATTTCAACTGAAAATATATAGTTTTGAATGAAAAATTATGTTATTTCGAATCAAATGAATAATTAGGTAAAATCAGAATTGACAGAATTGGTTCAAGAATATGAAATATTGGACTACAGAATGTGAGTCACTCAAATTATGATACAAATTAGGACTTTTTTGTTTGAGCGTGAAGTTTGTTGAATGAGGCGCAGCCGAGTTCAGAACCTATCCTATCCTAGGAGTTTCTAGATCTTGGTGCGTCTCAAACATGAAGGAAATCCTACAAATAAAATTCCAGGATAAATGGAAAGATGCACCGGGCATGAGGCAATCGAAACTCCACATCGGAGGCCCTTCTACTGGAGGGACCAAGACTCTGCTCACACTGAGCAGAAAGGAAATCAGATTAGTGACAGGGCTCCTGACGGGACACTGCCATCTTAACAAGCACCTCTACATTTTAGGTATCACGGATGCAGGTGGTGCTTGGAGGATGAGGAGTCAGCCACCCACATCCTCACGGAATGCCCGGCAGTGGCAGCAATACGGGAAGCACACCTCGGGAGCATCTTACTGTACCCGGAGTGTGTGAGGGAGGTATCGGTTAGATGGCTGGCCTCTTTCGCTCGCGAGATAGGCTATAGTTAGGAAGGCGAATAGGGGAATTTTCGGTAATACTCGAGCGTGGCAGTTTAAGATATGAGAGATACCTTGGACCTAATAGAACAGCCTTGTAAAGTATTTAGCTCTATATGTAGTGACGCGCGCCTAGGATAGACGATCAGATTAGTAAAAAAAAATCGATAGTCTGAAATACTCGAGCGCGTCAGATTAAGATATTGGGGGTTGATTTTAGTGTTTTAAGACTAAATTTAACTAATCTGACGATAAGTGATTGACGCCACCGAGTTATAGGGTCGCGAACTTGTAATAAAAAAACGTTAATCCGGCATTCTCGAGCGCGTTTTTTTTTTTGAAGAATATAATCTAAAACTTACTAAAAATACAAAATCTGCCGGTTTCCTCGTGACCGGAAGTGTGGAGGAGCCATTTCGTCTTCCGAAAAACGCGTTGCGGCATATAAGTCGCGAACGATACATTTTCCAAAAAAAAAGTTTAAATAAACAAAAAAGGTAATTTTATTTTACACAAAAAAGGTCTCTACATTTTTGTCCAAAGTTAAAACTTTTTGACTTGAAGCATCATAAAAACTCAAACTCCCGGTTTTTTGAGTATATCTCGAAAACTGAGGGTGTTAAAAAAATGGATATGTAATAACGATGATTAAATTATGTGACTTTTATTATATCTCAAAAAAAATTTTTTTTCTAAAGCTTCTCGACAATTTTCGTGTACTCGGAAAAAGTTACGCGTATCTGTATACAAAAGTATTATTAACATGTACAGTTTCATGTATGTATATTATTCAATAGCCTGTTGATCCTCAAATTGTTTTTTGAACGTACCGTAAGCAAAACGAAGTGAAGAATTGAAGCAAAAAAGAGGAATTTGCCATAAACATGTAATACAGACTGAGCAAACAATAAATAACACAATTCGTACTACATTTCATCTTCATTTACGTTGGTTATTACTATCGCTTTGTCATTCTTAAATTCCCCGTTTTATCAAGGAGAAAGAAAAGAAAAAAAGAAACCAAAAAACCTTTCCGGTCAGATTAAGAGAACCCACCAACATTTTTGTCAGATTAAGAAAATATGCTTTCAGGATACCAAGATAAACCTCCCCTATGAAAATCTGACGCGCTCGAGTATTTCAAAAAAACATTTTTTTTTGCATTTTCAAAAATTCATTGTAACTTATGGTCACGCCGAAATCGTCAGTTTTTTTAAAGGGAGCTTCCTTGGGGCCTACTTAACACCCCTTCCGAAAATCTGACGCGCTCGGGTAAATTTTTTTTTTTTGCATTTTTGACTACTTTATATGCCTACCCCCACCACGCAAACCGGCAGATTAGTATACCGTTGTTATCAGAGGCACTTGGGGCATACGTAGTATGAATATCTGACGCGCTCGAGAATGCCCAAGTAACGGTTTTTTTTAACATTTTTGAAAAACCGTACACGCGAAACCCACCGCTAAAATGGTTTTTACCATACGAGCTTTTCTTTTCGAAATTATTTTATCTTTCGATTGTGATAGGTCTCGACGGCGCCGTTGAATTACGCCATTTAGCTACCTCGCCTCCCTAACTACTACCTGTTATATATTTTCCTAAGATGAAACCACTATATTTGCAGAAATGAACTTCTACAAAATTTTTAATTATTTAACAACTAAACTAACTGAAAAATAATATCGCCATGCCTACATAAAATATGGTATACAGAGAGTTATAAAATATAAAAATAAATTTCAACACTCCCACTATTTGCATATTTTATAACAAAAACACTATAATCAAATCTGAACTTCTCTCTTCGGGGCTGCTTCCAATCCCAATAAAAATCTGATTTTCTCAAAGCTGCTTCGACATAGAGCTTTAGTAAAAATATCAGATTCTTGGATATAATTCGGAAATATGTCACCATTTTCATATTTTTCACGAATAAAATGAGACCTGACATCTATAGTTTTGTATGACAGTGAAACTCAGGATTTCAGATAAGTTTTATCGCACTCTGATTACATGGAGTATCGTTGGTTTCACCACAACTTCTTGAAGATCTCTTAGTTGCATCTGATGCAATATATTCACTTTACAGAAAAACGCTATCCGTATTTTAAGTAAAATTGGACCAGTGGACTCATGTAGAGAACACTTCAAAACCCTGTCAATTTTAACAATGATTTCGGTATATATCTATGAAGTTGTTTGTTACGTTTTCAAAATCAAAAATTACTTCAAATCCGAAATGGTGCAACATAATTATGGAACGAGAATGAAAAACAGATTGCTACCGTCTAAATATTCATCTACCCTATATCAAAGAGGTCTGTATTATAATGGCTGTAAATTGTTCCATGCCCTTCCTAAATCTGTAAAAGACCTGCAGAATATATGCATCTTCAAAAGAGAGGTGAAACTTCTTCTGTTGAATAAGTCCGAGGGGAAAACATCTCTATTAAATCTCGTACAACTAGAAATTTGGAGTCATTTGAGTCAATTTTCAGTCATTAAATCTTCGCTTGAGTCATCGGTTTGAGTCTTTCAGTCATCGGCTTGAGTCTTTCAGTCATCGGTTTGAGCCTTTCAGTCTTTTCAATATTTTAAATCTCGTACACATTTTAGCGAGATGTTTCCCCCTCGAATAAGTCCTACTACTCCTTAACAGAATTTTATAGTGATTTTTAATTATTTTATGAGTCACATATTTCTATTTTATATGTTAACCTGTCTGTCATTATTTATTTTTGTGTTTTTATATCTACATCTTATTTATAGAGTGACATTGTCACATTAGTCAACTACAACCTACTGTATTGTATTTCTTTTGTGACTGAAAATAAATGAAATGAAATGATATATATTCTGCCTCAGTTGTAGAGATTGAGACACTTTGTTGTTTCTTTCTTGCCCTTGTTACAAGACCATTACATATTTTAAAAGCAAATCCAGTTGTTGAACGTCTTGAAGAAGTGTCGCTGGCGAAGTCTGCATCAGAAAAAACAACTAAAGATACAACTTCCCCATTTTTCTGATTATATCTTATTCCATATTCTGCTGTGCCTTTTAGGTATTTTATGATTCGTTGAACTGCATTCCAATGTGCTCTGGTATGGCTATTGAGATAACGGCTAACGACTCCCACTGCATACATGATATCTGGACACAATTAAGGCCTTCTTCAATGTTACTATATGAAAGGAAAAATTAATATCACCCCCTAATCAAACAATGAAATGAGTTGTCATTCATTACCAATAAAAAATACCAGAAAAACCAACCAATATTCAACACTATGTGTCTATAGTTCCATACTGTTTATTACGTCAAGTAGTACATCATTCGAAATATCGTATTATTTATTCTGTTACGATGTGACACATGTGAAACAATGGGAAAGATAACCTAATTATTCGTAGTCTATTTCCATCATTTAGCCAGATCAATTTCTTATCAGTATGATCAATAAATACGTTAATAAATGAAAACAAAAGATATACACCTAACGCTTTTCCTAGAGAAACGAATTCCTTTAATATATGGTATAGGTACGGTAGTAAAACGTTGATAATCCAATTAGGACAGAATTATATCAACCCAATTTTATTCATTGTGGATATTATTTCAAGTTTTTAATTGATGTAGCCGATACTTGATGAAAATCCATACTGATACTATAACTGTAATGATTTGCACTACAACAGCTTCTTCAGAGGCTCATACATCATGAATAATCTCAGATGACTGGAGATTCCGTCTGCGAAGATTGTATTTATTCTGATTTAGGTAGTCTCGTTCGTTAATTACCGTATCTAGATATGACCCCTTTCTACCTGCCGGCTTAATGTCGTTGATATCCTTTGTTATTTCAGAATTGCTTGTTAGCATAACTGGGTTAATCACATTTTCGACATTAATTCTTAATGTCGTAGTTTTGTTTTGTTATTTTGGAACTTCTAAGAATGGGATTCCATATTCGGTTGAGGTTAAGAGCTGCTTCTTTTCTGTTGAAATTATCCGTGTGTTTGTGGATCTCTATTGTCTCCCGTACAAGTCGGCTATGGTATCCCTGGTTGGAGCCAAGAAGTTTTACGTCCTCAAACAGAATCTTGTGGTTTCCTTCACTGAGCGCTTGTTCTGCCACTGCTGACTTGTCCGTTTGGCCTAATCTGCAGTTCCTCTGATGTTCCTTCAGCCTTGTCTGATTCACAAAAAACCTTGAACTAAAAAATGTTATTGAGACAGAACATAGGGAACATCCGATAGCACAGCAATGAATAAGTGTACGGTCGGAACGTTGCGTTGTGAAATGACGTCACGCGAGCATGGCGCGCTCGCCCGAATTCTTTGAATACGACGGAATTGTCGTAACTTCAACACAACTCGCTTGATTTAAATTTTGGCTACACGGTCATAAAGTTTCAAGTCATTTATCAGACCCACTGACATTCTTCAGTGGTTTTGTAAACCTGTTCAGTAGACAGAAAAAAAAATAGGTATTGAATCAAGCAAAATATATTTCAGTCAAAGAAATTTGTTGTTTCAATATGGCGAAATAAACCTATTATTTCAAAGAAAACGGAGGTTTATTCGACTTTCAATGCAAATATTTTTTTGCTACAAAGAAAACATTGGATAGAGTAGAGTGTTAAATTTCTTTCAGTCAATTCTTTTGGTTTGTTTGATGCAAAAATCACAATGCTTTAATATTGTTGCTTTTTATTCATTTCAACTGAAAATATATAGTTTTGAATGAAAAATTATGTTATTTCGAATCAAATGAATAATTAGGTAAAATCAGAATTGACAGAATTGGTTCAAGAATATGAAATATTGGACTACAGAATGTGAGTCACTCAAATTATGATACAAATTAGGACTTTTTTGTTTGAGCGTGAAGTTTGTTGAATGAGGCGCAGCCGAGTTCAGAACCTATCCTATCCTAGGAGTTTCTAGATCTTGGTGCGTCTCAAACATGAAGGAAATCCTACAAATAAAATTCCAGGATAAATGGAAAGATGCACCGGGCATGAGGCAATCGAAACTCCACATCGGAGGCCCTTCTACTGGAGGGACCAAGACTCTGCTCACACTGAGCAGAAAGGAAATCAGATTAGTGACAGGGCTCCTGACGGGACACTGCCATCTTAACAAGCACCTCTACATTTTAGGTATCACGGATGCAGGTGGTGCTTGGAGGATGAGGAGTCAGCCACCCACATCCTCACGGAATGCCCGGCAGTGGCAGCAATACGGGAAGCACACCTCGGGAGCATCTTACTGTACCCGGAGTGTGTGAGGGAGGTATCGGTTAGATGGCTGGCCTCTTTCGCTCGCGAGATAGGCTATAGTTAGGAAGGCGAATAGGGGAATTTTCGGTAATACTCGAGCGTGGCAGTTTAAGATATGAGAGATACCTTGGACCTAATAGAACAGCCTTGTAAAGTATTTAGCTCTATATGTAGTGACGCGCGCCTAGGATAGACGATCAGATTAGTAAAAAAAAATCGATAGTCTGAAATACTCGAGCGCGTCAGATTAAGATATTGGGGGTTGATTTTAGTGTTTTAAGACTAAATTTAACTAATCTGACGATAAGTGATTGACGCCACCGAGTTATAGGGTCGCGAACTTGTAATAAAAAAACGTTAATCCGGCATTCTCGAGCGCGTTTTTTTTTTTGAAGAATATAATCTAAAACTTACTAAAAATACAAAATCTGCCGGTTTCCTCGTGACCGGAAGTGTGGAGGAGCCATTTCGTCTTCCGAAAAACGCGTTGCGGCATATAAGTCGCGAACGATACATTTTCCAAAAAAAAAGTTTAAATAAACAAAAAAGGTAATTTTATTTTACACAAAAAAGGTCTCTACATTTTTGTCCAAAGTTAAAACTTTTTGACTTGAAGCATCATAAAAACTCAAACTCCCGGTTTTTTGAGTATATCTCGAAAACTGAGGGTGTTAAAAAAATGGATATGTAATAACGATGATTAAATTATGTGACTTTTATTATATCTCAAAAAAAATTTTTTTTCTAAAGCTTCTCGACAATTTTCGTGTACTCGGAAAAAGTTACGCGTATCTGTATACAAAAGTATTATTAACATGTACAGTTTCATGTATGTATATTATTCAATAGCCTGTTGATCCTCAAATTGTTTTTTGAACGTACCGTAAGCAAAACGAAGTGAAGAATTGAAGCAAAAAAGAGGAATTTGCCATAAACATGTAATACAGACTGAGCAAACAATAAATAACACAATTCGTACTACATTTCATCTTCATTTACGTTGGTTATTACTATCGCTTTGTCATTCTTAAATTCCCCGTTTTATCAAGGAGAAAGAAAAGAAAAAAAGAAACCAAAAAACCTTTCCGGTCAGATTAAGAGAACCCACCAACATTTTTGTCAGATTAAGAAAATATGCTTTCAGGATACCAAGATAAACCTCCCCTATGAAAATCTGACGCGCTCGAGTATTTCAAAAAAACATTTTTTTTTGCATTTTCAAAAATTCATTGTAACTTATGGTCACGCCGAAATCGTCAGTTTTTTTAAAGGGAGCTTCCTTGGGGCCTACTTAACACCCCTTCCGAAAATCTGACGCGCTCGGGTAAATTTTTTTTTTTTGCATTTTTGACTACTTTATATGCCTACCCCCACCACGCAAACCGGCAGATTAGTATACCGTTGTTATCAGAGGCACTTGGGGCATACGTAGTATGAATATCTGACGCGCTCGAGAATGCCCAAGTAACGGTTTTTTTTAACATTTTTGAAAAACCGTACACGCGAAACCCACCGCTAAAATGGTTTTTACCATACGAGCTTTTCTTTTCGAAATTATTTTATCTTTCGATTGTGATAGGTCTCGACGGCGCCGTTGAATTACGCCATTTAGCTACCTCGCCTCCCTAACTACTACCTGTTATATATTTTCCTAAGATGAAACCACTATATTTGCAGAAATGAACTTCTACAAAATTTTTAATTATTTAACAACTAAACTAACTGAAAAATAATATCGCCATGCCTACATAAAATATGGTATACAGAGAGTTATAAAATATAAAAATAAATTTCAACACTCCCACTATTTGCATATTTTATAACAAAAACACTATAATCAAATCTGAACTTCTCTCTTCGGGGCTGCTTCCAATCCCAATAAAAATCTGATTTTCTCAAAGCTGCTTCGACATAGAGCTTTAGTAAAAATATCAGATTCTTGGATATAATTCGGAAATATGTCACCATTTTCATATTTTTCACGAATAAAATGAGACCTGACATCTATAGTTTTGTATGACAGTGAAACTCAGGATTTCAGATAAGTTTTATCGCACTCTGATTACATGGAGTATCGTTGGTTTCACCACAACTTCTTGAAGATCTCTTAGTTGCATCTGATGCAATATATTCACTTTACAGAAAAACGCTATCCGTATTTTAAGTAAAATTGGACCAGTGGACTCATGTAGAGAACACTTCAAAACCCTGTCAATTTTAACAATGATTTCGGTATATATCTATGAAGTTGTTTGTTACGTTTTCAAAATCAAAAATTACTTCAAATCCGAAATGGTGCAACATAATTATGGAACGAGAATGAAAAACAGATTGCTACCGTCTAAATATTCATCTACCCTATATCAAAGAGGTCTGTATTATAATGGCTGTAAATTGTTCCATGCCCTTCCTAAATCTGTAAAAGACCTGCAGAATATATGCATCTTCAAAAGAGAGGTGAAACTTCTTCTGTTGAATAAGTCCGAGGGGAAAACATCTCTATTAAATCTCGTACAACTAGAAATTTGGAGTCATTTGAGTCAATTTTCAGTCATTAAATCTTCGCTTGAGTCATCGGTTTGAGTCTTTCAGTCATCGGCTTGAGTCTTTCAGTCATCGGTTTGAGCCTTTCAGTCTTTTCAATATTTTAAATCTCGTACACATTTTAGCGAGATGTTTCCCCCTCGAATAAGTCCTACTACTCCTTAACAGAATTTTATAGTGATTTTTAATTATTTTATGAGTCACATATTTCTATTTTATATGTTAACCTGTCTGTCATTATTTATTTTTGTGTTTTTATATCTACATCTTATTTATAGAGTGACATTGTCACATTAGTCAACTACAACCTACTGTATTGTATTTCTTTTGTGACTGAAAATAAATGAAATGAAATGATATATATTCTGCCTCAGTTGTAGAGATTGAGACACTTTGTTGTTTCTTTCTTGCCCTTGTTACAAGACCATTACATATTTTAAAAGCAAATCCAGTTGTTGAACGTCTTGAAGAAGTGTCGCTGGCGAAGTCTGCATCAGAAAAAACAACTAAAGATACAACTTCCCCATTTTTCTGATTATATCTTATTCCATATTCTGCTGTGCCTTTTAGGTATTTTATGATTCGTTGAACTGCATTCCAATGTGCTCTGGTATGGCTATTGAGATAACGGCTAACGACTCCCACTGCATACATGATATCTGGACGACTTACAGTAGCTGCAAAGATAAGTGAACCAACGGCTTGTCTGTAGGGAACTTCGTTTTCTTGAAGAAAGGGCCAGTTTCAATTGCAAGATTAGTATGAAGATCTGCTGGTACACTATTCGGATTGCTTTCTTCAAGTCCAAAACGCTGTATGAGTTGTTTAATGTAACTCGATTGATTTATGAAGATGGAACAAAATAGCTGCAGTCACAAATATTAATTTCGAAATTTTTCTGCCATTCCACCAAAACACTTTCAATTGTTGATTCATGTTCAGAAATAACAAGTCCATCATCAACATATAAAACCAGAAAATTCTTATTTCGATTAGGATATGCAATATAAACACATTTATCTGCTTCGCTTTGTGAAAATCCAAAATCCTTTAGGAAACTATGAAACTTTTTATTCCAACATCGAGGTGCCTGTTTCAAACCATAGAGAGATTTCCTGAGTTCGCAGACAAAACTATGTTCATTTTCTATACCACTGGGAACTGACATATATATTTCCTCTTCAAGTTCACCATGAAGGAAAGCAGTTTTGACATCAAATTGCATCATTTTGTAATCATGTGCAGCTGCAATTGCTAATTAAACTCCAATTGAATCGTATCGGACTTTCGTTTCACTCTGAAAACCCATTTGGAATCTATGGGTTTCTTACCAGGTGGCAGTGGGGTTAACGCCCAGGATTCATTTTTATCTAGGGCAGACAATTCTTCTTTGATGGCTTCTCTCCACTTTCTAGACTCACTGCATTCAATAACTTCTTTGTAAGTTTGAGGAACATCAATTTCAACCAAATTTAAGTGAAAATTTTCATATCTGGATGGCAATCGAATATTTCTGTGAGGGCGTACGTTTGTAACTCGACTTGCGGTTTGAGAATGTATTTCTTCTGGGTCTTCTCCTGAATCTTCTTGTTCTGCAGTCATGTGATGTTCTGAGAAAACTGTTATGTTATCTTCTTCGGTATCAAAGGAAACTCGAACCATATTTTGTTTGGAACCAAATCAATCAATCAATCAAGATATACTTTATTGTCAGAAGAATCGAGTTCTTAAAGTTCTTTAACGTTTTCATTAAATATAACGTTACGAGACACTGTGATCTTCTTTGTAGTAGGATTGAATAGCCTATAATTAGTCGAGTTATTATCATATTCCACTAGAATATGATAAATTTTTGACTCTTTGGTTGCAGCTCGGACTTTTGCAGTAGCAAAAGTTCTAACATGTTGAAGACTACTCTTTTTGTTACACCAAATTTCGTAGGGTGTTGTATTTGGAGTTTGACTAGTTGGTGTACGGTTCAGGATGTGGATAGCTGTGTTAACCGGTTCAACCCACATATATTTTGGAACTTTTGCACCATATAACATACAACGAGCACTTTCAATGATTCGATTATCTCTTTCTACCCTGCCGTTTTGTTGCGGTGTAAAAGGGTCAGTTGTCTCCATTTCAATTCCTTCTTGGTCCAAATATTGCTTGAATTCTTCATTACAATATTCTCCACCATTGTCAGTATGTAGAACTTTCATTTGACGACCAAATTTATTTTTGATTCTGTTGGTGATGACCTTGAAACACTCGAACAGGTCTGATTTCCGTTTGATGAAATATGCTACCCGATATCCAGAAAAATCATCTTTGAATGCTAGGAAGTACTTTGCACCTTGAACTTATGGGATTTCCATGGGACCACATAAATCACTGAAGGGACGTTCTCCTAGTTTCATTTTTATATGGGGGTCTCTCTTAAAAGGTACTTTGTGTTGTTTTCCATAGGCACATGCTGCACAATTAAAACTGTCAGTGTCTTTTAAGTTGACTCCCATAACAAGTTCTTTGGATACCATTTCTTGCAACCGTTTCAGATTGATATGTGCAAGACGTTCATGCCAAACTTGTAAACTGTCACTGGCAGCCGTATTGACATTCAAAATTACTGTTCGGAACAGCATCCTATACAGATTATTCGGTTCTCGCACTGCACCCGCAGCGAGTATGTTGTTTTCAAAAATTTCGGCCAGGCTATTTTCCTTTACGATTTTCATGCATTTGTTGGTAACTATGCCTTCAGAAAATAGATTCTTTCTGAGTTCTGGGATATATAAAACATTGTTAATTGTAGCATCGATCCACTGGCTATCTATCAGCTTTTGCATTTTCACCTGGTCTCTTCCTTCCACCGTCAGGTTTTGGTTGTTACCTTATGAAGAAATAATCGCGCTTGTAGCTCATGTGTGCAGATGCACCGCTGTCCATTATCCAACAGTCCTCTCCAAACGAATCTGATTGCTTTCTTCTACGTTGAAAGCAGTCTCGTAACTGGTACCTGCTGTTCTTTCTATGCTGTTGGCTGCTCCCACTGTTTTCTTTTTCAATTTGTTCCAGCGATTTTTCTTTGGTGCTCGACAATTTTTCGAAATGTGGCCCTTTTGACGACAATTATAACATGAATCAGAGTATTTTTGGTATTCTGGTTTCTTGTACTCGGCGTTCTTTCTGTATGGATTGAAAGATAGTGTTGCAAGAGCTATTTCAGCTTTTTCATAAGATGTGAGACTTGCTTCTTCATCCAGAAGACGTGCTGTCAGGTTGGGGATGGTTTGTTTGCTTTCATCCATAGAGAACCAAGCTTGTCTAACACTTCGATATTTCGTAGGCAATGTGCTGAGAATTTTTGTCATGACTGCTGCGTCGCTTATTGTTTCTCCTGCTTCTTTCACTTGTTTTGCTAGATTTTCTATTTTCTAGATGTGCTGTGCCACAGAATCATTCGGATTCGTTTTGTATTTATGGAAACGTTCGTGCACTAACATCCTGTTCACCTCTGATAGACCGTCAGATAACGACAGATTTTGCTGACTCATTTTCTCTCTTTTGGGATTTTAATCACTGGAAATTATGTCAGTGTTGAGCCCAAAAATGAAAATTCAGCGATCGGACGTGTGCTAGGCATATAGAAAATTCATTTTTCTTTTGCAGAAAAAATTTGTTTTTTTTTATTTTCTCGTTTATGGCATTGTAACACATGAATAGATATAACAATCTAATAGTGAGAAACCAAAGCCATAAAGTTTGCACGTGCTTAAAGGGTTGAAATAGGGGCGCGATCTTGTGAAAAAATAGTTGGTTGCTGATGCATTTTCTCGCTTATGGCCTTCAACAGAATTAGGAACCCGAAAAAAATTTCCCAAATTTCCGACGGAAAATTTTGTGAAATTTTTTTTCGTTTTCCGGCAAACTTTCTCGTTTATGGCATTTGAACCATATGATTCTGTTGGTGGATAAACATCATAATAAAATTCCCATAAGCTTTGCATGTACCTCAAGAAAAGCCATAAGTTGTAAAGTTGTAGGAAAATTTGTGGAAATTTTTTCATTTTCTCGTTGATGGGAATTGGCATGTGAGAAGAAAATTTAAGACCAGAAAAAAAAAGCTATAAGTCGGAAACATGATATCGATGTTTTATACAGTGTGGCCCATTTAAAATGGAAGCACCCTTATATAAATCATACTTTTTTCAACCGATTGGAATGCTTTTTTTTTCATTAGGTAGATCATCAAAAAGTCCACTGAGACACCAAATTTCATGAATAAATCTTCATTTTCAGGGCCATGTATTCTTTTTTTTTTTTCGAGGTAAAAAACTGAAATATTTATTTTTGAGAAAAAATCAGACTACACCACTGGAATTCGTCCATCGATAAAATTGTTATGGGAGAATTCAATTTAAAAAATATGCCGCCATTTCAATTTCTAATCTTATCCAAAATTCAGAATACACGACTGGATTCAGGGAGTCTCAAAATATCACTGATCAGAATTTCATCAAAATCTATTGATGAATAATAATCCACACGTGAACACGTTCTATCAACTTCGGTCGTGAAATAGCTCTAAAAAGCAGGTATAAGTGTCCGTTAAATTTTAAATTTCGGTGTGTAAATCGAATAGACGTGAATGCCTTCAAGTCGTCAGAAAATATAACATGTCCAACACCGAGTAAGTAAGAACCCCAGTTAATCATTGAAAGGTGCATGTCGCGCATCACACGTCCATGAACGAATAGTCCGGGCGCTTAAGCATAAGCATATACATACTCAGTTTCAATTTCAAAAATGTCAACGAACGAAGAAATAACAATACAACAAGTTTTTAAAGAAATCATACTTAGCAAAAACGAACTGAAGAACGCAATTCATGCCAGCGAAGCAAGAGTGAGGCTTGACCTGGATGCTCTGAGAAATAAAGTCGTGTCGCTAGAAAAAGAAAATACTGATTTGAAAGAGAAGATCGAATTATTGAATCGAAACCACAAAAATAATAACCTGATTATCTTCGGATTGAAAGATACCAACAAAATCACCCCTGATATATTCTGCACAGAAATTAAGAAACTCATCCAAGTTGATCTAACGGTGGCAGAGATAAACGATATTTTCCCTCTTGGTCGTGCATCTAATTGTCCCGTGAAGTTAGAGCTGATATCACATTTGAAAAAAAAAATGATTCTACAAAACTGCAATAAGCTGCGAGGTTCTAACGTGTCTATCGTTCATGATATGACAGAAATCCAGAGAGTGGAACATAAAATTTTACGAAATCACCTGAAAAAAGCCCGGGAGACAGTGACTAACATTGCTTTCATAAGAGGAAATAGATTAGTTGTTAATAATATACACTACGCCATAGACGAATTGGAATCACACGAAGGAGAAGAAGAAGGAGAAAATTTGAACGAAACTAAGGCAAACAGTGCACCGGAATCACCTAACATCACAGTACTACAAGATTTCACACAAATACCAGCTCTGAAAAATTTTCCAACGACAACCCACACTTCATGTGAAAGTGAGAAGAAACTGTTATCTTCACAGAATACTCCCAAATCAAATAAGAAGCTGGATCAAGAAATTGCGGCTAAAACAACCTTCAAAACATTCAGTACAAGATAAAATTTAAGAAGTTCTTTACGAAAGAATTCGAACTCATAAATTCAGATTTTGTATCTCGGTGATTTCGTGCTCAATTTATATTTCATAGGCCAACTATTATTGCTACGACGCCCGTACTAACAAAGTAAACAAGGCCTGATCCTTCATAAACAGTGAAATACCTACCTAAGATAAGGAATTTGTTGCTCGTTTTTAAACAGATTTTATTTTCCATATTGTTCTTATACCAGTAAGGCTATTTGTTTTTCAGCTGGAATAAGAAAATATAATTCACGATATTGATTAGTATACAGGTTTGTTCCGTTTTGTCACTAACATTAGAAGTTAAAGATGCAGAACTCTTTTAGTTTTTCACATTTGAATGTACGATCTATATTCACTGGGTTTGATGTACTTTCAGAACATATTTCAAATTCCAATTTAGATATTTTCGCTCTCACAGAAACATGGCTTTCATCTGATATCTCCTCCAATACAGTTGGCTTCAACTCATATCACCTAGTTCGAGCAGATAGAGATGGAAGAGGTGGTGGGGTTGCTTTTTTTATCAATGAAAATATAAATTACAAAATTATCCTCTCTGAAATAAGTCCTGCTCTTGAGCAGCTTTGGATTTCGATAACCTCTAAATGCATAATTTACTATTTCGGTGTGTTGTATCGCCCTCCCAGTGCTGATGTAACTCATTGCCTAAACGAACTGGAAGATACTGTTAGCAACCTGATCGCCTCAAGTGATTTTCTTTTAGTAGCCGGTGACCTTAATATAAATTTACTTGCAAATGACAGACGATGTCAACGGTTTTATGAATTCCTAAGTTCCTTCAACTTCCATCAGCTGGTTGACAGTCCCACTCGAATCACTTCTCATTCCCAAACTCTTTTAGATGTTTTAATCGTTTCAGATAAAGATAAAGTTAAATCGGTCGAAGTTTCTGACATACAGGGTATCTCCGATCATATGGCTGTCTCATGTAAAATTGATAAAATTGAAATTCAGCAAAATATTAAATTCTTTGATTATACTTCTTTCAATTCGGATCTGCAAAATATAGAATGGGATAATATTTATTTAATGAGTGATGTTGACTACATGATATCATTTTTGAACGAAAATTTATTAAACATATTCGAAATACATGCTCCTATTCGAAATAAACGGGTGAGTAAGCCTCCAGCTCCATGGTTAACGTTTAATATCAAAGAAATGATATCACTGAGAGACCGCGCATTCAGAAAATATAAGAAATCACACTCAATAGCAAACTGGAATAGCTACAAAGAACTAAGGAACTATACAACTGGGGCTATTCGTAGAGAAAAGAAAGCCTGTCTCAATTTCATCCTTGCTAAGAAATATTCTAAGAGGACTTGGAATACTCTCAGATCTCTAGAAATTTTAAGGGACAAAGCCAATCCTGGAATCCCGAATGATTTGAGAGACGTGAATCTTATCAATTCATATTTCAATAATATATTGCAGCCTGGTAGGTCTGTATACCAAACTTCTCTACTTGACCGCTACAAAGAACAAGAAGAGTCCGAGAACCAGTTTTTCTTTTCCACTGTAACTGCCCATACTGTCAGAAAATACATAAATAAGATTAAGAGTAAAGCTACAGGTTCAGATAACATTTCTGTACAGATGATACATCTTTTTGATAATTATTTACTGAAATACATAACCCATATCATCAATTCTATAATAAATTCTGGACAGTTTCCTAACTTGTGGAAAAGCGGTCTAGTCATACCTCTGCCAAAGTGTAACACACCATCTGTCTTATCTGACCTCAGACCCATTTCCATTTTACCTTCTCTTTCCAAAGTGATAGAAATGATACTGAAGGACCAAATCAATGTCTTTGTAAACGAACAAAAAATTATTTCTTCGGTTCAGTCGGGATTCAGATCACAACATAGTACCACCACAGCCCTTCTTTCAATTACAGATGATATTTTCCAAGCTGTTGATAAAGGTAGTGTCTCTTGTTTAGTATTACTTGATTATAGTAAAGCGTTCGACACCATCGACCACGATATCCTTTGTGAGAAACTTGTCGCATTTGGCTTCTCGCAAGATGTAGTACGTTTAATAAAAAATTATTTATCTGACCGGACTCAAAAGGTAATTCTAGATGGAGTAATTTCAGAGGCCTTATCTGTAACTAAAGGTGTGCCACAGGGATCTATTCTCGGACCCTCATTGTTTAGTTTATATATATCTGACTTCCACCATTTTGTTAACAATTGCTCCATACATCACTATGCTGACGACACCCAGATCTATTTTTCATTTCCCATTTGCGATCTAGACCTGGCTCAAACTCATATAAATACTGATCTCCAGACCATTTTCGATATTTCTACTCCTCATAAGCTCAAACTCAATCCAAAAAAGTCTGCAGTGATGCTATTTGGCTCCAAGAAGAACAGGGATATCGCAATGAATACCATACAAATTCGCCTTGAAAATGACTCACTTCCAATTCTGAAAGAATTCAAAAATTTAGGACTGCGGCTAGATCCCGAGCTCAGATTCACTAAACATGTCAGCCACCTCAGTCAATCCTCCTACAATGTTTTAAGGCAACTCTATCCAAACAGGGACTTACTTTCATCTGAATTAAAGCTTAAACTTTGTGAGTCACTAATATTCTCTAAAATTTCCTACTGCGACAGTACATATGGACCAGCTTTACGCCAACTTGACCGTCACCGCTTGCAACGTATACAAAATAATTTCCTGAGGTTTTCTTTCGGTGTTCGTAAATACGACCATATATCTGTGCCGATGAAGAAATCAGGTTGGCTGAATATGGAGAAACTTAGGAAATTACACCTTCTAACAAATACCCATAAAGTTCTAACTTCCCAAGTACCAGATTACCTTTTCAAAAGGCTAAAAACCTTTTCGGACCTTAACAGATTTTCCACTCGTAATAAAACTACACTTATCATTCCAAAGCACAAAACTTCATTTTTCACTCGTAGCTTCTCGTACAACGCACCGAAATATTATAACTCACTACCCAATGAATTTAGATCCTATTCATTAAATAACTTTTAAAAAAGATTGAAAGTTCTTCTCGGTGAGTAAACTGTCTCCTTTCGAACTGACCGGCTATTAACCAAACTGATATGCATTGCTGTTCTTACTGTTTTATGTATAATATCTACTTTGTAATTCCCACAATGGGGTTAACATATTGTTCATATTGTTTATTTATTGTCCGTATTGTTCATATTGTTTATATTCTTTATATTATCTTATTTCTTTCACTTCTTTCCCTTCAGGAACATAGGGTTGAGTTTAAAAACAGCTCACGCTGACACTCCGCCTTTTCACCTCCACTGTTAAATTGTACTTGTTCTGTTTGTTTTATGGTGAATAAAGACGAATTATTATTATTGTTATTATTATTAATGAAAAATCATTAAATAGTATGATATTTTCATGAAATTCCATCAACATATTTTTCAAATTTTGTAATTTTGTAATTTTCTTATTTATGAATAGATGTTGATGAAATTCTGACCAGTGATATTTCTTGACTACTTGGTGTGTTCCAAATTTTGATAAGAGTTCTGAAATTGAATTGGTGGGTTGATTAAACGGCATATTTTTAAAATGTCATTTTTAAAATTTTTTATAACTTTCTTATTAATGTACTTTTAACAAGAACTATTAAAAAAATTCGCAAATCCAGTGGATTGGTGAGATTTTTTCTAAAAAAATTATTTTAGATTTTTAACCTTGAAAAATGAGAACAGTTGGCCCAGAAAATGAAGAATTACTCATTAAATTTGGTGTCCTGATGGACTTTTTGAATGTGTACCTATTGAAAAAAAAATCATACCAATCGGTTGAAAAATTAAAGTTTGATATGAGTGCTTCCATTTTAAATGGGTCACACTGCATAAATACATACAATTATGTGAAAATTCTGCTGCGAGAAATTAATAAAGATAAAATTGCTCATTTCTTTCTCCATGGGATTTGGCATATGCATTGCAAACTTCATTCTTAGGCCATAAAAAAAGTCGGAAGTATGATATATTGGAACCAAATAATTAATTTTTTAAATAATTTTTTATAGAGTAAAAAAATAGTTATGGGCATTATTGTGACAAACTGATAGGAGTTGTAAAGATAATTCAAGCAATTTTGCCTCAACCCCTATAAGTTAAAAATCTTAACTCCGTAATTCCCCCATGCCTACTGGCTTGCTGTGTCATAATCGGATGATCATTCGAATTTGAATACGGAACATCAGATTTTTGAAATAATGTGATTATGCCCATTACCTGTTTATTGTGACTATGTGACAATTGAGGTTCACAAAAAAGTAAACACAGCAAGCCAGTGTGCGCACTGCACAGGAATATGATAAACACTAGTTCGTTTCCCCACCACCTTAGAGGCAGAGCTTTTTTTCATAGTGGCCTGTCCTTCAGGCCTAGTTCACCTTTTAGAAGTGAAAGTTCCAGAATAATAAATTGCTTCTATGTCTAAATAAAAAATCGAACTCATTTCCAGATTAGAAGCAGTTCTGGACCATAGGTTGAAATCGATTTGCATTGTCTTCGGTACAATTCAAATGGTGAACAGAAAAATGTAATATTTTGTTGGTTCCTGCGTATCCTAGGAACCATATCACACTGGATATGTGTGCACAAATCTCTCATGTCCTAGCACTGGACTTACAAGTACCGTTGTGACCTAAGATGGGTTGATCTTCTAGATTATCATTTGTTCCTTGGAATTTCAGAAAATATTTGAAATCTCAAAAAATTCTGTTCATCAATGGATTGGTGAATCTCAAGGGTTTTCAAATGACCACCTGCTCCATTAAAAAAATTGGGTGAATGACTGTCACTTTGAGGGGGGTGCAGGAGGGTTTTTTTTATGTCACAGACTGTCTTTTCGAAAACAACTCGACGTTTTTCTTAAAAAATAATAACGTAGAAAATTAATGTATCCGTATGGCTTTTTTTTTCTAGTCTTGAAATCAGTTTTTTTTCCTACATGCTAATTCCCATAAAAGAAAAAATGAACAAAATTTCCTGTGATTTTCTGCAAGTTTTCCAGTTTCATATAGTATGATAAGCACGAACTAGACTTATGGCTTTTTATATGACAGACTTTTGCATTAATAAATTTCTATTGCACATTATTTCGTTCACGAGAAAGTTTGCCGGAAAACGAAGAAAATTTTCACAAAATTTTCCGTCAGGAAAATATACTTAAACAGCTCACCAGTTTATGGGATTTTTTTTTCGGGTTCCCAACGATTTAAATTTCACTCTGTTGATTGCCATAAGCGAGAAAATGCATCAGCAACCAACTATTTTTTTACAAGTTCGCGCCCCTATTTCAACTCTTTGAGCACGTGCAAATCTTATGGCTTTGGTTCTTCACTATTTGATTGTTATACCTATTCATATGTTAAAATGCCATAAACGAGAAAATGAAAAAAAAAACAATTTTTTTCTGCAAAAGGAAAATGAATTTTCTATATGCCTAGCACACGTCCGATCGCTGAATTTTCATTTTTTGGGCTCAACACTGACATAATTTCCAGTGGTTAAAATCCCAGAAGAGAGAAAATGAGTCAGCAAAATCTGTCGTTATCTGACGGTCTATGACTTCTGTTGGAAGATTGAATCCATTTTATCGAGAATTTCCTTGGATGAGTCACAATTTTCGATCAGAGTAATTTGTGAGAGGTCCATTGCTGATGTTAAAATAGCAAAAGCATCTTTCTTAGCCCAATGTTATTGCTCCTGGAGGTTTTCTGGTTCGACTGTAGTACCTTTGGAAATGCTGTAGATGCCTTTCGCCTTCAAAGCGCACTCCATCTGGAACTTCCATTGCTGGTAGTTGTTACCATCAAATTTGCAAATATTTATCTACTTTTTTAGCCATATTAATGACAATATTGACTGAAAACTCTGTCAAATAACGAACAGAAACTTTGGCTGTACTTGTTCTCGAGTGGTATTCAAAATATTTCGAGTTATTAAAAGCGGCAATCTGGGCCCATAACCTGTTACGAGGAATATTTTCCTAAGATGAAACCACTATATTTGCAGAAATAAACATTTACAAAAGCTCTAATTTCTTTATTTATTTAACAACTGAACTAACTGAAAAATAATATCGCCATGTCAACACAAAATATGGTATACAGAAAGTTATAAAATATTTAAATAAATTTCAACACTACCTTCAAAACTGAACCATTTCCAAGCAGTGGTGGGTGCATAACGGGCCCGATTGAGAGGCCTACATGCTCATGGCTCCGTCCGTCCACATACCTTATTATATCTATCTACATCTAATATTTTTTCAATTTTCAGGCGCAGCTTGCCCACAAGGATGAAGAAATTGAAAAGTTGACGCGGCAACTGCGGGAAATTGACCGGGAAATATTGCGCGAGGAAAGACTGCAAGAACTGCGAAGTGCCTTGGAATTGCGCGATAACGAGATTTTAAATTTGCGGTCGCAACTCGACAAGTTTCAAAGTGTGTTCCGTATTCACAATCCGACGAGTCCGAAATCCGTCGTCCTAGGCAACAGGCTGAGGCCCAGGAAACAGAGGGCGGGGATATCGGCTGAGCCCCAAAGTGAGGAGTCTGTTTTGGATCCTAGCGAGCACAATTTTGTGAAGCATCCAAAGGAAGAAAGGTAAAAAATATTTTAAATAAATCACAGTACTAATACTTTCAGATTTTTCGATGGCATTCGATACCATAAGTCATCCAGTATTACACCATTGGTCTTAATGCTAATTCCTTGAAAATGATTAAGTCTTATCTTTGCGAGAGATCCCAGCCTGTTAAGCTCAATGAAAATGTATCGCGTTTTGGAAATTATCAAAAGTGTACCGCAAGATTCCATTGTGGGGCCGTTACTTTTTTTCAATTTACATCTATAACTTTCCCAAAAAATTCTTGAATTTAAAATGACGGAAAAGTTTTGTGGTTTCTGGGAGGGTTCTGAGATTATAACCTATGTAGTGGTTTTTGGGTTCGAAGATAATGATTATTCTGTCAAAATTCAGGAATTCAAGATGGCAGACGAGTTCTGTGATTTATGGTCTAATTCTATATAAGAATGGTATTTTGGGCTTGGAAATAATGAATTTTTCATCAAATTTCAATAATTCAAAATGGCAGAGCTCCAAAATGGATTTGGTTTATTTTGTGAGTTATAGTAGTATTCTGTTTAAAATTACTATTTAGGTGTAAATGAATGCGTTATAATTTGAAATGATTCGAAAATATAAAATCAGATGTGGAATCATGAATAAAGAATTTTAAAATCAATTATCAGATTTTGACTTTCAAGTTAGTTATTGAAAATAGTGATCAATAAAATCTGATCGCAATTTTCTTGAAAACTATTTTCTAGATTTGAATGTAATTTTTTGCAGAAGCGGTACATAGTTTAGCAACATATGTCTTATTCCATATAAAGGTTGAAAAAATATAAGACTCTATCACCCGTGAAACATCCAATTCAACCGATGTGAATTAATACAACTGTTAAAAATGAATTAAACAATGTTTTAGCTAGATGTTTTATTCTAATATTCTGAATATTGAAAAAAAATTCTATTTCTTTCTTTTTTTACATTTTTTTCTCTGCCCTCAACAACATTAGAAGCATATATCCGTAATTCGCATTCCTCTAGGAAGATGCCCGTCCAAAATTTCAGGTGGAATGCAATTTACATAAAATGTTTTCAGCTTTGGAAGCATTATTGATTCCCAGACATAAACGTCTCTGGGTATTCTTTTTACATTGAAATTCTTTCTTGTATATATAACTAATTCGCAATATTTTCTTCTGGTTATATTGAGTTGTCCTTGAATTCGACGAAAATAATTGTGATTCTTCTTCAACATAGAATCATTAATGAAATTGAAAAAATGGAGTGAATAAATTCGAATTGGAACATTCAAGAAAAGTCCGCTGTAGCTTTTCAACTTCAAAAGAACATCCCAAATAAACTGTTTTATTGAAAACCAATATAGAACGGAGTTGCCGATATGGGTGTCTCAAGAACAAGTTATTTAGTAATATGCGTAAAAATATGCCACTAACTCCGAAATCCTCGCTAAATATAAATAAAAAATGTTAAGACAATAATTTATTCAAATGCACTGAAAACGAATATTTTCTTTAGATCATTAGTAAAAAATATCATATTGAATTATTTGGTTTTGAATAACTCATCTCCTATTCTAAAAACTCCTAGATACAAATTTTGAATAGAATATGACCTTAAATCTCGGGGCCGCCATCTTGAATTTTTTTATTTTGACAAAAAAAGTCAAAATCACCGATCCAAAGAACACCTACATTCTAATTTTTTCTAACGGAATCGGACAATGATTATTCGTCCACCGTTTCGAATGATCAAACAATGACTAAAAAATCATGATCTCCGACCACAAAAATCTCTATACCAACTCAAAATTTTAGAGCCGCTACGTTGAATTAATAAAAAAAAATTATAACATCCCAAACCCAAAAGCTTCTATATACCAATTTTTAATGGAATCGTATCAGAAGTCAGGAAACTCGTCAAACATTCTGGAGCCGCCTCTTGGTTTTTCCTAATATAAAAATGTTATGGACTATTGTCCCCCAAGCGATGAACACATGTTGTTGAAAAAAGCTATTTAGTAATTGTAAAAGTTATAATATTCCATAATTTCGATCGACCCGAATGAGATTTATTTTTTCCCATTTCCGATCCGACCCTGTACCAGATGTCATACTGGCTATATGATACGCTCTCTTTTCCTCACCAGTCGTGTGGGAGGAGCAACCTGAGGGGCGTGTCATTTAAAAGAAATTAATTTTCATTTCAGAATCTTAATTGTAAGTAATAATTAGTTTTCACTGGTCGACAGTTGAACCAAACCTTTATAAGTTGACTTTGATAAAGCTGGATATTTCTCATTTCAAATGGAATAAAACAAGGAAACCCATTTCGCGAAAACAACACATTTTTGTAAAATCATTCACAAAGAAAAGGAAATATCTAGGAGAAAAATGAGAAAGTCGCTTAACTAAGTGAATAATAAACTTCGATACAGAAATGAAACAACACCAAAATATTCGTTCGTTTTGATGGTGGAACTGAACGAAAATTCCCAAAAATGGAGGAAAATATCCTTTTCATTATTTTAAAACTTAATGAATATTTTTTTTCATTATTTTTGTTTTTATACAATCATACAACCCTTCACACCACTCGGAAAAAAAATCGTTTCTGACTCCCCTTTTTTCAGGGATGAAGGCCTTTAAGCAGTATTGTGTATATTACATTTATTTTTGGCATGTATTTTTCCACCCACTTTTTACTGTGTATTTCAAGAAAGATCTATGTCAGGTTTTTTTGTTGTTGCCATTTGAAAAAATATTGTAATTTCAATTTGAAAATAAAATTAAACATGTTACTAATAATTTGAGCAATTAGTTATTCGAACGTATCCATACCACTCTATATTTTTGAAAATAAATTTTGAAATAAAAAATAAATCTGGTTACAAAAAAAGACAAGTGATACATGGAGACAAAATAAGTGGAAATATACTGTTTCCCATTTAAAATTCGAAAATTCATGTCACTTCCGGTGAAACCAGAAATTGCATAAACTTGGCTTAATTGTAAAAAAAAATTGCAGTTCCATGTCGTATGCAGATCATTCAAACTTCATTCCATTATATTAAAAATGACATGGTTCACATTACACTAATTATTACTCGATATGATCCATTCGTAGATCTCAATTTGACTGTCAGCAAATCATCCTTTTCATTACAAGGGACAGTGATTGTTATTTGAATAAATATTCACTGAAGTAGATGCCAAGTTGACTCTTCGTCAAAATATGGCTTTGCTCGATGAAATACTAAACAGATTAATATTAATTACTTGGCATAGCGTCAAATCGGCGAAATGGTATTAGGCATATAGCCACTTAGCTTCGTTAAATTGCTTGGGAAAATGCATTTACATTCAAACAACCACAGGAAATCTTAATTAAGGTAATTTGTTCTGAGTTTCAATAATCTGGTCTCATATGTTGTCCGTCAACAGTTTAATGCGATCGATGCAGTTGCGTAAAATTGAGTATAGCACAAATGACTCGTTTCTGTAACAAATATTCGACGAGGGGTTTTTGAATACCCTGTTCCAAACACAGAAATGATAATAAATATTGAACATCTCATTTCGTAAAGACCAACTGCGTCTGAAGTTTTTCTTACCTATATAAAGTTAGCGAGGCAACTTCGAAAATATTTAAAACGGATTATTCCATAATTTGCCGCCTTTTTGTCGCTAGTTGCTAGGAAAAAAATTTTGTCGCTCTTTTTTTTAAATATATATCATTCCTATTTTGCCACAGTTCTGAAATATTCATAATTTGCCGCCTTTTTGTCGCTAATTAGTTGAGAAGAAAAAAAAATTGTAGCTCTCTCTTTTAAAAAAAATATGCGTTGTTTCGCTAACTTCATATGAATTTAGCGAAACAACTTCCATAATTTTTATTTTTTCACAGTTCTGAAGTATGCATAGTTTGCCGCCTTTTTGTCGCTAATTAGTTGAGCAGAAAATAAAATTGTCGCTCTTTTTTTTAATAAACTTACGATGTTTCGCTAACTTCATATGAAGTGTAATTTCTATCTTTTCTCAGTTCTGAAATATTCAGAATCTGCCGCTTCTTTGTAGGTAATCAGTTGCGGAGAGAAACAACTTGTCTCTTTTCTCACATAAAAATATACGATGTTTTGACATCTTCGGTTTTTTTATCTTCTCTTACTTTATAGGTATCCAAAAATTGCTCCGTTCTTCAAAAAACATGCAATATTTCACAAACCTTATATGAAATTAGCGGGACAACTTTCGTAATTTTTTTTACATTTTAAACGGTTTTATTCAGCCATACATTTGTGCCTGTGTGGTGGGTCAAATCTAGAAATTGAAATTTTCTCCCTTCCTGTTGAGCGATTGATCTGAAATATTGTGCACACCTTTAATTCTGATGACGATGCAATTAAGTATATTTAGTATCATTGTAAATCCAAGATGGCCACCACCACATAATGGCGGACATATTGTTTTTCAACCCCCTAAATATCGGTATCAAATGAAAGGACTGAACTAGTAGAATACAGTACACCATGAAAAAATTCCAAATCCAAGATGACCGCTGCCCCAAAATGGCGGAAAACATATTTTGTTCATCCCCCTCAATATGGATATCAAATTAAAGGCTAAAAAGATTGAAAACTTATTTATTATTTTTTTCAAAGCACATAGCTACAGAGGAAACCATGTACCCTCCATCGAACTAATGAAAATGGATCATTTTTGGCCTCAGTAAGATGATGTAATGTAAAAAATCAATCTTCCATCACCCTGCAAGTTACAGCAATCCATAGCTCGAAACGAGGCTCGAAACTTGTTCATTTTGATACAAATCTACCACTCACAACGACTGACTCTTTAATAATATTGCATGCCTCAACTTTGTTCACTTGTTATAAGTCCCACAGTCTCAGAGTATATCGGCTAAGTAAAATTTGAGGAGGAGACGTCACAAAAATATGGTGGGAGTGAATTTACTTCTGTACGGTGCTTCAACCGCACACTTGTGAAATATCATTTTGAAAGGAATTCAGTTACAAAAACAAAGGTCTGCCACAATTTTATTTAACGGTTACCTGAAATATGTAATGATTATCTTCTGAATCGAGAACAATTTAATATTATTCCAAAAGAGATCTTATGGCAAATACATCATATTTTTATCACTATGACCTCAAACGAAGGATCCCCACTTGTTAAGGTCAAATTATGGATACTTCAAATTGATAAAAGGTAGAAATTGCGGAAATTGTTTCGTTAACTTCAGATGAAGTTAGCGAAACATCGCATATTTAAAAAAAGAGCGACAATATTTTTTCCGCAACTAATTAGCGACAAAAAGACGGCAAATTATGGATACTTCAGAACTGTGAAAATATAGAAATTGCGAAAGTTGTTTCGTTAGCTTCAAGTGAAGTTAGTGAAACATCGCATATTTAAAAAACGAGCGACAATTTTTTTCCGCTACTAATTAGCGACAAACAGGCGGCAAATTATGGATACTTTATATACAGGGTGTTAATTAAGTACGTTGACAAACTTCGGGAGGTGATTCTTTGAAGGTTTTCAGGACGAAAAGTTCATATAAACATGTCTCAAACGGCTTGGTTTTCCAGATACAGGACGATAAAAATACATTTTTTTCAAGATTTTTTAGAGTGAACTTCGACATTTTCGACAATAATCAGTTCAAATTAGGCAAGTACAATCCATTCAATAGGGCGCACGATACAAAATAATGCATTTCTTAAATAATTCACAGGGTCCTCCTTTTTTCAGAGTCAAGCTTTGTTCAACCCTTCAGAATTTTTTTTTCCGCCGCCACTGACATATTATGAGAAAGGAATAATCAATGTTGTTTCATTTAACATCTTTTTGATATCTTGCATTTTTTCATTTACTTGTACGGTTCAGGGGCTATAATGAAAATATTAATTTAATCATTTTCCAGTGTGGCATAACATTAGAAAATTTGAAAATTAAACATTTACAATTATTGTAAATTGATGGAAATATTTTTTCAGAATTAGAAAAATCTACGATGAATAAAAATTATACAATAAAAAATATAAAGACAAGCTTTTATACAAATGCACTGAAAATGAAAAAATAATTTGTTTCATTTTTTGTAGGTTATTCTGTGAGTATCAAAATCTTTCTGTACAAGATTACCTAGATCAAACAATGAAATGAATTATTTTTTCCTTTTCCGTGTATTGTATAAAAAATTTAAAATGTTTTCTTTTTATAATTTTCATTTTTAACATTTTAGTTTATTTTTTATGTGAAACTGAAAATTTCCAACCCAAAAACCATCACATACCAATTTTGAACAGAATCGGATCATAATCACAAAACTCGTCCGCCATATTGGAGCCGCCATTTTGTTTTTTAACAAACATTTTTTTAATGCATTGTCACCGGAATTACGGAAACCTGCCAAATTTCAAATTAATCGGAGTATTAGAAGTGGGTCAAATTCAACTTTTATTAAATTGTTTGTTAGTTACAAGTGAAGCTAAATAAAAGCTTGTTATTGTAAAGATGTGATTTCTTTTTGATATCTAACAGAAAACTACTATCTCCCCGTCACTGCGGTACGCTGGATATTAAACTAGATCTGACAGATATTGGGAAAACCTTAACTTTCAACCTGAAGATTCTGATGGTAAAAATGTGCATTTTCATTGAGATATTTTATTAAAAATGTTTTTACCCATCAGTCTTGATAGAGAACTCATACAAATTTTTTGTTATTTTAAAAAAAGACATTTTTTAGTTTTCAATTGAACGTTTCCTTTTCAACATAAAAAACTTCCGAAAGGTAATCCTGTAATGGAAGATAGTTAATAGGGTTTATCTAATAGTCGCAGATCATTACACATTTGATTTTCATTTATGAATCTTTGGTCATAACTCCGAAAAACTAAATCAAACAAATTTTTGTTTCCGCACGGAGTACATTATTTTATCAGAAATTTCGGTTTGTTTTTTCTTCTGCAGTAACGCAGAAATTTTGTAATCAATTTGAATTCATAAAAATAGCAAAGTGGGCTTTGATATTAATTCATTTATTTAAATATCAACAACTTGACAGTTATCGAAAGTTGAGAAACAGTCTCATTGTTAATTCTTCATTAGTGCAAGCAATAAAGCAGATTCATTCAATATTCCTTTGGATAAAATGGTTGAATATACAAATTCAGAAATGGCAGACATGCACTTAATGTATGGAATGGCTGATGGTAACGCTCGTGCCGCCAGACGAATGTATCTAGAAAGATTTCCACAACGTCATATTCCCAGCACACAAATGTTTATCAATATTCACTCCCGTCTTCGTGAAACGGGTACTTTCAAGAGGTCTGCTGTTCTCATAGGAAGACCCAGGAGAGTTAGAACAGTTCAGATAGAAGAAGCTGTACTTAACGAAATTGAGCAGCATCCAGACACCAGTACAAGACAAATTGCGGCACAGTTTAACGTAACCCATGTATTGGTATGGCAAATTTTAAAAGAGCAACAACTTTATCCCTATCACATACAGCGTGTTCAAGCTCTTGTGCCAAGGGATTTTCCAAAGAGATTAACTTTTTGCACTTGGATTCGAAATAAATTGTTGGAAAATCCATGGTTTTTATCTCAAGTGTTATTCACCGATGAGGCATGCTTTTCCCGTAAAGCCATTATTAATTTTCACAACAATCAAATGTGGGCTGATGAAAACCCACACGCCGTGATTGAAAACCATTTTCAAGAGACGTTTTCTGTGAATGTTTGGGTTGGAATTGTAGGGAATTTCCTTATCGGGCCACATTTTCTGCGTCATAGACTCAATGGTGACCATTATCGACATTTTCTTGAATTCATCTTACCTGGACTCCTAGAAGAGATCCCACTGAGGGAAAGAATTGGAATTTGGTTTATGCATGATGGTACTCCAGTACACTTCAGATTGGTTGCACGCCAATATTTAGATGAGAATTATTCTGATCGCTGGATTGGGCGTGGTGGGCCACAACTTTGGCCACCAAGGTCACCCGATATGAATCCACTTGATTTTTTCCTCTGGGGGCACCTTAAATCATTAGTGTACCGAACTCCAGTTCAAAGTGAAGAAGACCTGAGGAATCGCATACAGGAGTCATGCGGAATTATAAGAAACACTGGTATTTTTGAGCGTGTCCGCCAGTCTATGGTTAGGCGCATAAACGCATGCATTGAAGTTGGCGGTGGCCATTTCCAGCAGCTGCTCTGACATATCAAATTCAATAATGGTCCTTTTCTGAACTTAATTTTATTCCTAGGGAATTTATGTTACTTTGCTCTAGTATTTGATAATAAAGTTATTCACTATTGAAAATGTCCAAAATTATTTTGCCATAATTAACTTTGTGCAATACATATTCAACCTGAGTTATGGTAAAAAATGTATGGGAGCTCCATAACATTACATTTTCTCTACACGAGCAGAAAATAGCTATTTGTGTAATGAGAACAAAATGACGTATTGCGTCACGCGCTAATCTTTGGAGAGTGGCAATGACACTTCGAGAAATGAATTATTTTATATCATGCGCACTATTGAATGGATTTTACTTGTCCAATTTGAACTAATTTGGATCGATTATTGTCGAAAATTTCGAAGTAAACTCCAAAAACTCCTAAAAAATGTATTTTGATCACCCTGTACTTCGAAAACCAAGCCGCTTGGGACATGTTTATATGAACTTTTCATCTTGAAACCTTTCAAAGAATCACCCTTCAAGTTTGTTAGACTATTTGCTTCTCAAATTTCTTTATGTTAAGCGTTACTGGAAAATGTTTGCGTTAATATTTTCATTGTAACTCCTGAACCGTACAAGTAAATGAAAAACATCAAGAGAGCAAAAAGATGTTAAATGAAACAACATTCATTATTCCATTCTCATAATATGTCAGTGGCGGCGGAAAAAAAATTCTGAAGGGTTGAACAAAGCTTGACTCTGAAAAAAGGAGGACCCTGTGAATTATTTGAGAAATGCATTATTTTGTATGTATGCATTATTTTGTATGTACTATTGAATGGATTGTACTTGCCTAATTTGAACTGATTATTGTAGAAAATGTCGAAGTTAACTCTAAAACATCTTGAAAAAAATGTATTTTTATCACCCTGTATCTCGAAAACCAAGCCGTTTGGGACATATGTTTATATGAACATTTCGTCCTGAAAACCTTCAAAGAATCACCTCCCGAAGTTTGTCAACGTACTTAATTAACACCCTGTAGAACTGTGAAAAAACAGAAGTTACGGAAGTTGTTTCGCTAACTTCATATGAAGTTAGCGAAACAACGAATAGTTTTTTAAAAGAAATAGCGACAAATAGTTTTTCTTCGCAACTAATTAGGGACAAAAAGGCGTCAAATTATGGATACTTCAGAACGATGACTACAACTTTTTTTTCTTTGCAACTAATTAGCGACAAAAAGCGGCAAATTATGGTATAATCCGTTATCAACTTTTTCGAAGTTGTCTCGCTAACTTTATATAGGTGTTTTTCTTCGTTGCATTGTCTTTAAAATTTTTTTTTTTAAACTCAGCTCATGAAAATTACGAAAGCCATCAACTTATGTTTGTAAAATTTGCTCTTTTATTTGTGAAAGGACCACGCACACTTCTTATACAAAAAGTCTTTCGGTCAAAATTCCAATTGTTGTTGAACTCGACACACTGAGAAAAAGTTACGATGGGCACAAAAAACTTCTATGTCGAGAGGGTGACCACTCTGGCAATACGTGTACAAAGGACCTCGCAAACTCCTTATGGAATTTGGGTCCCGGTGGATTTTTTTGAATTTTTAGTATGATGTAGTCCATGTAATTCTCAACCAATGTTACCATTGCGCCAACCCAAAAAAATTAACAGTTTTGCTGCTAGGGGGCGTTGAAATCACCCCTTGCGCAGATTAGACTATTTATTTTTGAACCCGGTAACAGTATTTTCACTTTTTTCATTGTTGCTAATGTTGCACAATATTGTACTGTTTTATAAAAAAAAATTTTTACCCCCTCCCCTTTTTCCCCCAACTCCTATTACGGAACGCAAAAATAATATTTCTCGAGTGCCTTCGAATGTATCGTCGAATGTTTAAATATGCCTAAATAAGGGAAATAGCAGTTTTTTTATGATTATCTCCCCACCCCCCAAATGACACAAAACGAAAAAATTTCGGTGGATTTTTCTGAATTTTTCAGTTCAAGTTATTTTGAATAGAAATAAATTGAGTGACAAACTTCAAAAATGAATAGTTTTGATGTTAGGGGGCGTTGAAATCATACCTTGCTCAGAATGGACTATTCATTATTATAGGCGGAAATAATAGCTCTACGTATTTTTAGTTTAGATTATGCTGATCAATTCTGTAATTTTTCATGAAATGAAAATCTAAAACCTCCCCCTTACCCCCTACCCTTAATTTGAAACACGAAAAAATGTATTCCCGACTACTTGTAAATGCTTTATCAAAATAAATGTTTTAATCAACTCAAATTGAGGAAATCGTACAGTTGTTTAATATCACATTTCCCTCCCTTCAGAAAAATATTGATGGAGTTTGCTGACTTCTTAGTAGGGCGTAGTTCATGATTTTTGAATATCAATCAATTGGGCGAACATCTTGAAAATAAATAAAAATTAGACATCCACAATTTGAATTTGAGGTGGTGCCTGAATTATGTTTTTTCGTGTTTTGGAATAGGGGTTGGGGGTAAGGGGGAGGTTTTAGATTTTCAATTTATGAAAGTTTACACAATTGTTCGGCATAAAATAAAACAAAAATACGTAGAGATATTGTTTCCGCCTAAAATAATGAATAGTCTATTCTGAGCAAGGTATGATTTCAACGCCCCGTAGCATCAAAACTGTTCATTTTTGGGGTTTGTCACCCGATTTATTTCTAATCAAAATAACTTGAACTGCATCATATCAAAAATTCAGAAAAATCCACCGAACTTTTTTAGTTTTGTGTCATTTGGGGGGTGGGGGGATAATAATAAAAAACTGATATTTTTCTTATTTAGGCATATTTAAACATTCGACGATACATTTGAAGGAACTCGTGAAATATTTTTTTTGTGTTCCGTAATAGGAGTTGGGGGAAAAAGTGGAGGGGGTAAGATTTTTTTTTATAAAACGGCACAATATTGTGCAACATTAGCAATAATGAAACAAGTGAAAATATTGTTACCAGGCTCAAAAATAAATAGTCTAACCTGCGCAAGGGGTGATTTCAACGCCCCCTAGCTGCAAAACTGCTCATTTTTTTGGGTTGGCGCAATGGTATGGACTACATCATACCAAAAATTCAAAAAAATCCACCGGGACCCAAATTCCATGAGGAGTTTGCGGGGTCCTTTGCCCCGCAGTCTACCGCAATCGCTTGATTTTCGGCCGGAATCCCACAATCACTTAGGAAATCGCTCCAGAAATCCGAAATCACTTTGAAATCCCCGAAATCTTATCGGAAATCCGGAAATCACTGACAAAACGTTCGAAATCATCACCGAAATCCTCTTCGGAAATCGCAGTCGCTAGAGAAATGCGAAATGCATGTGTAGAAACGAACGATTGATAGATGCTAGGGAAATATATTTTTCATTGTATTAACTTGTCGAATCATGAATCCCTCAAAGGCCGTGATTGGGAAACCATTTGGGCAGTTATAGAGAGC
Source organism: Chrysolina oricalcia (assembly GCA_944452925.2). NCBI lineage: Eukaryota > Metazoa > Arthropoda > Insecta > Coleoptera > Chrysomelidae > Chrysolina > Chrysolina oricalcia. The sequence continues at coordinate 52,792,244 of OX101811.2, forward strand.
GGGCGTTCCGATTTTGAAAAAACATATTGAAAAGATATTCAGAAACAAAAAACCATGTTTGCGTGTGGAATTTTCAAACTAGTCAATGTAAGATAATTTTGGGTTGAATAAAGCAATGTGAATGAAAATTATCTACATTTTTTTATATCGTCTATTACCATCCACATACAATTGTATGATAAGAATCACAAGGATTGATCGAGTTCTATAATACTCGAGAAAATACTTGACGAACAAAACAAAATTGGTCTCATTGAACAAATTCATTCGAACTAAAGAAATTAAAGTGTCATATATGCACGACAAAATAATTTGTTGAAGCAAGAAAAATAATTATTGAATATCAACTCTCAATTCAAGCCTCGATTTAAACGCATGTTCATTGTATCAAATGAATCATTCGTTGGTCTAACTAGGTGTACATTTTTTTGTTAATTTTCTCAAGTATATCTTAGTGTCGAATCAATACGGCGAATTTGACAAGCATTCGTGCAATAGGTATTAATTTGATTCGATCAAATTTGATTGTTTCATTCAACCAAATTATTATTTTTTGGATCAATATATAAACTTCAATGAAACCAGAATTATTTCTTTTAGATTTCTTATAATGAATATATTCTAAAATGATAGGTACATCAAAAACATTTTTACCAAGAACTCCATTATTTTGCTGCAAAATAATATTTCGGTCTCAAGAATACACATTTTGTTCGGATTAAGTGATATTTGATCAAATTAATGAAATAAATTTGACTGAGAAAGACTTTGAAATAGCAAATCCTTTCATTTTCTGTGATTCAGGCACCAAAACTTCTTTAAAATATCCCATTTCCAGTAACGTGTCGCAATAATTTTCTTATTATTTCTAGGAAATCCATCGAAATCGGTTGGGATTTCCAAGAAATCTTTGGAAATCTCTCGGAATCGTATGCGATTTCCACAGAATCATCGGAGATTTCCGATGATAACCATATAAGATTTCGAGGGATTTCTCGAAATCTTATATGTTTTTTACGAAATCCCCAGAAATCTCTCGAAGTCACATAAGATTTCCAGGAAATCCTCGGAAATCCCAAATATTTCAGGAAATCATAAGGGATTTCGGCAATACGTGTACGTTTTCTGATGAGTGGTCACCCCATCTTTCTATGTGTGGTTTACGAAATACAGATGAGTGTTGAAATTGTAAAATATCACTTTCATACCATTATTGACTGAACTTTATTACGGGTAATATCACCGAATTATTAGTGAGTTTTTGATCTACACCATAGTATCAAAATTGACCAGTTCAACAGTAAGTTTTCCAAGCATTTTTGAAAACAATATACAGAGTAGATCAGCCTTTTTCTGAGTTACACAAAATGAAAATAATGTCAGTACGAAGCATCAACGTTTTTAGTCGGACCGTATCGAAATTGAAGTTTCTGTGTTGGATATACTCAATAAGATCGGCTGAACCCAAAAACTATTTATATTTTTCAAACATACAGTTAAGATTGAAAGGATAACTGTATTCATTTGTTTCAGATAACTCGATTTGATCAATTCAATGCACCGGTTATAAATGCCATTGGTCACTTCCAGTAACATAAATTATGAGTATTATACAGCGTGACTCTAGAATATACGGAACCAATATTTCCAAAAATTATTAAAATGCCCTGTATATAGAAATCTAACTGGTTAATTTTTTTTGATTTCTTCTTATTCCTCAGAGCATATATCATTTGAACTTGTGTGAAAATATACAATTTTTCAGTCTAGTTTTCGTTTAATGGATGAAGATGCTGAAAATCCGAATGATTATAATTTTGAACCATCTTTCAAATTAATTACTTACAACACGACGTTTTTTTCCTCGCTGAGAATACTCTCCGATTATAGATAAACAAGGTTTGACAAAGGTAGAAATTGTTTTAAAATTCGGGGTTAGTCAGTAAGTACTTGATAAAATACCGATATAAATGGAGTGCGCACCATGGACGTCAGCAGCAGAAATAAATATCAGAAATGCTGAGAGTTCTCTACACGAATCAATGAAATACGCGCTCAGTCGAGAAAAATTCTCTAACTGAAGAAACTTCCATGATAACCAATAAATCAGATTACTCTTTTGAATCTTTCACCTGTTTGGATGGGTGGGTTTCTACAGATTCGAATAAAGTTTATTGGTATTCAATACATCAAGTGTAAAGCACTGATTTTAAACTTCGATGATTCCAGAATTTCTTCTAGTGACTTCAGTTCATCTCACAAATATAATTAAGAAGTTTCGTTGATGGATATTTGACAGCTCCAAGATGACGAACATGCCCCAAAGAAGATTTGCAAGTGTAATAATATTCCAATAGGTATCGGTGGATCTTCATTATCATCAATTTGCACGAATTTCTGAACTTTGAATACTTATACCCGAAACCTCAAAGAATTTGTATCATCTCCTAATTCTCCTCATCCCGCTGTAGTTTATCATGTACATATACCGGAGCAAAATTAACTCATATTCACCCAAAGTTGAGGTAAAAATACCATTTGGTGTCCAGAAGTAAATTATGTAATAAAGTGTTCAAACGTTACCTATCACTGAAAGTTATCATCATTTCTTTCTGTATTTCTATAACTCTCCGCAGATTTGAGACCTCACTGAAGAAGGTGGCCTAAATGTTCAACAATCCTTATTTCTATGTAATAGTGTTGAATTATTGTGAACTTATCCACTGTAACGTGTTTTTCTCCCCTATTCGGACCTTACAATGACGCTTACGGGTACTGGGTGTTTCAGACAACGGTACACTCGCTATAACACCCAATACTATTCTCGGGCGCCAGTAAGATTATAGTGGTATGCCCCACTTTCTCCCAGATGACACTTATGGGAGGCCCAGGACAGCTACAGTGAAGAAACGGTATTCCAGGGGTCAGTTGTTACGACCACGTTTCGTATTATGGCAAGCGGCAGGCTTTAATTGCCCTAACCACTGTCAGAATACCGGCTGTACCTTCTCACCCTTCTATGAAAGGTTTTCAGAGTATTACCCTACTTTCCCCTATACCCGGAATGAAAGTATGGGGATTATGAGTACTCGGTACACTGAAGAAAGTTTAACTTGACAGGCGTACGGGAAAGCAATCGTATCATTACATAGGGGAATGAATTGAATATAATCTCCACTCCTGTGAAAGCACATATGTGGATAACTGGATGACGTGGCACTATATTGACCGGGATAGAGGGTATCCAAGGTGCTCGAAACTTTTACTGAACGGGGTTTATTCTTTTGACTCGACTCGTAATTCAATTTTCCACCTTAGCAACTTGTTCGATTCTACTTCACAAACTAAATTCCAAAAGGTCGTATCTGCCAGACCCTTTTGGAATCAGTAATTTAACTGTAACGTTCTGGTACCTACCTGAATTTAAACGCAATTACCCCTTCCGGCTGTAAGACCTAACCTTCTGGGATAAATAACGTGGTACTTTGATAATCATGTAGGTGGTTGTTGAATTGCGGTCTCTAAATAAATAAACAAATCGCGGTTCGGGAATTTCAAATCACCTATTCATATATAATATAACTTAAGCTTATCCTCGGAACTTCAATAAACAAAATTTAACTTTCAAATAATATTCGCGGCCTGCACTGTTAAAGTTGCCGGCACCAAAAGAGGCAGATTTTCATGTACTTCCACTATTTATACTATCGGTTGGCCTTCGTAGCAAAACACATGAAAAACGGTGGCCGTCGTAGCAGAACTATTCAATTTCAGCAAAAAATATTCCTTATCATAAAAAGTTAACTGAGACCCAAACTCTATGTATAAGTAGATATTTTAGGCGCAAGAAACCAAGACGAGCAAAAAGTGGTCGGTTCCAAAATAAGGAAATATGGATGGAATCATCTACAATTTTCTGGCTTGAAAGATTGCTTTCGGTTTACAATAAATTTTGAAATTACAGTAAAATGGTTTAGAAAGGCGTATGATTCATTTCTGTGATATTGTTTAGGACTTAAAAATTAGTCTCAGTAATGCTTCGTTACACCACTTGCATTGGTATTTCATTAATTCCGAATTCTCTTATTTTTCACCAACCCCAACTATATACCTAATCTGAGAAAATACTTACTCTTAATACAGAAAAATTCATGGGGAGCGTTTTGAGAGGAATCTATTCGAAATATGCTTCAATAATCATTTGGATTTTCAGTAACTCCATCCATTAAACTAAAACTTGACATAGAAATATTCACACAAGTTCATGAGATAAGTATTCCGTAAAATAAGAATCAATCATAAAAAATAACCAGTCAAATTTTTATATATAGGCCATTTTTATTATTTTTGGAAATATTTATACAGGAATCAAAATGCCATGATTGTCCTGCATCTGAAGGTGGTTGTAAACATGCCGTGGTTTTTCTAATGTGGCTTCATAGACGTAGCGAAGAGCCTTCTCCAACAGATAAGCGATGTTATTGGAAAAGATATTTGTTGTCAGCAGCTCCAACAACAAAAAAATTCATTATTACGAATGACTTCGGAAAGGGAAAATTTTGAGCTAATGATGATAATTCATTGCTGAAAGAATATGTTCGTAAAGCTGAAATTCGACACATCAATAACAGTCTTATAAGGTACTACACCCCGCAAAAATATCCATTGATATCTATTCACTACTTGGCAATGAAGTTCAGCAAATCAGGACTACGAAAAAATCCCTAAAGATTTCTTGAATTTTGCAAGTTACATGGAAGAACAATTAATTATAGCTGTGGGGAAAGATACCAGGGATCAGTCTATGAAGTTGTGAGGTGCAAAACGTTGGATAGCTGTTTAGTAGAAAGCATTTTAGGGACAAAATTATTTAAATCTTTTGCAATGTTTCGAGGACTAAAGTTAAAAAGTGATATTTGAAAATATTGCCCAAAAAGACTTTGATGAATTTCTCAAAAGCTGACATCTTTCTCTCTCGAAATTTTCCTTTAGTGGGAGCATCAAATGCTATTAACAAAAATTTTGTGGTTGAATTTAAGTGTCCAACTACAGAAAAAACCTCTTTGAATTATATAGATTCTGGGGAAAATATAAAACCAAAATTTATTCACCAAATCAAATGCACATGCAGATGATTCATACAGGACGGAAAAAGTCAATTTTTGTTGTAGCACATCACAAGTTTGAGATTAGAAAGCAAATAAAAATCATATTTTGTGACTACAAACAGCGATCTTGTTGACAGGCTATTAGAAGAAGTTAATAATTTATAGTTTGAAAATATATGCAACAAAATTTTGCAACAGTGTTCACAATTTTTACTTAATCAAATGATCTTGAACATTGATCAACCCACAAGCAATCTGAACTATGAAGTCTAAATATTTTACTAAACTTGAATGAATCAGGGCGTTAGGTTTAAGGATACCAAATTCTCTTATTCTTGAGATGACACGTTCTACGTGTATTCTCAAACAGGCAATTCTCTCCGCTTCTTGAACTTCTAGATTGGAGCTCTTTTTCTCAGATGAACAGATGGTGGTCTAACTAATTTGTTACCTATGGCCGCAAGTTGCTCTTCGAGGTGCTTGAAACCCCTGTCAGCAATGACATCGTTTCCAGGTTCTAGTAGGTCCAAAAATTCAGACTCTTCAACTATCATTTTATCAGTAGTCCTGCCACCAAATCCATTTGAAACGAAAGAAATGAAGCCATCGGGTGTACACGCTATGAGGTATTTCACAGTGTTGCAGCCTTTGTACTCGGACCAAGAGAGTGACTGAAGAATTGGATCACTCGGCTTTTGTATAGATATTTCGAAGCAATCTATTCATCGAACTTCCTTATATCAATGTCGGAATGGCACGGGTAGCTGTTCCATGTCCTGCTAACTATTTTTCCACGCGATGAAACGCTTCAAATAGCTTGCTAATAAGGAATTGTTTTTTGAATGGCGCAACACACATGTGTAGTTGATAAACAAAAATCATCTGCTAGTACCTTGTAAGATAGGTCAAGTTAATTTTTTTTAAATATGTCCAGTCTGGTTATTTTGCATTTCTGAGAAAGTAGCTCAACAATGAACATAGAATGGCTCGGAATTCCTAGATACAATTTTGGATTTTTCTCTATAACGAAGGTGGACCTTTTTGCACATTTTCTTTGGAATTCCATAACATATCAACTGTTTCTGACAAACTCGAGTCCGATGTTATGAAGGTACTTTCACTTTTATCACTTAACAGTGGTTTTTTCAGAGGTATTTTCACAACCATTTCTTTTTTTTTTTTTCGTTTTATGGCCGTCTAATATGTGACATCACTAGAGCATTGGATAGCCCGAGAACGCACATGTGGGTGCAAATTCACTTGAATACCACGATCTGAGGTTTGTGTCGCAGTAGTAGTTTCTCTTTCTGTGTCTTTATTAAGAGCAGTCAAATCATTATCAGAAATTTCAGTGAGGTAAGTCTGCATAATATTCAGTTTTTCCCGTTTTCTGAATACTTCCCTTGGTTTGGTACTATGTGTATATCCAATCGGAATCCAACAGCAATTCTGAAGCTTTCGTTTTTCAAAAGATTTCCAAGAGCTGCCACGGGTATTGCGTTCAACCATGCACCTGACTGCTCTCAGATTATTCTTTATTGCTGAAATATTACGGTTATGACAAGCTACATACTTGCTGTTTTTCAATAAATAAATAATTCTCATTTCAAAATCACATTGGAGTCATAATACACAGTAAGGCATCAACTACAATACCATCATATGCATATTAGTAATATTTGTAAAAATCACCTAGCATATTACGCATGAGTAATTTCAGCTCACATTGTTTTATTTGATTTGTCGTTGTTGACATCCATGCAGGAGGCCGTTCTATTTTTAACACTGAGGAAATAATAATTACGTTCTATTCACAATCACTTCAACTATGCATTTTCGAAATGAACTGCCAAATCGCGATATCAACAACAATCATGCTGACTGGGTGGCTGTTATTTGATTCTGGGCATTACTCTAGTACTTTCATATGATTCATATGATGAAAATATTTCTGAGAGTATGTCGATTGTTGAAATATTTGGAATTTTGAAGGCTGTTCAGAATTTCATCAATGCGGTTGATAGGGTAGTTCGAATTTACAAGTTGAGAGTTGACACCACTTTTGTAATCAACATATTATAATCTCACAGTTCCGTCCGGTTTTGGAATTACTACTTGCGGAGATCTACAATCACTTGTCGTAGATTTGGTTAAGATTCCCTGAGCTTGAAGATCGATTAGTTCTTCATCAACTTTATCACGAAGAGCATAAGGCAACTCTCTCTATTTGATGAAGATAGGATTTGAATTTTCTCGAAGTTGAAGTGACACAGTGACATTCGGGACACAACCGACTTGTGCTTGAAAAACTGATTGAATTCTTCGGAGAGATGGAGAAAAGAAGGAAAAACTATCCAATATGGATTTTTTAATGAAAAACTTCATAGAATATTGTACATGTGTTGGAATCGTTCTTTTTGTTGTGATGGTACGGAACATCAACGTGCCCGACAAACCGCAACTATATTCAATAAAAGACATTCAGATAAGATGACTTTCCATAGGTATGTCTTAGACCTAATGAAAAAATTCACTGAGAATGGATCTTTACTGTCCAAGAAACGAAGTAATTCGAGAGATTCAGATTGAAGCTTGGATTGAAGTGTTAGGACATTTTGGAATAAATCTCAGGTCTACGAAGCCCATTTTGATATCGTCTTGTAGCAAATTCAATCTTGTTGGAAAATGTATTGAATGGTCTTTGTTGACAACGTGCTCCTTCATGGTCAGAATTGGGAAATATCGAAAAAAGTGTGAAAATTTAGCAGTTCTTGGGATATTCAAAAGTGATCCGGGTTGCTGCCGAGATCAAAAACTTGAATTTTGCATTTATCACATCCTATACAAGAAGAAAAAAGAAACCCACTACCACCATTTAATGCAACTTAAGATGTACTAGGTTACTGGTCTATTTGGGTCTACAAGTGTTGTTCTGTGCTTGAATTGATTGAAGTAGGTCTGCTACAACTTCAATGCTCACAATGTTTCTGGTAGGATCCGTATTTTACCGAATGCCTTGCGCAAAATTTAAATTGCAAGTGTTTTATCGAGACTTGCCGAACGTCTTGCTCTTTCAACTAAAGGAAATATTTAATATTATAATATTTAAAACTCATTGCCTTTGTAGTTAAAAAACTTTGAAGGATGATTATTTTTTCGTAATATAAAAACGGATTCTACTTTCTGCAGTGAGTTCAAATGGTACTTTCGATTGACACACCTACCCACATGTTTTTTTTTCACACATTGGGTATAACGGAATTATCAAAATTGAACGTAATTTTCTGTGTTCTACTAGAATTTTTTTTTTAATAATGTTATGTTGTTCTGAAAAATGGATTTATTTATAGAAACAATTACACACATTACATAAATCAGGAAATGGTTTCTTCTAGCGGAATTTTCAAATATCAATAATCCAAAGAATTATTGGGTAGGCTTCAAAAAGGCTGATATCATGAGCCAAAACACAATGGATTCTCTTTAACAATGCTAGAGCTTTTTTTCAAATCAAGCAAATCTCATTTTCAATAAACTCATAAAAATGAACTGCTGAGTCAACACTGACTTGCAACTTCTCACACAGGCACGTTGCAAGTCAATGTACCCCATCTCAGTACTGTACATATAATAACACGTAACTTCTCACACAGGCACGTTAGTAATTATTATATTTCCAATACAGTTCACAGACATGTAACTTCTCACACAGGCACGTTACAAGTCCTTCGCTTCTCGAAAATCCAACAAAAGCAGGCAACTTCTCAGAAAGGCACGTTGCAAGCCAATAAACACTCAAATCAGCCCAATAATAGGTAACTTCACACACAGGCACGTTACTGAAATGAATACAACGGTGATATGCAACTTCTCACACAGGCACGTTGCAAATCACCGAATAACATGTAACTTCTGACACAGGCACGTTACAAGTCCTTGAATTTTCGATAGCTAAACTGAATATATTCACTCAATTCCAATGTGCTGAGACTCATGTACAACCAATAAAACCCTTTTTCAAAACATTACTTTTGTAAACATCAATACAAATATCAACAAGTATTAAATATTCAGTATTGAAGGAAAGCTCCGTACCAATAATCGTAAGAGCTAATAACAAATTCTTCATAATGTTTATGCTGCCACGAACGGAACTCCCACATGATTTTCTTTGTTTAATAATCAACAAGCAATGGAAAGTACATTCAAGAAAAATATAATGAAACATGCTGATTCTAAATAACAACCTGCTTTTCTTTTATTGAAAGTAAACTCCAACAATTACTCACTCAAACAGGTATTATAGCCATTTGTCGAAGATAATTCCAAGCAATTTCAAATAAATTTAACTCCTACCTTTTATTCCAACCATAGGTATCACTTCAACACAAATGAATATATTTAAACAATCACCCCAAGAACAATGATTTCAGAAACTCAATACCAACTCTCGAGTCAACACCAACTCACTTCCCATTCCCATGCTATTTTTCTCGCCTCCCGGCAGCCAAACGTTTTTGTTGAATATCCCTAAAAACCGGCATATGACGATGCGCGGCACATGACTAATATATACTGGACGTACCATCATAGGCTGGCGTTCGGCAATAGAAAACTCCTTACAATAACGGTATTAGATGTTTTATTTGATGACACAAGAAATGTACAGTAGTTTCCTATTTATTTTAATTTTATATCAGCAAGTCTTTATATGACGAGGTTGGCAATATATGACGAGGTTGACGTCTAAACAAAACTTCTACATATAGGATATTTTCACGATAACCGTAACAGTCTACATAAAAAAATGTATGGCACCTGCAAATAGAGCAATTAAGTTGTGTTGTACAATTACGCGAGGTTTTAATTAACATTTAAAACCGATCCAAATACCCAGATAGAGTCATAGATCTAGAAGTGTGTGCTTAGCAAAGTGTTAAACTGGTGCTAAATCCACTAAACGTTCACGATGATAGATAGTCTAGGGCAAAATAGAACGTGTTAAACATTAATTAGATTAACTTCCAACCGCAAACTAGACTTCCATTGGCGTAGGGAGAGTAGATATTCTTCGAATGTATTGAGAATTGAGTATGCTGTTAATTGGGCATTGGCGTATTCATGATTGTCTCCGGTTACTCGGAGTGCTCTTGTTTATATGATTTAGGAAAACGGGTCATATTTTATGAAGGTGGAAACTGTGTGTCGGCAATATCCTCATGCAACTTCATTCATTCAAGATTAAATGACAGTCAACAAAATCTTAAGTAGGTAGTTAAAGTGGGATTTGAACAAATATGTGAAGCAAGGGTAATTACATGGTTTTTGTAGATGAAAAGGTAATAATGAATGTCAGTAATAATCATTATTCAACTTAGAGTTCACTTATTACAACTATATAGTGTAGGCAGGATCTAGTTGGATCCAAATGATTGATGAGCCTATACGAGAGTAGATGGTTTTTTCTGCAGCCGTCTCGAAAATTGAAATTTCGGTATGATTTATTAAATCGTACCGAATCGTATCAAATAGTACCGAAATTAGCTATTTTCAGGACGATATTTTTCACGTTCGAAACGATATATTTACATTCGGGATGATTTTTACCTATGTAGGCGGCACTGAAAACATAATATAGTGAATTCACAATCAAAATCGTTGGTTATATGTAGCCAACGATATTGACTGAATTATCACCATCATAATTGTTAAATCACTGCTTGAGCGGTATAAACACAGCTAGTATTGTAAATCAGTTTCACCATTGGTACTTGTATATTTTCTATGCTTGCTGTGATATCACAGTTCATTATGTTATTTTACAATGAACATTGAACGTTAATTTGTGAATTCACAAACCTACTGAAATATAATTACTGTGAATATCAAATGTGATTGTTCAAGACGTAATGGATTTCACATACAACATTGTTATTTCGCCAATCTTTTCTACAATTCCATTGTAATATCACCAATATTAAAAAGATGTATTATTGTGAAAACTAAATGTCAATGCACAATACATATATTGATTTTTACAAACATCATTGTGAATTCACCCAATATTTTCACAATACTATAGTATATTTACTACGTATTTTTAAAGCCAAATTGGCATTTCATCGTGTGATTGTAGGGATGATTTCAGTATATTCACTCCACCAATCTTGTATTATTATACTGTGAAGACACAATGTCGTTATATCTCAAATTATCAATTTTCTATGTCATTTGAATTGAATTTAGGTAATGAATGTATAGGTATATTACCTAATCTTAAAACAAATGTTTTTTACTTAAAGCTATTTTTTAATGTCCCCTTACTAAGTTCGAATATTATGTACATTTATGAGTTATCTTAGTAATGATAATACAAGTAGGGTGGGTAAAATATGGAATGTACCCGAAATCACACATTGAACACACAAAATAGTATATTATATAGCAAAGGGACTAAAGTAAATGTTTCAATCCTGCACGTGATGTTTATTACCTGAGGGCTCGTAGAACCTGAGCACCAATTTTTTACTTTATGTCCCTAGGGATTTGAAATGCAACTTTATCTCCCTAGGGACTGAAAAGTACATGTTAGTCCCTATTATACGGGACTAAAGTCGGCACTTTGGTCCAAGAAGTGCAAAAAATCTATTCTGATGTATGAATGATATATGAAAGCTTATCAAAAACGATCCGGACAGGTTATTATGATAAAAATAGAGAAAGTGAAATGAAATTCTCAGGTTTCGTTATAAAATATAATGCACAGTAAATGGTACCAAAAAAATAACACTTTTACATAAACGTTGATTAAAATAACGAAAAGCACCTTGAACAAATCGAAACATATTTCATTATATATTTTTGAGTCTATTCGTCCGGTTTAATACTTTTTTCTTTGTACTTGACAATTTGTTTCCAGTGGCTGGATGAATTTTCAGGTGGAATCTTTTAATCATCTCCAAAGTTGCGCCAACTTGTCTCGGATATTCCAAATTCAAATTGAAATATAATGCGAAGGTGTATTTCAGCGCCTCTGCAAATGATGCGCATGATGTGATGATCTCTGTTTCAATTATCACATCCCATCTGTAACCGGAATCTGTGAAGAAGAATGAGAAAAAATCCAGGAAAGTTCAAAACACTAAGAGAATGTAATCATTTTCACATTAAAAATAGAAAATACGCACCCCAATAAATTTAATTTTCAAAAAAAAGTTATACAGTGTGACCCACTTGAAACCGGAACACCCTTATAAAATCTACATTTTCCAACCGATTGATATGATTTTTTTTTCATTAGAGAGACATTCAAAAAGTCTTCTAGGACACCAAATTTCGTGAATAAATCTCTATTTCCAGGACCAACTAATCTGATTTTTCAAGGTCAAAAATCTAAAAAAAAATACTAGCGATTTTCTTAGATTCGCGACATTTTCAAATGGTTCATATGTAAATTACGTTGACATGTATCAATTAATAAAAAAGTTAGAGGGGAATGAAATTTAAAAAATATGCGGCTTAATCAACTGAACAATTCAATTTCTGAACTTTAATCAAAATTCGGAAACCCCACTGTATTCAGCAGGTCTCGATATAACTGGCCAAAATTTCATCGAAATCTGTTCAGAAATAAGAAACTCATAAGATAACAAAATTTGAAAAATATATCAATGGAATTTCAGGAAAACGACATTTTATTTTATATTTTTTATTCTATTTTTTTAATTAACATATTTCGATGAAATAACAGTTGGTGATATTTCGAGACTACCTGAATCCAGTGGTTTACCCAAAATCCTTATAAAAGTTTTGAAATTGAATTGGTGGGTTGATTAAACAGCATTTTTTTCAAATTTCATTCCCTTATAACTTTTTTATTGATTTACACATTTCAACGTAATTCACATATGAAACATTTGAAAATGTCGCGAATCCAGTGGTGTAGTTAGATTTTTGTCCTTGAAAAATCAGATTGGTTGGCCCTGGAAGTGGAGATTTATTCATGGAATTTGGTCTACTAGGACAGTAGACTCTTTGAAGTCTACCTAATAAAAAAAACATTCCAATCGGATGGAAAATGTAGATTTTATAAGGGTGCTCCGGTCTTAAATGGGTCAGTCTGTATATAAGGAGTCCTTCAAAGACTTGGCATCAAATTGGAAAAACTTTCGATAATAAATTATCTAAAAACTCGACTTGGGCGTCAAGTCGTGCTTCAAAAAATGTGAAAAATGGCCTACTGGGACCACTTGACTGTCAATATGTGTCAAAAGTAAATTTTTCAAAATATAATCTCTTCAAATAGGCTAATTTCTTCAAGTTTCAAAAATTTGTAGAAAGAAAAGTTGTTTCTATTTCAATTTTACACATCTGCGCTGTAACATTATTTACATTTTTGTATCAATAAGTTTGGCATAAATTGAGATACAAACGATACATCAACATTGCATCAAATACAACAGAAATTTGTAAGTATTGTTTCGAGAACTATTCATTTTTAAATAGTGAAATCAGTGTATCAAATATTGGGATGTAATGATAGAAACAATGACCCAATGAAATTTTAACTGGACTGACATGACTAAAATTATTTTTATAGTTGGTGGCGTAAATGTTTTCATCTTAAAGGTCCCGTTTTTGAATTATGTTCTTCAATAAATAAGTCATTATCAAATATTTCAATTCCTTATGAAAATAATTTTTGTTGAGAATATTCACATCCAAGAAGCCATCAATTAAATATTGCAAAGCCTTGTTTGTTACGAAGGACTGAGCTTCCAAACTCAATAATTTTAAACTCTCTTCTTAAAAATTTTGAATATTTTCTTGTGATGAAAATTCAAGATCATCATAATTTTGTTCCTCAGACTCTATACTTTCCTCTATATGTTGAACATAACTGGGCTGACTCTGCTAGTGAGACCTGAAGATATGATTGCTGAGGCAACCTTTTCGAAAATAACTTCTGAAGTACAATTATTGAAGGGGCATTCAATTTCAGTACCATTTTTAATATGATCGTACAAGTGCTAGTAAAAGATTTTTTTATCATTTTCTTGCACAAAGCAATTTTCAACCAAGCATTTGAATTTTTTGAAATTTCCTGCCATCTCCGAAGTAAAACGTTTTTCCGAATGATGACGAATTTGGTGAAATTTATATTTAACGTAGCAATTCAGAACAATATTGCATGTGTTTCGGACACATTCGAAATTCACTGAGGGGTCATTTTTATGATAATAATGATGGAGTTCATATTTTCTCAATGATGTCAGTAGTACACCGCAAATTCCACAACGAAACATTGTACTTACAAAAATCAACTTCACTCAAAACACACAAACTGCAAATGAACTGAAGGAATAAAACGAATTGCATAAACTAGCTCTAACTTGTATCGGCCGACAAACGTAAAGAACTGATCGAAATTCAACATGTACTCGCGGTACACGTTCACCATCCACGTGATAAGCAGCCGAAGAGTCATTGGCTGAAATTCTTTTTCTACAAGTTACTTGTGAAATTACCGCCACAATTACAGTAACCCTGTGAAATCTCAGTGTGAAAACAAATATGATTTGTGAATCAACAAGTTCTATATTACTTTCACGGTGTACTTATAATAATTTCATGTGATATCCCAAGGTCATTGTGATAATTCAGAAATAAGGGAATGATTCCTCTTAGACTGTGTTTTTGAGAAAACAAATTAAAAATACAATGAAAACACTGTACTCGAATCACAATTTATCCTGAGATATTCCTCGCTGTTGAAGTGAAATTAAAATTAACACTGGAATTCATCATCATTATTGTATTCATACAAGCAAAAATGAATATCACTAGGTATATTTGATGAAACTCTTGGCAATCACAAAAAAAATATTAATTCACAGTTATCTTTTGGAAAAACCATATAATATTTTGTATTAGCAAATAGTGCATTGTAACTTTGCATTCAAACCGATGGTAAAATATTTTTACAGCGTCTATGCGGTAAGATCTACAACTTTTGGCTGTTATTTTCACGTTGTACCAGCATTATTTGTTTCAGTGGGCTTTGACAATAACATGAACTTCGTATTTCAATACGACAGCGCTTCTCACGTAACATTCGTTTATGTTT
Source organism: Chrysolina oricalcia (assembly GCA_944452925.2). Taxonomy (NCBI): domain Eukaryota; kingdom Metazoa; phylum Arthropoda; class Insecta; order Coleoptera; family Chrysomelidae; genus Chrysolina; species Chrysolina oricalcia. Next base: position 52,807,478 of record OX101811.2, read on the forward strand.
TTTGTTCTTTTCAAATCCAATGAATGGAAATCAGTAGTGAAAGTTATGCTGAAATGATTGATTTCTCATGAGATTAGTGAATCTGCTAAAGCGGCTACTTAGCCAGGAATCACACTGATCGACCAGGACCGACCGTCCGCGACCGTCCACCTACGACCAAAATTTCCATCAGAACTCACTGTTCTCGATCCGTCCACGACCGGTTTTCAAAGACCGTGTTTGAAATTACAACCTGCTGGAAATTTTGGTCGTTCTCAGACTATTGTGATGCAATGCCCATACGCTAAATTATTATTTGGACACAAGTTCGTGAAAAATTTTCAACAGTTTCACCTTAAAGAAAGTTTTAATAGTATTCGTGTGAATTGGTATATTTTCTATTGAAAAAACGAAGTATATGTCAGGAATTCGTGGGTACTATATATTAAAAATTTAAAGTACATCATACTTTTTCATGTTTTTAAAGCAACGGAACAATACAAGAACCATGTGGACCGCCGCAGAGATGAATATTTTAATAACAGCGGTGAGGAGCCACGAACCTTCATAATACCAAGCGGGAGGTAGGTGCACCGCACACATCAATTTTAGTGGATAACTGGAAAAATAAATTTCTGTAACTAATTTCCTCATAGCTATTTATCCAAAACACATTTTAAGTGTTTTATCAGAGTAATCCTAATTACAGCATAGAGAAGTCATTGATGGAATTCATTAACGCATTAGGATAATTTTACCACTAAAGTACCAGTAATGATCAACTAATAGTAACTTACAATTTTTTTATACTTAAAGAATTTACCTGCTGGATATAGAAAAAGGAGATATTCCTTGGTGCTCCATCGGGAAATAATGCCAAGCAAATGGGCGTTTTTTATTGGAAATTTTTGTTGGTGTAATTTATGGACATTCAATAGTAGTTTGGACCTTTATTGATCTCTTAGTATAATTTGAGGTAAAAAAAGTTTTCTAATCCACACACTTTTTTGGTACTCTATTCCGAACATTTTTTTACTTTTCTTCATTTATCGTTTTTACACAATCATAATTCTTTCCTCTGCACTGTCACACCTATTCATTAAGCCTGTTCGTTTGCCCTGCTCACATTGATCTAATCTGATTTGAGAAGTAATTGGTCGTTCGTTTGTTACGAGCAACTGTCAGGAGCAAGTTGTTGCTTTATCTGCTCTACCAATTTTCAGAGAGAAAAATCATAGAGGTTAAATTCATTATATGTAAAATTTTATTAGGAAATTAATTTTAACAGCGCATAGCACTATGTGATGGTTTACAGATAGTCGTTGAAAGATATAAACTTCAACTGGAGAATATCATTGAATAAGAATTAATAATTGAAATGGAAATGGTAGGATTTCATCCTATATAAAAAATTATGAGTGAAACCTGTTCCTCTAGTGACACCAACGTGAAGATTTTGGACTAGATCCTAGGCCAACCAGGACTGTAGTGATGAGGGAAGGAAGTCTACGAAAACTATTAATAAAGAAGGCTTCATCTTATCTGACCGCATAATATTAGCAGACGAAACCAGGCATTCTACACTTTGGGCAAATGTGCTATACTGGAGCCATAATACCAAAAATATCCTCAACAGGAAGACGTGGGGCTTAACCAAAACTTGGGAAATACCCAACCAGGCAAGAACAGTGACAATTCCTTGGGTTAAACTCCTCCGGGTTTAACAACCCTATAAATATTTTTTAGTAAATAACTGTTCTAAACAGTCGCTAGCATGAAAACGATGAAAAGAAAAGTTGGAAAACTCACCTTCCGTCTTGTAGAGAAAAGGTGTCGGCGTGGTACAAAGTTAGCAAACGCCAAATTGTTGTAACTGTCCACGATAGGCATCTATCAAAAGCCAGGACTTTGGAGTTGATGGTGAGATGAGTAGAACGGAATATCCACAAAGGATCACTTCAAAAATTCAGGATTCGTCAGCCGAACAAAACCAGGAACCCCTGTATGGCTAGACACCTGTAGCTTTCACCAATTCTACTATAAGACTCCTCGTCTCTCATTCGGAAACGAAATCCACCTTGAAGATTTTTTCTTCCAGAAAATTAGGGTACCAACATTCAGATATTTCAATATTTGCACGTGACATGCATAACCGACCAATCTGGCCAGCATAAAAATAATGATGTTTTTGGTTGTCTCTGATCAGACACCCCAAAAGCTAAGTTGGCTACACTGATATTTTCAAATATGAAACAGTTGACAGCTGACAGTTGAAATATCATCGGACAGCTGACAATTAAAAATGAAAGTAAGCACGAAAGCAATCAAAACATTTGGTTTATAATCACATTAAACCCTAAAAATTAAAACAGACAATAATTCGAAAACACACCATATGAACCTTCTCAATAACCAGAACTCATACATAGATATGAAGCACTCACGAAACATTGGATGCCAAAGTGAGTAGGATATATTTTCCTCTGAAGAAATTTCTTATTCACCTTTAATAATTTTTAGATCGACACTTGCACAGCGTAAGACATTTCACAATCTTCTATTAATCAGAAATACAAGCGCTAAGTACTCTTAAAACCAAACAGGACCACACCGCATGCAGTTTCAATGAGAACAAGTCGAAAATAGAAAAGTTATGATTTATTCTGATGGTGCATCCAGAACTTAATTATTCTCCTTGTAGTGAAAACTTGAAAAATGTGAATTGATCATTAAATGTGGTTTTTGAATGGAAATTATCATGGGAATGTTGATAAGGTTTCTATGACTGACGTTAGACAACCAACTATGAACATATATGTATGTTGTGTTGAGGCTCATTGAAAGTAGGTCACCAAAGGGTGAAGTCTACCTTGCTCTAAAGCTTTCTAAAAATTAACAAAATAAAGCGAAAATTCACATGCTACAAATCAATGGAAAAACCTAAATTAACAAAGACATCAATCCTCTGGAACAATTTTTTTCTACGAGGGAGACCACGTGATCGAGTTACGGGTATCAGAAATGCCAACCAATTTTACTCATTTCCACTGCCTGCTTCCAGGCACAATGAATAGATGCTTAAGTCCACAATTGATATTAAAAATGATATAGATACAAGCCGCCATCCGAAAGTTATCGCTTTCCTTTAAAAAAAAAATCCATTGGCTATAAACCGAAAAAATCAAAAGTATTGAATGAAGAAGAAATAGGGCACTTCTTATCAGAAGCTAGTGATAATATCTACCTAATTACAAAGGTAATATAATTAAATCTAATTCCTCTCATTCCTTGTGATTTTTATTTTTAGGTTGCATTAGTAATTGGTTCAAGCGCCTGCCATGTCGTCGTGAAAAGCATTGTAAAGTGAATTTGGATGATATAGAAGATAAAACAACCATGTTAGTGATTACAATTCTTAATTTTAAAACTAACTAGGAAATCACCTTTGTCGTCATTGGAGAAAATGATATTTTTTTATACCGAAAATATTTGTCATTACGTCAAGCAAACACACCACATTGTAGATTATTAGTTTATTATGAAAACGGAAAATGTTCTATTTTACTTATTGGTATTCACACTTTTGGAAAAATCGCCTGCACAATTGATGAATTTCTTAAATTACCGAATCCCAAAGAGTACACTGGGCACTGTTTACGTAGGAGCTCAACCACTTTACTCGCTGAAAGTGGTGGTAGTATAACCAACTTGAAGAGATACGGTGGATGGAAATCAACCAATGTAGCAGAGGGATACGTAGAAAATTCTTTAAGAAACAAAATTCACATAGCTTCAAAGAACAGAATGAAAGGGGCCATAACGAAATTAATATCTCGAAAAATAGTACAATTACTAAAGCGTCTAATTCTAATTTCAACACTGCCACTTCTGTTAATATCCCTTATAATATGAATATAAGTAATGTATTCATAAGAATGATTGTTACCCATAGGTAATTGTTTATATAAAGGTCATCCGTTATTATACATTGATATCCTTTTTAACATACAAAACCGCTACAGAAAAAATATTGTACGTAACACGATTCCAAATTGATTTTACGGGACTCGCACGATTCCAGGACTCGCCAAGATTGTGAAACGAAAGAAAAAACTCTCATAATAATGAAATTCATAGAAATGAAATAAAACTTACCTCGACAGATTCGAGATTTTTTTCTACGAGGGAGACCACGTGAACGAATTACGGGTATCAAAAATGCCAACCAATTTTCCTCATTCCTATTTCCACTGACTGCTTCCAGGCACAATGAATAGATTTTTCCAAGAAGGGTGAAATCCCGTATCTACCTCGGACACTCAAAAGTGATATTACCCTAACAATGGACCAGTAAACTTCACCAACGGACAAAAACTAATTCTCCTAAAGATCAAGAATCAAAGTAATTGAACACACCAGAAATACGACACTGAAACGATTTTTAAAATTGGGACAGAATATTCATTATGTTGACATTACTGCTAGAGAAGATGGGAATTCAGACAGAGTATGGAAAGTCAGACCACTTCATGACATGACTGCATAAGGAGCAGATGCCTTGAACTTTCATTAGATACTCATCTTTCAAAGGACAAATTTACATCAAGCAACACATGAAAAATAAACCCAAAGAGTAGGGTATTAGAATCTATGTATTAGCAGGTGAAAGCAGATTAGTTTACAATTTTATCATTTATCAGGGACCCATAACCAAAATAAATCCCTAGTTGAAGACTTTAAGTCCAGTGCTGAAGTTGTCATGTATCTTGCGCAAAGTATGAATTCTCCAAATCACGACTACCACAAAAATAAGAATAAAAATTACTCCAAAATTATATTTACAACATTACAAGAATGTAATCAGCGACAAATCACCTTCCCTGTTGTCTAAACAACCCATGGCATTTAGTATAAGATTTAATGCATACAACAACTAAGCAAACTTTTTCTTACAACAATTTTTCTATTAAACAATTTCTAAATAAATATGATGTTCATAACATAGAAAATGAGAATCACTTCATCAAGAGTCATCCAGACCTTATCTCCTCTAATGGAAGTGAGATACAGCGAATCAGTTTTGCCATCTGATAACGTTGCAGTTAAGGTATGTTCTACAACAACAATCTCTAGATAGTATACCTTTGCGAATACCGCTCTTCCAATCACTTCGCTTACATTAGTTGAAGTTATAAAGTGATACAAATCAGCTACGTTCATTTTGAAACGAATAAAGATGTATTCTTTTTGTTTCAAGCGAAACATTTACTTTTTGGAATGAATTTAATCTAAAAATATACTCAGTAAGCTAGAAATACTCTGTGAGTGAAATACCAACTACGCCAATATATGATAATAATCACCAACAACGCAAATGATAGGATAAATGTGCCATGTTAGATACATGACATCATTAAGGCTGGATAGCATTTTTATATTATACCTAGAAATATTTGGAGAAGCGAATTTTATAACCGTAAACTTCCAAAAACAAGATAATAATGTGTAATAAATTTACCAATCAATAGTATATTCAGGACAACCGTGAACATTTTGGAAGGCATAACTTGCTTTCTATTAATATTAATTATATTTTAACGATGAACAAATGTTGATCTCTATTTATTGTTTGATAAGTCATCATCATTAAATCCAAAACAAATTTGGCTTGGAAACGAAAACTTTATTGTTTGTCTAGGACAAATTTGGTAATGATTCTTATCTTTCATTTTACACATTGGTGTTTAGAGTGATTCAGAAGAAAATAGTGGAGTTAAAAAAGGAAGGAGTTTGTCACATTATACCTGTGATCAAAGTCGATTATTTTTGATATACAGAGTCTATTTGAAAATTTTATCGTAAAGTTATTTGCTGTTACTTAAGACGGACGTTACTATGACGCTTTCTGCTATTGGATCTTGATGATTTCCTAAAACCGGAAACCGATCAAAACCCGATAGTAACCTCATGCGCCAGTTGTTTTAAAGTGGGAGGCCTAAGGGCAGCTGCAGATGGAGATACGGTATCCCAGTGGTCAGTCATTATGACACGAAAAAATCTTGACAGTATTGCAGGATTTAATTGCAACACTTGCGTTGCAGGATTACCGACTGCTTATTAGTCTAAGCTTTGAAATATACGGACAGACTGAAGGGACAAAACCAAAACTTCAAATGAATAAACAAAATGTCCTGAAAGGACAGCTCATTGCAATTATCCTATACAATAGGAATTTTTGGGTCGAAAATCTATCAGAAAACAACTACTTTCCTGGCTAATTCCACGACGAACGTTGAATTACATCTGGTTAATTTCCGTGCAGAGTTCCTATAAGGCATTCTTGCAACGAAACATCTGGACCACCCATAGATCGATTTCGGGGTGTTGTTCCTTATCAGTGTAGGGTAGGTGTATGCAGACAGCATCCATCCATCCATCCATCCATCCATCCATCCATCCATCCATCCATCCATCCATCCATCCATCCATCCATCCATCCATCCATCCATCCATCCATCCATCCATCCATCCTTCCATCCATCTATCCATCCATCCATCCATCCATCCATCCATCCATCCATCCATCCATCCATCCATCCTTCCATCCTTCCGTCCTTCCGTCCATCCGTCCATCCGTCCATCCGTCCATCCGTCCATCCGTCCATCCGTCCATCCGTCCATCCGTCCATCCGTCCATCCGTCCATCCGTCCATCCGTCCATCCGTCCATCCGTCCATCCGTCCATCCGTCCATCCGTCCATCCGTCCATCCGTCCATCCGTCCATCCGTCCATCCGTCCATCCGTCCATCCATCCATCCTTCCATCCATCTATCCATCCATCCATCCATCCAACCATCCATCCATCCATCCATCCATCCATCCATCCATCCATCCATCCATCCATCCATCCATCCATCCATCCATCCATCCATCCATCCATCCATCCATCCATCCATCCATCCATCCATCCATCCATCCATCCATCCATCCATTCATCCATTCATCCATCCATCCATCCATCCATCCATCCATCCATCCATCCATCCATCCATCCATCCATCCATCCATCCATCCATCCATCCATCCTTCCATCCTTCCATCCTTCCATCCTTCCATCCTTCCATCCTTCCATCCTTCCATCCTTCCATCCTTCCATCCTTCCATCCTTCCATCCTTCCATCCTTCCATCCTTCCATCCTTCCATCCTTCCATCCTTCCATCCTTCCATCCTTCCATCCTTCCATCCTTCCATCCTTCCATCCTTCCATCCTTCCATCCTTCCATCCTTCCATCCTTCCATCCTTCCATCCTTCCATCCTTCCATCCTTCCATCCTTCCATCCTTCCATCCTTCCATCCTTCCATCCATCCATCCATCCATCCATCCAACCATCCATCCATCCATCCATCCATCCATCCATCCATCCATCCATCCATCCATCCATCCATCGGTCCATCCATCCATCCATCCATCCATCCATCGATCCATCCATCCATCCATCCATCCATTCATCCATCCGTCCATCCGTCCATCCGTCCATCCGTCCATCCGTCCATCCGTCCATCCGTCCATCCGTCCATCCGTCCATCCGTCCATCCGTCCATCCGTCCATCCGTCCATCCGTCCAATGTCTGCAACAAATGATTCGATGACATCCCCATTTCAAAACAAAAGCTGAAACAGCGCCCGCAGAGTAGATAAATCTGTACTAACTTTTCTACTAGCAAGTCTTACTCAGGTGGATTGAACATTTAATTAATTAAATATCAGATTAGGATGGCTCTTAATGTCCCCTCCCTTTATTTATTCATACATATAATTCACATCGCTGGTTGGCCGTAAGGTAGTGAGGTAATATGTTTCGTTCTATTCTGTCCAAAATACTCTCATTTAACCAACAACTTCACAGAATAACACTTTTGTGGAGATGAATTCAGCTATGAAACTCTTATAACCGAACTCAATCATAAAAATGATTTTACTCACCTAATAATACGCCCTTCGTCGGCTGATTGCTCTGGGTTGGTCACACTTCAACTTATCGAACAGGCAACATTATTAGCAGAGCTGATTGGTTCCACTATTTCAGTGAATTTTGGTTTCGTTCAATTATTGACTTAACTAACAAAGGAAACTCGAGAAATAGTCTGTTTTTCATTTATTAAGGCAAAAGGAAAGAAAATAATTATAGAACTGTATAAATATGCGACTAGAATGTTATTATTCACGAGAAAAAAGGATATAGAGAATTTACTTTCATAATTAACGTCAAAATACTGAAAATTTCAATGATTATACTAGAACAGACTGAAAACAACATTTCTATAACTCAAAACAAAGACCTATCTAATTGACAAAATATTTTCTAGCAAGTTAGCTTACCAAGACCACCTTTAAATACGTAAAACTGATTAGAGACTTTGACAAATAATAAAATACTTAAGAAACCTTTCAACTCTGAGAAAATATACCAGATATGTCCCAGGTCATGATGAGGCCTTGACCTGAGGACTTTTCACCCGACTCACTGATTCAAAAGCAACATTTCAACTAACTCATTATCAGAGCTCAAACGGTTCAAATCTTTAATTCGTTATAAGATAGAGGGCATGATCCCACCCTCAGGATTTTACTTGTAAGATCTTAAGGAAGGTGTCGTTACTTGACTGGTCTTGGCATTCCAAACCCTATTCTGGTGTTATACAATCCAAATTAATTACACATAAGTTTTCCTATTACGTGACATCATATGGGTGATCGCCCCGTACAAATAGAACTCCCGCTGAATGTGTTAATTTTTCATCGGTAGAAAACGATCAAAAAAACTACCAAACATTATCTTTGCCACTCTGTCTTCTTACTTTTAAAATAACAATAATTTGCATACATTTACAACGAACGACCTATTTCCATATATGTACTATTTGAGACAAAAATGAATTAATTAAAAGGTCAGAAGTAAATAATTGACCCTTGAGCTATTCAGTCTGCAATTACCAGATTTTACAATATCTTCAAAGCTATCCGTATTTTACGATTCCCACAAAAAATATATTGTTCGTAACACGTCCCTCATACATTTTGAGAGATATTTATTTTTGTAACTAAAATTTGGCCCTATCGCCCGGTGGAACATATGGGATGAAACTTTCTCATTGAAATGGATTTTGTCACACGGTCACACGACCAGTGGCTTCTCAATATTCTATTACAAATCCAAACTACGAGCGCCATCTCAACCTAAGCCCTCCAACCAGCAAAACTCATTTGGTGGTCGTCAAGATCCAAATAACAAATAAAGAAATCTGTATTTGTTCACAATGAGCATTAAAATGAATAAACAAAATGCCCTGAAAAGACAGCTCATAGCAATTATCGTATAAAATATGAATATTTGGGTCGAAATTCCATCAGAAAACAACTACTTTCCTGGCTAATACCACGACGAACGTTGAATCACATGTGGTGAATTTCCGTGCAGAGTTCCTACAAGGCTTTCTCTGCAATTGCTTGATGCATGGAAATGTTCATCAAAGCATCTGGACCACATATAGATCGATTTCGTGGTGTTTTCTATCGTATAGGATAATTGCAATGAGCTGTCCTTTCAGAACATTTTGTTTATTCATTATGATGCTCATTGTGTACAAACACAGATTCCTTTTCTTACGAAAACTTCATTTGTTTACTTTTAAAATTTGCTTAATGTTGCCTTGGTGTCTCCCTGTATATTCCAGCCCCTACCCCATTGCTTGTCTCAGAGCCATCAATGTAACAGATTTGCCCTCTCGACAACATTGGTATTGCCTTTGATGTGACTTCGCCATCTTGTATGAAGGAAGTGTATGTTCCATCAAACGAGTAGGTTGGAGTCATTTTGTCCGACGGCATCTCAGATGTGTCGATTTTTATGACCTCCATTATGTTCAAGATGCCTAGGTTATTTCACCTCAGTTGGCTCAGACACTTTAGTCTGGAGGCTTCTATTCTCGCATCTGCTGCAATATTCAACTGCAGAGGAGGCAGGTTCGTTATCACCTCCAGGCTAATCGTATAATAAACTTTCAACATATCCCCATAAGAAGAAGTCCAATGGCGTAAAATCAGGTGAGAGTGCTGACCATTCAATCCATCCTCGCCTCCCTATCCACCGATTTGGAAATATTTGGTGTTGGTACTGCCGGACATTGATTTGATAATGTGGCGATGCTCCATCTTGCTGGAACCATATCATATTCGCTGGAACTGTGGGTTTGCTGGATCAGGATAGAAGTTTGCCAAAGTTGGCACAACGTTGTTTTCGAGATTTGCTAAATAATTATCCCCATTCAAACTGACATCAATGAAAAACGGAAGAAAAGAGTTTCTACTCCTGGAACTCTACCTCTATTATTTATAATTTCAATTGAATGCCGAAAATAGGTCTCCGCTCATCCATAACGACATACCCCTAAAGACAGTGTACCTCATAAAATATTTTTTTTTTTAATAACAAATATCAATTTAAGAATTTGAATAAATTATGGTATCATCTAGACACTTGAAAGAATAAATCCCCGTTGGAAATAAATTTTTCAAAAAGTTCTAATATTGTTAATTAATCATTTTTTTTCCAATCTCTGTTATCTCAAATGACTACATCAAAATTTAAAAAATAAATATAAACATTTTTGACTTCGTGGAGCCCTTCTTATACATATATTATACCTAACAAGATCAAGCGATAAAAGTAAATTAAAGTTCATTATTTTGTTTATAATGATTTTTTAAAGTTAACAAAAATTGAAAAGTCCAAGAAATTTTGTTAATAAATTTTGTTTCACCAAATATTATTCCATTGCTGTTTTTGTATCTAACATTCAACAATGTTGGAATTTTTTTTTTATATCATTTGTCAAACAATTTTTTATAAACAAATAGACAAGATTAGAATTTTTTTGTCAAGTAAAAAATTCATATATCTTATAAATTATTAGAGTTACGATAACGAACATTCAGATTGATTAATCTTTAAAATAAACTAATGAACAAGTTTATAACTATCGTTTATCAGCTTTTATAAGCATTTGTTTATAAAAATTTGAGATTTTTTAAAAATGTTCTCTTCTTTTAATACTTATGATAGTTAAAATTTAAAAATTTATAAGATTCAGCTATTAAATTTCAAAATAATTGAAGAAAACTCCATAAATTGATCGAAAAAGCTATTTTTTTTAAATATACAATGGAAGTTAGAAGCCACAATAACTTATTATAAAGTATAGAAAATGAAAATATTACAAAATATAGGTGAGTGATGTAATTAAGATTTCATCAATTCGTTTCTTGGAAAATCATGCTGCCGGTTCAACTTCTGTGTAATATTTAAAAGTTTTATAAAAAATAGAAAAAAATTTGTTTAGTACTTCGATAAATATGCCTGTTATCGCAATTTCTTAGCTCTAGAAAAAAAGTAACGGTTGTTAGAATTTGTTTATAACAAATAATGAAACTATTTATAAAAAATATTTTTCTGTTAATCTATGAAAAAATGCCTATTATGATTTTCAAAGAGAAAATAATTCCTTCACTGATTATTTTAACAATCAAAAAAAAATTATTTAATAATTTAAACAAAACATCTTTTCGAAAAATATTAATCTTGTCTATTCGTTTATAAAATATTGTTTAACAAATGATGTAAATATGTGTTTTCCAACGTCACTGAATGCCATTGTTAGATACAAAAACAGCAATAGCATAATATTTGGTGAAAAAAAATGTCTAGAGAACATTTCTTGGACATTTTCTGTTATATTTAAAAAATCAATATAAACAAAATAATGAACTTTAATTTACTTTTTTCGCTTGATCTTGTTAAGTATATGTATTAGAAGGGCTCCACAAAGCCAAAAATTTATAGATATATTGTTTAAACATTTATGTAGTCATTTCAGATAACAGAGATTGAAAAATTTATTAATTAACAATGGTATAACTTTTTGAAAAATTGACTCGAAGTTTTTTTCCAACGGGGATTTTTTCTTTCAAGTGTCTGGATGACACCATAATTTATTCAAATTTTTAAATTAATATTTGTTACAAAAAAAATAATTTATGTGTACACTGTCTTCAGCGCGGTAGTGCGCCTATGTCGTTACGGCTGGGCGGAGCCCTATTTTTGTCGTTGAATTAAAATAATAAATAGTAGAGATAGAGTTCCGGGAGTTGAAACTTTTTTCTTGGAAATTTCCTCCTCTTTAAGAACCTTTTTTCAAAATTCCTCAAAAAGTGATAATTTTTGAGTTATTAACAAAAAACAGAATGTTATTTTTTTCATATCAATTTGTTAATACAAATTCCATTTTTTATAGGCTAATACACACTTTTCTAGACGTCATTCCGAATCGCTTTTGAACTTGTTTATCAGATTATACAATGCAGGTTATAATCCCACGATAATTTAAGCAAAACTAACATTGCCATGGTAAATTTTTCAATGAGATACTAGACTGTCATTGTAATAACGGATGATTTCATGATGATAGAAAATATGAGATCGAATATTTGATTGATTATAATTTTTTTGACATTTGGTAGTTTTCATAAAATCAATTTCAAAACATGCAGTAATTAGGATAGTACCTACATGATGCTAACAGTGATATTCTAAATTTGATACCACCCAATATGATACTGTCGCTCGAAGGAAGTTGAGAGTAGGTATAAAATTTTGTCATTGCAGGATGTCATTTCAAAATCTGAAATGGACGTGTTTCGGGATTTTTTGTAAATATGCACAATAACTGAAATAACGAATTCATCTCGTTTTGCTGTTCCACACTGTATAATTATTTATTAATTGTATAGTATTCAACACACTGTTGAGGAATTGTTGTCTACGGATGAGATAAATACATATATAATTACATAATAATAATAACAAAAGAATTATTTTATTGTCTACACACTCTGTATTTCTATTAAAACAGCTAATAAATAGTTTAAAATTGTCAAACCTAGCGCCATCCAACCATTAATCGCTTTAACTACTAAACATGACTCGATCTTAGTCGATTTCACTATTTACAGTATTCTGTAACCAACATTTCACTCAATGCTATTTATAGAATACTGGGTGTGTTGTAGAACGGCTTCATATGGAATGAATAAATGAATTTAAAGTGATGTATCTAAACTAATCGTGATTCATATTTCCATCAATAGAGGAATAACTTCGCGTATAACTTCTCTTTTAATAGCATGAATGAATCAATGTCATTTTTATAGTTTGAGGTTTATACAAACAAGTACCTAATCACTACGAAGGATATTCAGGGCTTCTTGACATGTGTTTTTGGGTGTTTTAAGTCAAACTTTCAATCAACCCGTGATATAGAGGGTGTTTCTAAATTCATGCAAAAAAATCACTAGGCGATTCATTGTTGTAAATTGTGAGGGGATTGTCCTATAAAGCCAATTTCTCAGTCTTCTCAGAAAGGACGAAGGTAAAATTGAGTTGAGTTGATTTTTTTTCTCAAATCCGAGTTAATATTGAACCTTTAAATTTTGGAGATTACATACATTACATTCGTACATAGGTAAGTGTCGGCCAATTAGCAACCTTTATTATTCAACGATGACTATTCATTATACAGGATGTTCCAAATTAAGTCGGCACCATTGCCAACTCCGTTATCATCGATGCTACGAATTCGGTTAAATGGGCAAACTACTTAGTAGCATTTTTAATGGCCTTCTCGATGCCGAAAACAAAAAAAAATTGACAGTTTTCAGAATATTTCATAAAATGATATTTTTTTTCAAAGGAACACCCTATATTTTTTGATGCATTTCGATTCGTAATAACATTCTCAACAACAAAGCTCATTTGACTTTTTCTCGTTAAGAGGAAAATGAGCGACTTATGTGGAGATATTTATTTCTTTCACTAGTACAAAAAATGTCTTTGTTTTGGCGAATAAAACCTCATGATTGTCCAAACACCCAATTTTGGTACTTATACGAATGACAATATTTTGTTACTAATAGCAAAATAAGACAGTAAAAAGAAAAAATTGCATTGGGATGTGAACTTGTGAAACCCGTGATCATCATGTCGCACCACTCAATTGACACCACTGAGCTATTTGGTATTAATGTACAAAACGATAATTTCCATCTTAAAGCCATTCCGCTAGCCGCATTTATTTTGTGAATCAAAATATGTCTGCTGTAATGATAACTTCGAAGCCGTTTTTGTACAGAACAGTAAATACTGGATGGTCATCAATGTGGGTCAATGTGGGTCATCAATGTGGTCATCAATGTGGTTGGAAAAAATGTATTTGATTCGATAAAACATAATTATTATAGCAAATACTATATGTCAAATATTCTCAAGTATATCATGACAATGTCACAAATTATTGTAACTATCAACTACTGTTCGAATATTTTTCGAAATGCTGTTTCGAAATGTGATATGTTAGAATCCTACTTGGTTTGCCAGGAAAATAGTGTAAGAGCACTCCAACACTACAGCAATTCGTTCCCCGATCGTGAATTACCTAATCGGCGTTTTTTTGCTGTGCTTCATCGTCGATTCAGGAACAATGAAAAAGTTTTTGAGAAGAGGAGAACTAAAAAACGCTTTGTAATATCTGAAGATACAGAAATTGACGTTTTATCCTACATTGAGGTATATCCAAATAATTCCATCAGAGATTTATTTAGAGAAATAGCCGTTCCACTGTCTGGTATTCAACGAATTCTGAAGAAAGATTTCTCCTTATAAGTTAAGACCAGTGCAAACACTAGAACCTGGTGATCCTGAGAGACGATTGGGGTTTTGTCGGTGATTTATGAATAAATGCAGACAAGATCCAAACTTCTATAGAAATATTATATGGAGCTGTGAGGCAAATTTTTAAAATCGTGGGATGTATTATAGAATGAATTTTCATTATTGGAGTAGACATAATCCATTTTCCCCATAATCCGCAAATCCGATTTAGCATTAATGTTTGCTGTGGTTTATTTAGAGGCAGAATTATCGGTCCATTTTTCTACCATGGTTCTTTGAACGGGCCCCGTTACTTTAATTTATTAACAAGGTGTTGGAGGAGTTTTTCGATGATCTTCATCTGGAGGCTCGTCAGATGATCTATTTTCAGCAGAATGGAGCACCAGCACATAATGATTGCTACAAATGGTCCTGTTAAGTGGCACCCTCGTTCTCCAGACATAACACCTCTAGATTATCATTTTTGGGGATTTCTGAAAAATGAGGTGTACAAAATAAAACATAATAATGAAGATGAACTTAAAAATTATATTGAAGCTATAATTAATAGAATTGTTGGCCGAACTATGGATGGTTTCCTATTAATAAAACTGTCTTATTTTCATGTTTACGAAAAACTTCAAATGAGCTTTGTTGTTGAGAATGTTATTACGAATCGAAATGCATGAAAAAATATAGGGTGTTTCATTGAAAAAAAATATCATTTTATGAAATGTTCTGAAAACGCGACTCAATTTTTTTTGTTTTCGGCATCGAGAAGGCCATTAAAAATGCTAATAGTTTGCCCATTTAACCGAATTCGTAGCATCAATAATAACGGAGTTGGCAATGGTGCCGACTTAATTTGGAACACCCTGTATATTATGCAGTGGAGGTGAGATAATACTACACGGAGAAAAATAATCAAAACAAATCAAAACATACTTTATTGACTGAAGAAAGTTATTTTCATTGACAAAGCGTTAAAATTGGACAGTTCTACACACATACAGGGTGGCTCATCGAAAACTTGACATCGGGGTTTTGGGTGATGATATCGCAGATGTGGAAAAACCCTCGGACGGGTCGATTTTAGTTTCGAGGGCGACATTTTGTTCTCCTACATGCACCACCGTCACTGCTACACTCGAGCTGAGGGGTGAACAACCCCTAAAATTTGAATAGGGAATAATGGTGGAGTGGCACATCATTTGAAATCCTTTTTAAGTTATCTATCCAACGGCGTCTCGATTTTGAAGTTTTAACAGTAACAGAGAGGGTTGAGTTGATTGAACTAATTTATGAAAACAATAGATGTGCGAAAAGGGCTGCTGAACTGTTCAATAAAAAATATGGCAGAACTGTGTCGTGGCAGTATGTGTCTGAATTAGTATCAAAATTCTGAGAAATGGGATCAGTACCCAGATAACACAGCATATCCTATGGATATCCATTTCATTTCCAATTCTGGTCGGGATATCCTTTGATCTGAAATGGATATTCATGGGATATCCATCGTAAGATTTGAAATGGATATATCCTTCAGCATATATCCTATGGATATCCATGAGATATCCAAAGTAATTATGGATGTGATTAAATTGCTAGTCATATTTTGATATTATCAATTCCTGAGTTTCTTTCATGCTCTTACACGAATTGAAGCATTTGAAGAATACGCTCATCTTTCGTTTTCCGACTGGATTTGAAATGGATATCCATAAAATATCGGTGGATGATTTTGAAATGGATATCCTTCAGAAGATGTCCACAGTAATTGTGGATTTGATTAAATTGCAACACAGTTTTTAATATTATCAATTTCAGAGTTTCTTCCAAGCTCGTGCATTTGGAGAATACTCTTATCTTTCATTTTCCGACTGGATTTTAAATGGAAATCCGTCGAAGGTTTTGAAATGGATATCCTTCAGAAGAGTTCCTATGGATATCCATAAGATATCCACAGTAATTATGGATTGAATTGCAAGACAAATTTCGATATTATCAATTTGTGAGTTCATTTCATGCCCCGTACACAAATTGGAGCATTTGAAGTATTCTCTTATCTTTCGTTTACCTACCGACTGGATTTGAAATGGATATCCATAAGATATTGGTTGATGGTTTTGAAATGGATATCCTTCAGAAGATGTCCTATGGATATCCACAGTAATAATGGATGTGATTATATTGCAAGACAGATTTTGATGTTATTAATTTCTGAGTTTCTTCGTACACGAATTGAAGCATTTGAAGAATACTTTTATCTTTCATTTTCCTACTTGATTTGAATTGGATATTCATGAGATATCCGTCGACGGATTTGGAATGAATATCCTTTATAAGATGTCCTATGGATGGCCATAAGATATCCAAAGCAAATATCGATAAGTTTAATTTTCAAAATTAATTCACCTATGGACTGAATAATTATTTGAAAACATCTCATCCGTCGATGGCTTTGAAATGGACAGAAAATATCCTCATGGGTGGGCATAAGATTCCCAAAGCATATATAGTTAGGTTTGATTTGGAAGATTTATTTTCATGCTATCAATTTCTGAGTTTTTTTCAAGCTCGTATATTCAGATTGCGATTTTTGAAAAAATTCAATTTGAATTACTAGTGGATATGTCCCATGGATGGCTATAAGATATCCAAAGCATATAGTAAAGAAGTTTAAATTGAAAGATTGATTTTTAAATTGTCAATATTTGGGTTACTTTCACGCTCGTAGTACATATGGAGTGAGTTTTTTGTAGAAATCTGATTCGTTCTCCTACTGGATTTGAAATGGATTTGAAATGGATATCCTTCGGAAAATATCCTATGGATTGCCATAAGATATCTAAAGTAATTATAAGTGTAGTTTTCATGCTTTCTATTATTTGTTGGATACGAATCAACACACATATTAGGGACCTGCTTCATTCATTATACTACTAATGCACTTTGTTGTCGAAAAAAATTCAGTTTGTCAAAATCTAAATTTGTCTCACTTCTCATAAAAACTCTCCTCCTTAATTTCCTCAATTTCTCACACAGAACTGTCGATTCTCAGTAATCCTATTGAATATGCGCGCATTTCCTATTCCATTCAAAAATTAAGGACGGTACGGGGTGTTTTCATGTGAAACAAATTTATATATTTCAAAAATTTAAGTTTCTCAGGAATGAAGGTGTTGCAAGGATTACTAATCCGAAGACATTTTTGACTCATTTATCCTCCTACTCTGAATTTTCATACATATACTTAAAATTATCCCTTGGTGATCATTTTGTGCATGTTTGGTGTATATATACAAAATTAAAAATTCTACTTTTCATTATTACAGAAGTTGCAGAGGTTTTTCTCGAGAAATGAGACACACTGTATATCAGATGGGAAAATATGTTCGATATTTTTTAACCAGTTATTTTTCGAATTATTATTAGGTATATTATATTATTCATGGCGCATGGTCATGTTCTTGATGTTCAAACTATAGAACTTCCACTATACGAACGAAATAAACGCACAACTTCTGGAGCATTCATATGGAAAGAAGCAAGAATTATAGTATTGCGATTGATACCGGACACCCTATGAATCAAAATAGCAAATGTCATCGAGAAAAACTCTTGTAAGACTTCATTAGACTTTGTCAAAGAGATCTTATCATTTCCAAACCAAATTAAAATCTTTCTGCAAGTTTTGATAACGGAGACCATGAACTTCAGTATTTTTTGTAAAGTTTTATTTAGTTGCGTGATGTTGAGCTGATGCTATTGTGTTATGCATTTTTATCCTTCAATTGTGTGTCAAATTCATTAACATTTCATCATTTGTGAAGATACGCCTTGAAGAAATAGGTAGGTGATTGTGTATTTCGATCATTTGTATTCAAAACAATCATGCATATGTAGAGGTAAGGATAATAATTGGATAATAATTGATCTCAAATCTAATTTACTGAAAAACAAGTATGGAATTGAAGCGATTAGCTGAAGAATCTCCAGGTTTTGCTAACTCAGATGACGCCTGTTCTATCTTACCTTCAACATCATAGTGACTTAGCAGATAATAGGAAAACTACCGAGGAAGCTATTAAAACTTGGCTGAGAAGAACCAAAGAAAGGAATTTGTCAACCTTGAAGAAAAAGGAAATGTTGCAGGATGAGGATGAAACACAAGACATTAATAGTGTTCTACTCTTTCCATGATTTTATTTTTAAAGTTTTTTTCAAACGATTCCCTTTTTTTCCAAACGATGTTTTTCTTTTTGTATTTTCTTATCTGTTTAATTTATATTTTGTTTTCATAGAATACTATACTGTGTCAATTATTTTCCTAATTTATTCCAAATATGTTTTTGCTTATTCTTTTTTTTTATTCGATGGAGACATTGTGTCTATTATTTCATTATAAATTTCATAAAATGCACATTTTTATTTCAGTGGACTTATGAGGAAAAATTATAAATATATACCCAAATCAAATTTGGAATAATTGAAGATGAAAAAATGGTAGAAAATTATGTTTTTTAAACTATTCCATAATAGATACCAAAACTAAGTTCGAATACATTATGGAGATCCTTTATCTTAAGCTTTCTAAATACTTTATGGATATCCATGAATGATGTCTCATGAGGATCTTCGAAAATTATATTATGAATATATATATATATATATATATATATATATATATATATATATATATCAGAAATATCTTATGGATCTCCTTGAATCATATCGTATGGATATCCGTATGAAGGATATACCATGGACTTTTCGAAAAATGTATTTTATGGATATCCAATGGACATCTTGAGAATATATATCATGGATATACTTCAGGAATATTGAGGAGGATGTGCAATAGAAATATTTTGAATATCGACGGTTATCTATTGGATGTACAGGTTGGTACCTCTCGAACACCCAGTGGACGTCCAGAGTATATCCATAATTGATGTCCAGTGGATATTCACTGGAAATCCGTTATGGATATGCATGATGTACTATGGACGTCCAAGAAATATCCAAAGGATATACTATGGACATTCAATGGATGTTCGGAGGGTACATCCATAAGATATCCTTCAAGGATATCCATGGGATTTCCCTGAACTTGATCCATGGGAAATCCTTTCACGATGTCCATGAGGTATTCTTCATGGATGTCCATATGATATCCTTCATGAATATCCAAAATATATCCGTAGAGATTATCCATGAGATATATTTTATGGATATCTGATGGATATCCTTGGAGGATATCTTATGGATGTACAGGTTGGTACCCTCCGAACGTCCATTGGACGTCCATAGTACATCCTTTAGATATTTCCTGGACGTCCATAGTACATCCAGCATATCCATAACGGATGTCCAGTGGATATCCATTGGATGTCCACGTGTTATTTGGGTAGCAAATAAAAAACTGCAAATCGAACCGCCAGTAAGAAATGAGACGACAACGGTGGCAATTTTGGGCCACGTTGAGTATGGTTGACCATACGTTGAGTACAAGACAGCTAGCAACTGTTTCCGGTATCTCAAGAACTAGCATTCAGCGTATTTTGAAACTACATAAATTCCACCTTTACAAAATTAAATTAACACACGAACCGAATGAAGATGATTTTGATCGGCGTTTACAGTTCTGTGAGGTACTAAGTGAGCAGGCGATTGCCAATCCTCAGTGTCTGTTCAACATCTGTTTTAGTGATTAATGTTCTTTTTTTAAGTGGTATAGTTAATCGCCATAATTGTCGATATTGGGCTGATTCTAATCCCCATATATTTCATGAGGTACATACGCAATATCCCCAAAAATTAAACTTATGGGCTGGTATTTTTGGGGATTGTATCGTGGGCCCTTTCTTCTTAGAAGGCAATCTAACAGGGAAATGGATCTGGAACTGCTTGAAGACACAATTGAACCAATGTTAACGAACATTATTGAAAATGACCATCGTTATCTTGAAGATCACTTGATATTTCAACAAGATGGTGCTCCTCCGCATTATGCTATGCCTGTTCGGCGATATTTAGATCCACACTTCCCTGGTCATTGGATTGGTAGGCGAGGTTTTATTGAATGGCCCCCACGATCACCAGACCTGTCTCCCTTAGATTTCTTTCTGTTGGGTCATTTGAAAAGCAGAATTTATGCCAAATCACCCCTGACCCATGTAAGTGAATTTTACTCTTAACTTAATTATGGCTCATTTCCATTTGAAAAACTGTCTACCGTTGTTTCGAGAATTCAACGGGCTTTCAAACGATGTGCCATACGACTCCTGTTCCCTATTCAAATCTCTAGGGTTGTTCACCCCACTGCTCGAGGGTTGACATGACGGTGCTGTATGTAGGAGGGCACAATGTCCCCCTCGAAACTAAAATCGACCTGTCCGAGCGTTTTTCCAGATCTTCGATATTAGTACCCAAAATCCCCATGTCAAGTTTTCGACGGGCCACCCTGTATATAACTAAATCGCAATATTTTCTTCTGGTTATATTGAGTTGTCATTGAATTTGATATAAATAATTGTGATTCTTCTTCAACATAGAATCATTAATGAAAATGAAAAAATTGAGTGAATAAATTCGATTGATTACGATTCTCGATATAAATGCCGCCAAAGAATCAAACAAAGCCGTAACAATCACCTGGCATTAAGTCAATGTTTCATTTGTTTACCTTGCCGCGCTGACCCATTGGAACTTTCAAGAAAAGTCCGCTGTAGCTTTTCAACTTCAAAAGAACATCAAAAACGCCGCGCCGCCCAAATAAACAGTTGTGGTGATATGGGAGTCACAGGTTATTTAGTAATATGTGTAAAAATATGCCACTAACTCCGAAATTCTCACTAAATAGCCCTGACGAAGTGGAGAGTTCATTTCCTGATAAATATGAATAAAAAAATGTTTTTAAGACAAGAATTTATTCAACTGCACTGAAAACGAATATTTTCTTTAGATCATTCATAAAATATTTCATATTGAATTATTTAGTTTTGAAAAACTCATCTCCTATTCCAATAACTCCTAGATACAAATTTTGAATAGAATCTGACCTTAAATCTCGTGGCCGCCATCTTGATTTTTTTGATTTTGATGAAAAACTCAAATCACCGATTCGAAGAATCCCTACATTCTAATTTTGAATGGAATCAGACAACAATTATTCGTCCACCGTTTTGTAGATATCATTTCGAATTATCAAACATTGACAAAAAAACCATGATCTCCGACCACAAAAATCCCTATACTCAAAATAGAATCAGACCAAGAATCAGAAATTTCGTCCGCTATTTTGGAGCAGCTACGTTGAATTATCAAAAAAAATTAAGACATCCCAAGTCCAAAAGCTTCTATATACCAATTCTGAATGGAATCGTATCAGAAATCACTAAACTCGTCCAAAATTCTGGAGCCGCCTCTTGGTTTTTCCTAATATAAAAGTGTTATGGAGTATGTTGAAGTGATGTTGAAAAAAGCTATTAATCGCAAAAGTTATAATATTCCATAGTTTCGATCGACCCGAATGAGTTTTATTTTTTCCCATTCCCGATCCGACCCTGTGCCAGATGCCTTACTGGCTATATGATACTCTTTTCCTCACCAGTCGTGTGGGAGGAGCAACCTGAGGAGCGTGTCATTTAAAAGAAATTCAGTTCCATTTCTGAATCTAGAATTGTAAGGAATAATTAATTTTCACTGGTTGACGGCTGAACCAAACCTTTATTAGTTTACTTTGATAAAGCTGGATATTCTCATTTCGAATGGAATAAAGCAAGGAAACCCATTTCGCTGAAACAACACATTTTTGTAAAATTATTCATAAAAAAAAAGAAAACATCTAGGAGTAAAATGAGAAAGTCGTTTAACTAAGTGAATGATAGACTTCGATAATGAAATGAAACAACACCAAAATATTCGTTCGTTTTGATGGTGGAACTGAACGAAAATGCCCAAAGATGAGGGAAAATATCCTTTTCATTTATTTAAAACTCAAAGAATATTTTTTTCATTATTTTTATCTTTATACAATCATACAACTCTTCACCACTCACAGAAAAAGGAAATCGTTTCTGAATTCCCTTTTCTCAGGGATGAAGACAGTTAATGGTCGCTTTGTCATCAATGATCGATGAAGGTATGACTGTTGATAGGCAACCAAAAGTAAAGGAATTCAGATGTTATAGACGCTAAAATGGATATTGACGATAAATTGATGTTGCCATATGGTGCGGAAATTGCGTAGCATCTACAACTTTACTACCAGAAAATAATTTGAAATCCTTTATTTCAACAAAATTGAGGTAGACGGAAAAATATTGTAATCCACTCTTATATTAAAATGCGATTAATGATCTAGAAAATTAACGCGCTCGCTTCACTTTTAGTTTTTTATCTATACATAGTCAAAAAAATTTGTTCTCTTGTTTTGAGTCAACGATTTTATCATCAAGAGGAAACTGATCTATATCACATTTGAAAGTTGAAAAGTTTTTTATGCAACATTAAAAGATAAAAAATTCGCATCGCACTATTTTTTCACTTCTTTCAGATCTTTTTCTATATTACGTTGTAGTGAGAGTGTCCTATGCTATCGTGCCAAGATATAGATGTGTCATCTGCGAATATTGTGAATTTTCCTTGAATGGGACACTTGCTAAATCATTTACATACAATAAAAAAAGTAATGGACCGAGCACAAACCCCTGCGGCACTCCAGATGTTATTTCCATTTTGATGAAAGTAGTGCCATTGAAAGTAACCATTTTCATTCGATCTGATAAATATGATTTGAAACATGATAAAATGTTATGATAATATACAGGGTGTTACATAATTCAATACAAATATTTTAAGGACATATTCCTGGGTTCAAAATAAGACTTTTTTCTTATAAACATGTGTTATAAAATCCACCTCCTCCAAGCTACAGACATCGCAAGATAAGCAAACAAATCTTAAATTTTGAATTGTGGCTACATTTATGCATCAAATATTTTAAAAATTCACATGCACTTGTATTTTTAGACGATCTATTTATTCCTCAAAAATGAGGTAACTCGAATCGAAAGGGGTGAATAAGGGTTGCATGCAGATTTAATTGCAAACATTTTCTATTTCCTCCAAAAAAATTTGAATTCAAACATCATCGTTGAGTTGGCCACTAAAGAAACATACATTTAAGTCTCTTACATTTTTTTGAATTAGCTAACCGTTTTGGAGATAATCGCTAGTAAACGAAAGGGGTGTGTATTTTCAAATTATTATTCTAAAAAAACTTAGTGAGCTATGATTCTTATTGTCTCTGGTAACTAATGATTAATTAATATCTTTTATGCCAAACTGACATTGTGGTATGTCATAACTGTCATGTCACAATCGATTCACTTTCCTCAACTTACCATTACAAGCTCAGAAAACGGTTCAATTACTACAAATGTTTGTAGAAAAAAAAATAATAATTAACTTTTTATACTGAAAATGATTTATTTAACGGTAAAAAAACACAAAATGAAATCTACTTGTAACGTCACAAAAGTTCCGTTCCAACTTTCGTCTCATTCTGTTAACTCCGTGTCATCTGGCGATAATGTTTTTAAGTAAGTGCACAAGTTTACTGCTGATCCGCTGCGAGTCCGAACTCTTCAAATAGTTAATCTAGGTAACTGATTAAGGCTGATAGGCTCTCAGGGGAATAGCCAATATCATAGCACACAAATTCTGTGGAAGGAAAGATCGAATCCGCCTGTCAATTTGAATACAATGTTTCAGCATGTTTATAGAGAGAGAAAGTAGATACAAAAATATGATTGCTCTTATATTTCTGTCATTTATCTCCATCTATCAGCAATATTTAGATACAATGCAAACTACGTCAGAGTATACCTCATTTGTATAAACCAATGAGATTGTAAATATTTAAACTCATGATTGCCTATTTAAAAAAAAAAGTCAGAATATTAGACTGCGTAGATATTCCTGCGAAAAGAAGGGCTTTTCGGCCATTTTGCATCAATCTCTGTAACCAGCGAAATCACTTGGCTGACCTCATGGGAAAAATTATTTTTTGAAAATTCTTTGGACTTTCCTTTGGTGAAAAATTGATCACAATCAGGTTGGTAATATTTTTAAACTTATTGTTTTCTCAAAAACAAAAAAAGTATTAAGAATTTTAAGAACATGCTAAAATATTCTTTCTTTTGCGGTGTGTAGCATGCTGGTTCTAACAAAATAAATTATTGTTCTAACATAAAACTATTGTTCTAACATAAAACTATTGTTATAACATAAAGTAAAGTTACTTCAACAAAAGTTAGACAGTTTCTAGATGATTTGTCTAGGCCTATACATATACAAGCTCAAATGTTCAAGTCAAATAGAACATAAACGAAGCTTCATGCATTGAAGTCTATTCAGGCAAACTCTTTGACGAGCCTTTTCATTTTTCAGTTCAATACAGTTGAACGTATTGATGTAACCGTCTGGTTGAGTCACCAGAGGATCACTGCGAACCGATCTAGAAGGATTGTTCGCACTCGAAGCAGTTGAGGATTTTCGATACCCTAGAAGAGGTTAAGTTCTGTACAAAAGTCCATTTTATTGAGAATACGCTGGACAGGCGCGAAGATTATGGTTATTAAACAAACAAACTATTCACTTACCAGTTGTTGAGCTACTATTTCTATACAACCAGCAAGTTACACCCTTCCACAGGTTTGGGGGCCTCTTTTGGTACATATGATTTTTGTGGAAAGAGTATCACATGGGATGAGGACACTGAATATGATCACATTTGCTGCAACTTGGTAACGTACAGCTTACAATATTTATCTTTCATCAATCGTCGTGTGGACTTGGTGAGAACGTTTTGTTGCTACGACGAGACTCAGGTGACACAAGTTAAATAGTGCCTTATCATATACAAGTCATAACAACCCCCAAATGTTACTTTGTTGATATTCTTGCATGTACTTTTGTGTCAACATATCCTCATGACTTAGTGTACCATACGTAAAATAGGTTGAAATTTATATTTACAATATACCTGTGAATCCCTTACAAGGCCTTGTAGCAGGAACCAACATTTGTATGTATGTGAAACTAGCTCACTAGTAATTTCAAAAATTCTATCTACAACCATAAAATTCGTTTTTGATTTGTTGACAACTTTAGGTTAAGACAAATTTTCAGGTACTGATACATCTGCCACGTTAGGCAACAAACGTTTCACATTTGTATGTTTAGCAGCGTTCAGTCGTCTTTGTGTTAGTCTTACCCATATTTACAGAACCGTAATTAAAATTTTTGAGTACATAAACTGATACGTATTTATTCAATCTCTCTTCTCAGGTGACAAACCCACACAAGATTATTTTTGTCAATTTTTCTACTGAAAGAGAGAGTTAAGTTTGATAAATGTTAGGCCGATCTTTATTTTTTTAACTTTCAGTGGCGTCCTCCTGACATCTTTTAATTATCCTAATTTTTTACCAAACTAAGTGATAAAAGTGAGTCTTGGTTTAAAAGATATACCACCTCTGATGATTCTTACCCATCTGACCATTATTGCTGCAAATTAAAAAATGAGCTGCCGGAGCAATATAACGTAACATCTCAAATTTGAGAGGAATCGCTTCAACTTTGACTTAGAGCGTTATAACCATAATTTTGTTAAATCAAGTGCTGGAAATGCCCTACTCTTGCTACAAGACAGGCCTCCATTCTCCTTCGCATAGACGTACGCGTTCTAAAATTCCAGGAGTATTTCTTATGTAGTCAAGGCCATCTATGATTCGTTGAATAAGTACTTCAATCGAAGGCACTGGTCCTGCATCATAAACTAGGCTCTTTAAATACTCTCAGAAATGGATGTCTAGCGTGTTACAATCTGGTGAGCGGGGAGGCCAAGGTACTGGACCTGCTCTACCAATCCATCGATTCGGAAACCGTAAGTTTGAATAATTGTTCACTGTTATTAGAAAATGCGGTGGAGCACCATCGTACATAAACCATAGGCGCTGACGAATTAGTAAAGGAACGGAATCTAAAAAACCTTCTAAATTGTTTTCTAAGAAGTGTAAATATGTTTCGCCATTTAAAATTCTTGGAAAAAGAAAAGGTCCAATTAGTTCATTTTCCACTAT
The DNA here is from genome assembly GCA_944452925.2 of Chrysolina oricalcia. Lineage (NCBI taxonomy): Eukaryota > Metazoa > Arthropoda > Insecta > Coleoptera > Chrysomelidae > Chrysolina > Chrysolina oricalcia. The sequence continues at coordinate 52,834,374 of OX101811.2, forward strand.
TCCGGCCCAAACATTTAGGCTAAACTGCACCTGAAGACGATTTTGTCTAATCTCGTGCGGAATTTTTGCAGCCCAGACATGAGTATTGTGGAAATTTACAACTCCATCGCGGCTAAAGTTAGTCTCGTCAGTGAAAAGGACAAGTGGTAAAATTTTTGTATTTCTTTCGCACTTTTTAAGTACCCACTTCGAGAACCGCAAGCGTCGAGGGAAATCCTGAGGAAGCAATCCTTGTACTCGTTGAATATGTTATGGGTATAAACTATTTTCGTGCAACACCCGCCAGATAGTTACATGACAAATATCTAAATCCCGGGCAATTTGCCTAGTGCTCAAGCCAGGATTTTCGTCAATGAGGTTTAAAATTTGCTCCTCTGTCACTGGGTTACGGTTTCCCCGCATCATTTCTGAAATTCTGGAATTTTCCGTGCGAAGATTACGATGAGTGTTTGCAAAAGTTCGTTCGTTAGGTAGACGGCGATTGGGATATCTAATTGCGTACAACCTTCGAGCTTCAACTGAATTACCATTAGCCAGACCATACACAAAATGGATATCAGCGAGATGTTCGTTTGAATAATTTGCCATTTCAACGTTAACTACAAGACACAAAACACATTTTATACTAAACCAAAAAACACGAAAAGATAAACTATTTAACAAACGTCAAACTTACAAGTGAATGAAAGTGCTGTTTCACAATTTAAATGTCAAAAGCGTCAATAGGGGAAACAAAGTAAATAGTCAATGCCCTCTAGGTATTTTTGTTTGTTACCTCAATACACCCCTTTCATTTACCAGCGATTTTCTCTAAAACGGTTAGCTAATTCAACAAAATGCAAGAGACTGAAATGTATGTTTTTTTAGTGGCCAACTCAACGATGATGTTCTGTATGCAACCCTCATTCACCCCTTTCGATTCGACTTACCTTATTTTCAAGAAATGAATAGATCGTCTAAAAATACAAATGCCTGTGAATTTTCAAAATATTTGATGCATAATTGTAGCCACAATTCCAAATTTAAGATTTTTTTTGCGCATTTGCGATGTCTGTAGCTTGGAGGGGGTGGATTTTAGGACACATTTTTATAGAAAAAAAAGGTCTTATTTTGAACACAGGAATATGTCATTCAAATATTTGTATTGAATTATGTAACACCCTGTATAGTAGATATCTATAATTAGAAAAATGACAACCAAAATTTCTGGTACTGTATGTGACAAGGATAAATTATGGTAGGAATTGAAATAAAATTATATTAAAGGAGTATTATGTTATGTTAACATACATTATGTTAAAAATCATAGATATATTTTTATATCATTACATGGCATTTTGTCATTACTGGAACTTAGATCTTATGTTCTGTTTTGTTTAGTGAATGTGTGAATACATTGCGATCCATAAGATCAATTGTACTTCCCTTTGCTGCTCAGCCATTACGACTAGAGCAGTTCCTCCAGTCCTATGGCATTAAATAAGTTCAGGATATCGGATGGCTCCACATTAGGTAGATCTCCCTCTTCTATTTGGTGTTCTCCGAGGTATCATACCCTCGGATTTTGCAGGTTTATGCATTCTAAGATAGACCTTTCGTCATCTTCCTCACATAATCTGCATTCTCCTTCTTCGACTAATCCACGTTTCGTAAGGTGTCTTCCCAACCGGCAGTGTCCTGTTAGGATTCGCATTAGTATTCTGAGCTTGTTTTGACTCTTGGTGGTGATTGATCTCTTCTGGTTGTAGTATCTTGGCCTGTCTCATTCCTTTTGATTCTATCCAATATTTGGATCTCTTGTTGTGTACTTCTTTTCAAGTTCATGAAGTATTGTTGTTGTTAAACTTGTCATTTCCGTCAGAAGTCTACGAGAGACTTGTGTAAAGCTACGGTCGCAGCCCTTACCTATTAACGTGTGATGCCATGCACGAGACCGATGACCATGCGGGGATTGCAACCCTCGACCCTATGCTTGAAAGGCGAACGCTCTACCAGCACGGCCACCGCGGCCCATAATGTACTATTCTCGAAACTGGGGAACATCGTTTTCCTGAGAAAAGTAGACACAGTTCTCCTGGAACTCATCAAAGCGTATTCTCGAACACATGTGATCATTCACTTCGCGTGAAAGCTGGGGAACGTGATTCTCCTGCTATTTTGTGGGAGATCGCTTGATTCTCCTGAGAATGACCAACTGGCGTTTAATTGTTAACCTTGATTTTTGGCATTTTGACACAGCATTTGGTGTTTACTATTCAGTTCTCTTAGTTTTTCGTGTATTAATGGATACTTCAGAAGGAACAGGTGCAGTATTTGAAGTTGTTCTCAACAAACTTCAAGGTAAGATTTTGATCCAAAGTAACAATAGCACGGAAGGCCTTTAATCTGTTTTGCGCTGTGAATTTCAAAAATTCCCAACGTTATCAACCGATTCTGTTTCTTATATTGTTTCAGAAGCAGAGGGGGGAAAAACTTGCGAATATGGACATTTGGCCGATTTTAACGAAATTTTCAGATGCCTTAAAACAGCAAATAATTTATGCCGAGATAATTTTTTTTTGCGGAAATCATGTTTTTTGGATTTTTTCGATAAAATGTGTGGCAGTACATACCCTACAAATACCTATATAAATTATAACCAGTTTAAATTGAACCAACTGACTGCTTCTGTGCTGTTTATTCACTTCCAACAAATGCCAATAACTTTAAAATGCTCATTCCAAGCCATACAAGAAATAATTCATATAGGAACGGTTTTAAATTATCATTAGTTTCAATTCATTTGAAATTGAAATTCATAACAATAATATTGATGCAAGTGTCAAATGTCAAACAAGCGAAGAGACTAAAAGAGAACAAAGCGACGTTGCCAGTTTTATTTTAATTCCTGCATACCGGGATCAGTTTGCATGTAATTCTTTTTTGGAAATATGTTGAAAACTTCTGAAAAATTGTTGAATTTGAGGCTGTATTTTCTGTTGATGAAGTGAAGGAGGAATCTTGAGCGGTTTGCGTGAGAACGTATGCGGAAACATCAGTTTTTATTTTCTTTGCACTCAGATCTAATCTTTTGAATTGAAAGAAGGTGGTTTGAAGAAAGTTACTCCTGATTCTATCACTTTTAGGGCCGGTCTTTTCACCTCACAATAAAATCTCTGATAACTATCTATCGGATAAACTTCACAGATTTACATATCCTTATCTGATAGATAGAGTTATCTGGGACTTATCTATAGGTGAAAAGACCGGCCCTTAAGCGTTTAAAACGTCACTGCACTCATCGTCATTATGCTCGCTTCACTAGCCCCTATTACGTCCTGACCTTACTGTAGACAGATCTAAACTTCTAACGTAAAAGAAGGGAAACCAACCTAACCTAACGTTGGCACTTTTGTTACAGACGTTGCTTTCGATCTGTTCACTCTTCAGATTTGAAACCGTTGATATAATTGCTCGCTGCACTCGCCGTCATTATGCTCGCTTCGCTCGCCCCTATTCCGCCCCGACAACTGCAGATTCAATCTTTTTACGTAAAAAAAGGGAAAACCACCTAACCTAACTTTTGCATTTCTGTTACAGAAGTTGCTTACGATCCGATCACTTTTTAGCGTTGAAAACGTTAACAAAAATAGTTGCTCGCTGCGCTCGCCGTCATATTATGCTCGCTTCGCTCGCCCCTATTCCGCTCCGACAAATGCACACATGTTCGATTTTCTGACGTATAAAGAAGGGAAAACCACCTAACCTAACTTTGACACTTTTGTTACGGAAGTTGCTGACTATTCGATCACTTTTCACCGTTGAAAACGTAAATAGTATCTTGTCGCCCCTGTTCGCTTCGCTCGCCCCTGTTCCGCCCCGACAACTGCACACAAATTCAATTTCCTAACGTAAAAGAAGGGAAAACCACCTAACCTAACTTTGGCACTTTTTTACAGAACTTACTTACGATCCGATCACTTTTTAGCGTTGAAACCGTAAATGAAAATAGATGCTCGCTGCGCTCGCCGTCATTATGCTCGCTTCGCTCGCTCCTATTCTGCCTCGATAACTGCTCACAGATTAAATCTTTCAACGCAAAAGAAGGGAAAATCACCTAACCTAAATTGGAACTCTTAGAAATATTCGCAATTTTTTTGTGATTCGACTCATACGGCGAAAAAATAACTGTTGTGTAGTAATATCTAACTCCAGAGTGAAAAATTACATGTTATCATTCATCATTCAGCGCAATTTTTTCGCCGTATAAGTCGAATCGGAAGAAAATTGCGAAAATTTTCAAGGATATGAACGAGCCTTTAGGAGGTGGACGCACGCTAAGGAAGTAAAAGTTGGCAACGTTGCATTTGAATGTATACACCTGATTCCATTATGTTCATGAGAGCTGTCATTGAAGTTGTCAAATATTTTTGAAATTCAAGTTTAAAATTTGAACTCCATAATTTCTTGAGCTTCATCATTCAGTCAATTAATCTCCTTTATACTTCTGAGAGTTGATGTTTATAGTTAATGACCAGTTATTTGGATCAGAAATTACGTGAATTGTCTTGGACTGGGGGGTATTTTTGAAGTGACCACTATGAAGGATTTCCGCCAAAAAAAAAAGGTTCTCACAGACATTTCCGCGGAAAAATTTCGATTGGTAAAGTAATTTTATCATGTTTTACACAATCTGTGCAAGTTTCATGAAAATCGGGCACATGTCCACATTCGCAAGTTTTACCCAGAGGGGCAAGCAGAGCGTCCGCCCCGAAAAATGTTAGACTCATTAAAAACCTCGCTGGCTTCTTGATGAAAATGGTTACTCTATAACTACAAACACCCAAAAGTAATATAAAAAAGTTTCAAATAACTTTGTTGTTGGAGGTGCTTGTAACTTTGAGATTTTATGCTTCAGGAAGTTATAAGAAATGGGATAAAAAAAATTTCTGGTATAAGTCAATCAAGCACTTCCGCTGCATTTTAGAAGTGACAGATGCAAAACAACTATAAATTTCAAATAACTGGGTAAAACTTGAAGTTACGGTTTTTTATGAAATTAGTATTATTCAAGAAGCTAGAGTTCAGCTCAGTATAATAATATAATACACAACACATTTATTTGATTTAATTTACAAAATAGGTTTTTTTGTTCCTCTTCTTCCTTCAACAACTGATAATGTGAGACTTCTACCAAAAATCGTCTGGCAACGTTGTGTCAACGGTTCTCTCGAGAGGCTGTGATCACATGCGTTCGAGAATACCGATTTCTAGCGTGAGAACAGTCACATCAAGTGATGGAAGCGTTCCGTTCTCCTGAACTCGAGAATTGGGGTCCTGTACTTATCCCGCAGAAGGGTTCAAGTCCCAGAAATGTGTTTCGGCCCCTTTTTTGCCAGTATGTCTGCTATTTCATTACCCTCCACTCCAGTGACCCCTGAAACCCATAGGAGGGTATGTCGTCTGCATATATTGTAGGACCTATTATACAGGGTGTCCCAGAATAAAGAGGACAAACTCCGATGCTAGATTTTTCACTTCATTTTAATGCAATAGGTTCCAATAAACAAATACCCTAACGTAAAAATATCCAAAGACAGGATCGAGGTAGAATAGAAAAGATAGATTCGAACAGCCCGATTTTCGCCTAGAACTGACCAAAATACGAGTTTGGAAAGTGTGATGAACAAGTTTTTTTTATAAACGGCACTAATTTACTTTGTGGACTCAACTGCACTTCTGCTACTTTGTCAGATACTTCAGTACTCTGTAAGAGCTGTTGATGGAATGATCGGGAAAAACCGAAATACAATCATAACCAATTTTTTGTCTTTTAGAAAATTTCAATTTGCTAATTTATGTTTCTGAAATTGTTCAATAAAATAAAAGCTGAAAGTCGAGATGTCAAAGTATTCTGTATGTTCCCTATTTGACTAGACATGGTCGGAACGAGGCTAATATCAAATTTGAGCAAGATTTACTGATAGGCTGAAGCGAGGTAGACAGTGTACCACAAAAATTAAGATATATAAATGGTGTTACCTCAGTTTCTGTCAAATATTAATTTTTTGCGTTTTTTTTTTCTAACAAGTGAATGTATATTATTTGAGGTTAAATAAATAACTGCCCTGATTATATCCTTTCTGAAATCGCATAATTTTTTGCACAATTTTCTCACAAGTTCTATTGTAATGACACCTATATTTGTTTCAGGTGAGTGAAACTTTTCCAGACAAATCGTAAGTAAATATTTAACCTGTTTTTATTTGTTCGGAATCACTGTATCTCCATAAAAGATTCCCTTGTTAATATTTATGAGTCCAGCTCAGTGGGTTGTGACGAATATCAATCAACCGTTACAACAAACGTGTTTATCAATTATGACATTCATGAATATTTCATAATGTTCGCACCTCAACACTGATTGACTAAATAGTGTGCGGAGGATGATCACGAATGAGAATATTGCACTCTCGAGGGCATGTAAATTGTGACGAGAGGAAGGTGAGGGCACAAGTCGATCAATCGAATTTATCTTCTTCTTGGTAATGGGAACTTTTCTTTTAATTTTATTTCTTCCTTCGGATAATTGTTGGACAATAGTGTTATTGCACAGAACTGTTCAATAAGTTTTCTCGTTCTTTGTAACTTTGTTGTAACCAATGGTGGAAGGAGAATGTGAAACCTCATCTGAAATGGCATAAAGACCTATCAATATCAATCATTACATAGCACCAGGAATATAATATAATGAACAAACCATTATTTGATGGTAAACGATCGGCCATGGGTACAGATTCTAGCAAGTATCTCTCTATCTCCAATGGAACTCCAAGTGCTTCTTGAAATGTCATAGGTGAATTATCCTTAACAGGTTAATACGATATCACAGTGGACAGACCAGATTTTTACCAACACGTCTGGGTAGGAATAACTAAAAAGGAACAGCAACATTATATCGTAATCTCATAGCAAAAATATTGGATTTCAACAGTATCTATCCTAAACCAAATTGAGTTCTGTTTCTCATTAAAACAGTTTTAACTCACCGTTGTTCTAAGCCTTCGTCTTTACTTCTCATGTAGGAGAGATTCTTGAAGATTGGTTTCAAAATCATGGTCTGAACAAATCCTGGAAAAATCAATAGGTACCCATACTACAGAAATTGATCCACTGCTGCTTTACTGTTCTTGGACAATATATGGAACGACAATTTATCATCATGGTATGATGTAGGAGTATTGTTAAAATATTAAATAAGTAATTATCAACTAGCAATACAAGAATTGCATAATTATTTCATTATGATTTATCTGAGCCACAGGCTTTAGTAACTTTATTTATTCGCAAATTGACGTAAATATAACCAAAGTTACCAATTTCAGGATAGCCACCTTAATTTCCATCCAATGACGTATTCTCTCCCTTTCCTCAGTCTTCCCCTTGTCTAAATGCTCACTTATTTCATAACCCCTTTCTATCATAAGAACCCTGGGTAAAACCAAATATTAAAATGGCGAATTCTATCAGTCAAACAAGAACAGAAAATATGTCTATACCGTTGATGTGACAACGGTCGAACGATATTATTGACAGTACAAAATATATTTCCCTCTCTGTCAACAGTGTCGTTTCGTAAAAAGTATGAGAAAAATCTTATTGATCAAAACACGCAAGCAGAATATCTTCAAAGGGGAATTTTTCGACAGAGAACATCGTAGAACATTAGAACCAATAATTTTTTACTTTCAAACTAGTAATGATAGAGATATTCCAACGACGATGATAGTATCATTTATTTATCCTACCCTACGGTTTTGGGAAGACATCATTTGTAAACGGATATATTGCTGGCAACCTTAGCCAAGTTTATTTTTATATTCGCAATAGGCGTTATTTTTTCGTTGCGCAGAACTTTTGAATTTTATAGAGAGCTTTCGTGGAAAATAAATAAGGCACTCCTAACTGCATTTTGTCTGATTTGCCATTTCAAATTGACGACCATTATCACTGTATGCAAAAACATATCAAATTTATTTGAAATTTTCTTCAATAACTAGATACTCTTCGTTTTCATAAATTTCATTTATTTTCTTTGTAACCCTCCTGTGGATATTTTCATCACACTGTATTTAGAGTTCAATATGTTTTATGTTCATGTCAAAAATGATATTAGATTTGACAAGGGGATTGTCAGTCAGAATTTAGTGTAAACGTCAATAAAGTTCCTTCTTGACCAAAATTGGATTTATTGGCTTGAGACTGAGAAATCTATTGAAGAAAGTAACATTTGGTGACCCAGACGTGATCACGATATGAAGAAACGATCATCTCAACGACTCGGAGCAGGCTTGAATCGAAGTCTCTCCATGGATTACGTGTGGCCGAAACAATTTGGAAGTCGTAGCCGTCCACGTGAAATCTCAGAAACCCTGCCAGATCCGCTACTTGAAAGATCAGCCGAAAATTCAGAAAAAGAATCAACTTCCTCGAGACATGGACATAATTCGGAAGCGGATTCAAAAATGACGAAAAAGACTGGACATTCTCATCGAAGTAGTTTGAATTTGGAAAAGAAGAGAAGAGCTATAGAGATGGAAAAGCAGAGACGAGCTCTGGAGTTGAAACAGAAGGAAATAGAAAATAGTCTACATCTACTCCAGATGGAAGAAGATCTACACAAAGCTGAGCTAGAAATGCAGGAAAATGATGGCAGTAGCAGTATCCATGCCCGCTCAAGGAAATCGAACGTATCTTTGAGAAACGATTCATTAAATGAACTAGAACAAATACACTCAGTAGCCAGATGGGTGGATAACATTCCTCTTCATCAAAATCAAGATGTTGAGATTGAAATGACCAACAACAACGAACACATCAACGGCCTAGCTTCTGAAATTATCGATAGAGGAAATATACCAAGCAAAGAAAACCGTTCATCGAGAGATGATATCAAGATGCTGTGTGAAACGATTTCAAATGTACTTCAATCAGTCCGATTGCCAGCCCCAGTTGTTTCCAACAATTCCTCATGTGATGAAGCACCGAAAACCGACAAATTTCAGATGCGAAAAGTAATGGAAAAAGATTTTCCCTACTTCGATGGCAACCCTCAAGATTGGCCCTTGTTCTATAAATGTTTTAAAAATCTTTGCACACTTTGTGGTTACACAAACGAAGAAATAATGTTGAAGCTGCAAAGGTACCTCAAGGGAGAAGCTAAATTGGCGGTTGCTGGAATGTTATTAACTGCTGATAACGTGAATCTTGTTATTCATACTTTAGAAAATCGTTTTGGGAGGCCTGAATTCATAATAGATACAATGATAAAAAGAATTCGAAATATTCCTTTCATCAAAGACAGTAGCTTGGAAAAGCTGATACAATTTTCAGCTGAAGTGAACAATATGGTGTCCATCATGAAAAGTTTGGAATGTAAACGTCACCTAGAGAATCCTCAATTAATAAGAGAGTTGGTAGGCAAAATTCCAGAAATGATGAAACTCTCTTGGGGAGAGATGGTGAAAAGTAAGAAAGGCGAAGTTAATTTGGAAGATTTTGCTTCATGGTTAGAGGAAAAAGCTAGTTCAGCCAGTTACGTTAGCACTCCTCGAAACGAAGTAAATACACCAAAATTCAATCATCAATTCAAGAGGAACGAAAGAGTTTGTAATACCACTGACATTAATCCCAAGGTGTGTAATTATTGTGATAAGATCCACCACGATAGTACCTGCCCTCTGATGAAATTAGATGAAATTGATAAAAGATGGGAAACAGTGACCAAAAAGAAATTATGTTTCTCTTGTCTTCAGAAAAATCACCAGAAATTCAAATGCAGAAGGAAAAAACCGTGTGGTCAGAATGGTTGCAAGTTGTTTCATCATCCCATGTTGCACAAGCAGTTGAAAAATAACGATCAAGTGGATACTCAAGATCCCATCAATGACAATGACCGAGAAATGGTTTGCACCGTCAAAAATTCTACAACCAGAGTTTTATTACGAGTGATAAATGTTAAATTACATGGACCAAAAGGTGATATACCTGTTCTGGCCTTGTGTGATGAGGCTTCGACTGTAACACTTTTAGATGCAAGAGTTGCCCAGAAACTTGGACTGACTGGTACCAAAGAATCTCTCTGCCTTCAATGGACAAGCGAAAATGTCACAATGCAAGAAGATTCCATGCGATTGAATATGAAAATTTCCAAAGCAATTGACAGCAGACAAACATTCACCTTGAAGGGAGTTCGAACTGTCACCAATATGTCACTTCCCGACCAGAACATCAAAATGACAGATTGGAGGAAGTTTTCACATCTACAGGGTATTACAATATCAGACATCGAGAACGAAAAACCTGTTTTACTCATTGGACAAGACAATATTCATTTGATCCTTGCAAGACAGATACGGAGCGGCCCAGATAATCTTCCAGTTGCTAGCAAATGCAAATTGGGTTGGTCGTTACATGGGCCAGGTCCTGGCACTGAAGAACATTCTTTTAAAGCCCACACCCTACATATTTGTGAGAAACAAACATCAGATGAATAACTTAAAAAATTGGTCAGAAAATCATACACAACAGAAACTTTCGGCACTCTTATAACAACAGACCAACTATCCCAAGAAAGTTCAAGAGCTTTGAAATTGATGCAAGGTACAATCAATTACAATGAGGGAAAATTTGAAATTGGTTTGTTATGGAGAAGTGATGATATTCACTTGCCAGAAAGCAAATTTCAGGCATTTCAAAGATTGAAATGTGTTGAGAAGAAATGTCGTCTGAACGACAATTTTGCAAAGGAGTATTGTCAGAAAATGAGAGATTATGAAGACAAAGGATACATCATAAAACTGACCCCAGAGCAAGAGAAAAATGGTAACTCTCGCACATGGTATCTCCCTCACTTTGCCGTAGAAAATCCTCACAAACCAAATAAGATCATACTGGTGTTCGATGCAGCCGCCAAATCCAACGGCATGTGTCTGAACGATGCCCTACTTTCTGGTCCAGATTTATTGAAGTCCTTGGTAGCAATCTTGTGGAAATTCAGACAAAGACGATATGGTTTCTGCGGTGACGTAAAGGAGATGTTTCATCAGATTGCGATAAGAGAACAAGATAGATGTGCACAACGATTCCTGTGGAGAAATTTGGAATACGATAGACCTCCGGACACTTACGAAATGGTTGTCATGACCTTTGGGGCCACATGTTCACCTGTATGTGCCCAATTCGTAAAAAACGACAACGCTGAAAAATTTGCTCCCAATCCAGACATTCAGTCGGCTATAATAAATAAATTCTACGTTGACGATTATCTGGACTCAAAAGATACAGAAGAGGAAGCTCTACATACGATTTCAGAGATCTGCAGAGTCCAAAAACTAGCTGGATATGAATTAGTCAACTGGATGACAAATTCCCAATTGATTCGAAAAAAACTTGCTGATGACATGATCCTGGCAGCTACGAAAAATTTGGGTGAAACATCTTTTCATCGAATATTAGGAATGTGGTGGGACCCAGAGAATGACCAATTTTCATTTAAATTGGAGAAATCCAAACTGAAACAGAAGATGCCTACCAAAAGAACAGTCTTGAGAGCTTTGATGTCTGTTTTTGATCCTCTGGGTCTGATATCCAGCTTCACAGTAAGAGGAAAAATTCTGATGCAGGACATATGGCGATCGGGAATCGATTGGGACGAAATTTTACCACAAGAATTATTGTCCGTCTGGACGAAATGGCTGAAGGATACAGAACAAATTTCTGAAATCGAAATTCCTAGATGCTATAGTTACCTTATACCTTCTGCGCAGACAATCGAAATTCACACGTTCTGCGACAGTAGTGAAAAAGCCTTTGCTGCAGCAGTCTTTCTTCGGATTGTTGGAAGAGATAAAATTGAAGTTTCTCTCATCTCAGCAAAAACCAGAGTCGCTCCATTGAAACCTCTATCTATACCGAGGTTGGAACTCCAGGCAGCAGTTATGGCAAGTCGATTATCTCAGTTGATAAAAAAAGAACTTGAGATTCCTATCAACCGAACATTCTTCTGGTCTGATTCTAGATGTGTGTTGAATTGGATAAGAGGGGATGGTAGGAACTATAAACCTTTTGTATCCCATCGAATAGGAGAAATACAAGAACGAACACAGGTTGAAGAATGGCGTTGGGTTCCAACTGATTATAATATTGCAGATGAAGCCACAAGATCGAAAGTGAACCAGAAAATCATATCCGATCATTGGTTTTCTGGACCAACTTTTCTCAAAGAACCTGAAGAATTCTGGCCCTGTGAAAAAGACATCGCTACACCTTCGTGGGATATAGATGCTGAATTGAAAGTTAAAAAATTTGGAACATGTTTAGTTATTAGAAAATATGACAGCTGTTTACCGGACATCAAAAGATTCTCGAAGTGGATGAGATTGATTCGATCTACAGCATGGTGCTTGAGATTTGTTGAGGTTATCAAACGACAAAGATTTAGCTCTAATTTGACGATCGAGGAAATTTCCAAAGCTGAGAAGATATGGATAAAACGTGCACAACAAGAAAGTTTTCCGGTAGAAATCTCAAATCTCATGAACAGAAAACCTCTGAGTGGAAATAGTAAACTAGCTAGCCTATGTCCAGAATTGAAAGATGGTATCCTGGTTTTAGGAGGAAGAACGAACTTCACAAAAAGCATTGGAGAAGATGTCCGCCAACCAGCCATTTTGAGCCCAAAACATGACTTCACGAAACTGCTGATCAGTCATTATCATGAGAGATATCACCATAGGGGGATAGAACTGGTTGTCAACGAACTAAGACAAAGGTACTGGGTGATTCACAGCCGCGCAGCAGTCAAATCAGCATTCTCCAGGTGTCTCAAATGTAGGATCGAGAAAAGTAAACCACTGCCTCCTATGATGGGCCAAATCCCAGAAGAAAGGTTACGAAGAGAAATCAGACCGTTTGTTAACGTGGGCATGGACTTTTTTGGTCCAATTTTCGTGAAAGTTGGCAGAAGAAGAGAGAAAAGATGGGGTGTGCTATTTACCTGTCTTGCTGTGCGAGCCATTCATCTCGAAATCGCTCACAGTCTTCACACAGATTCAGCTCTCCAAGCGATATTGAGAATGTCAGCAAGAAGGGGACAACCACAAGTCATATTTTGTGACATTGGGACAAATTTAAGAGGCGCAGCTAAAGAAATACATCAAGCAATGAAAGATTTAGATCAATCTGCAGTAATAGATACTTTATCAACAAGAGGAATAAGTTTCAAATTTATTCCACCATCTGCACCCCACATGGGGGGAGTTTGGGAAAGGTTGATCGGCACAGTGAAAAAAACAATTGGCAAGATTCTTCATGATCGATCTCTTCGTGAAGAAACATTGCAAACGTTATTTGCCGAAACAGAAAATATAGTCAACTCCCGCCCTTTGACGAGAGTGTCAGGAGATCCAACTGATGCAGAAGCGCTAACTCCAAATCATTTCTTGATTGGTTCTTCAAACGGTTATGGGGCTTTGGTTCCTATAGATCCGAATGCTGATAACTTAAGAAGAGATTGGAAAATATCGCGAAACTTATCAGACTCTTTTTGGAACCGTTGGATTAGGGAGTATCTACCCACTTTATCTAGGCGTAGTAAATGGACGGATGACAACAAACCGATAGCGGTAAACGATATGGTGATTCTGGTAGATGATCAAACACCAAGACATAATTGGAAATTGGGTAGAATAACAGCTACTTATCCTGGACCAGATGGCCGAGTTCGAGTAGTAGATGTCAAGACTTCTACTTTGGAATACAAGCGACCAGTTACGAAAATATGTAAATTGGAGCTAGAGAAAAATTAAATTCTCTAGCGGGGGGGAGAATGTGGATATTTTCATCACACTGTATTTAGAGTTCAATATGTTTTATGTTCATGTCAAAAATGATATTAGATTTGACAAGGGGATTGTCAGTCAGAATTTAGTGTAAACGTCAATAAAGTTCCTTCTTGACTAAAATTGGATTTATTGGCTTGAGACTGAGAAATCTATTGAAGAAAGTAACACCTCCAAATTTAAAAAAATGCGAATTATAAGTTTTTATTCAAAATTACTGGAAGTTATCAGTTTTTGCTGATTCGATTAGGGTGTGATTGTTCGACAAATGATTGATCGGAAGATTATTCAAATTGAACCAAATAGGACATGAGTTGATTTGCCTAGTTTAGATGGGAGGGTGCCAGGCTGCAAAAGACAGAACCGAAGATAAACTATAAATTGATATATAGCTTGTGTGGGAAGGCAGAATAAATATGCAGAAATGATAACAAATAACAACTTTATTTCCTTTCCAAAAAAATTACAATAGGCCGAAGGCTATAAAATTGAGTAGCTGTAGTCTATAAAAATTGAGTAGCTGAAGGCTGGAAAATTCAGAACATTCGTTTCTTTTGACTTCATACCGAAATATTTCCACATAGCTTGACTGGAAGGGCCCATATCTGTGGTGACATTAATGATATTGAATCCAATAGATGAACATATGTTTATTATTTCTAATGCGTAAGTGTTTTGCCAAAGATTTCTCCTTCATTTTCTCTCATGTGAAATGATATGACATGAGTTGTTTCCATCCACATGAAACTCCACCTAAAATGACAGCCAAAACATGAGTAGCTATTTCTTTCCCTTTTTCTAACACAGCTACACAGTATTATTCTCCAGGTTTTATAACTGTTTCATCCAAAAATAAACAGCAATCTTTCTTGCAGTCTGAAAAATTTTGAATTTTGATCCTCAAATAATGAAGTATTTCATGTAATATGCCGGGAGAGAATTGAATATGACTCATTTTACTATTAAACATTTCTATCTATATTAGGTAACGCATAATTTAGTTTTAATAAGGTTTCATAGCCAGAAGTACTACAAGCGAATCTTATAACTAATGCTTCCTCCACAGTCTCAGGTCGCCATCTTTTTCCATTACGGATTCTTTTTTTATTTGTAAGTTGGATCTGAATTGAAGCCAAATTTTCCGTAAACATTCAACTTTGTTTGCAAATTTTCATTTCTGATTTGAACTCATTCTACCATTTGTTCCAAAAAAATATTTAAAATATTTTTTCTTGAACGAAAACTTCATACCGAACCAATTTCAACTTAAACTCGTCGTTTCCCTTCAAAACATTTGAAAAAAACTTCTTCCTCCATGCACAGAAAATTTTGAAATGATCTAGTACCAAGTGATTCAGTCTCTCCAATCGTTCTTGAAACAGGAATAGCATCAGTTTTTAACTTCTTTGCGACATACCACTCAAATTCTTCTTTATTGGAGTGTATTTTTATGAAAAATATCATTTAAACTCTGAATAACCTTGTATACATTCAGTAGAGTTTTTCTCGATCGGAGGAAACTCTTCTACCAAAAGTTTTACCAATTCAATAGATATTACTCTCGACATATAATTTCAATTCACCTGACAAATTCGCCCTTTTGATGTTATATTCCACGCGGCTCTCTTGAGCGCCGACTTCCATGTTTGTAATGGAGATCCCCAGGAAAATGATATAAATAATTGGAATTGCTCGTCCAATTCTGTAACGAATACATTGCAGTATGAATATATTATATATTTCGTTTCTTTGACAAATATTCGATTTTGAAAGATACCGTCACAGTTACTCGGGTTACGTGTACCTCAAAACATATTATTAACTTCTCCCGCTGGACTCGTATCGACCCAGTCTTGTAAAATATCACAAAATACGTTCATTTCTTTCTTCAATTTGTTGGCTATTGTAGTTATGTGTTCCTTACTCTTAGTTTCGCTGGATTTCTTCTTTCCCTTCTTTGCTCGTAGGGGTTTTGTCAACTCACCACACAGCACACATATGAGGGAGGTTATACTAACAATCTCTACACAATTCACAGTAAGTTCCATTGATTTTCGTTTGTCCAAAAAATCATTGGTCCTTCTCAACGTTGCATCTCTTAAAAATTCAGTTAGGCTGCTAAGCTCGTTTTCGATATTCCTTGTACAACTTATTATATGTTCAGAGTCATCACCTATCAGACTTAGGAAAAATTCAAAAAATGAACTGAATACCGATAAATATGGTGCTTCTAATGCACTGTGCAGTCGTGAAGCTAATGGCAAAGGTAATAACCCCTGTTGAATTGGCTCAAACTTAGCAGACACTGTCATATCATGTGAACATTTCCATTCCTTTAGTATATTCTTGAGGGATTCTATATGTTTTTGTCTGGTGCCATCTAATGATTTGACAATTTCAACAGCATTTGACATAGCAAATAATATATATGTTCGAAGTTTCACGAAACATTTGTCTTGTTCAAATAAAGATTTAGTTTCGTCCCAATCTTCGGGGGAGTTTGCTATCCTTTCTGGGTCCCAAGAAATATATACACTGAGATCATGATTGTCTCTTAGAAGATCACATTCAATGTTACTATCCTCTGGTGATATGATTAGGGAATACAAAGTTTCCAGAGACATACATTCGACTAAATTTAACATGATCCTATCAACTGCTATGGTGTTATAATGTATACTATGACGATACGCCCTTGTGCTCATTCGGCCTCACAAGGTAGACATAACCTAAAACGCGTTTTTTCGATATACCGTCAGAGAGTGTCCCGACTCTAATATACGATCTAATGTCAAATTGCATACAAGTACTCTAATCGGGGTTCAAGACAAGAAAAACATATACACATTTTATTGTCATGGCAAATAAGAAACAAGAATCAAGGGAGTGAAAAAATTGCGAGAGCTTGCCCAAGCGATTTTTTTTAATACCCTTAATTCCTGATTTTTCGCCAGAAGACAATCAAATTTGAAATGCATTTATTTATAGAATTTTTTAATATTAAAACTACGTTACAAAAAGGATTTGGAGCTTTTACAACTTCAGTTTATTACTTGCGAGCACTTTCGACAGCAGTCTGTGCTATCATCTTCACGGCTCTAATTAGATTGCTTGTTCCATCCTCCTGTTTGTTCCTTTATTCGATCAAATCGCCTTAATGATTCTGTTTTTGTTGTTCATAAGTTGGGATTTGGGTAGGTACTTGTCCCCCCCTTTCATCCGGACGTCAGTGCAAACACTGAGCTATACTCATCTCATCCGACAGAAAAAACATGTACTCAAACATACCGATCAACGAAGTATACAAATCATATCAGAGAACTAGAACATCAAAACATACACAGGACCTACATTAACAAGATGAAATCCGAAGTGAAAATTAATAAACACACAGATGGACTAGCAATGGTATCCCCACTATCTAGCATTATTTCCAAATATACCTGCAAACTATAGGTAGATTAAAAAATTCTAACAATAATCAAAGCACATAACGAAAAGCGAGAATGATCCAGATACGTCCATGATGGCCTATTGGTACATATCACAAAACAAAGGAATAAGAATATAACAAATAACATAGGAAATTAACAAAATAAATCAAAAACTGATTTTCAGCATAGAGAAAGAAAACGGCTTGAAACTCAATTATCTGGACATAACTATTGGATTCAACCACAACAAAACAAAATTTCAATTTTCAGTATACAGGAAACCTACACAGACTAGCTCCACCATACCCGCAAGTTCGAACCATCCACCCTCACACAAAATGGCTGCCTATAACGCATCTACAGAATGCTAAGGATACTACTTTGCAATGGAGACCGGGATAACGAAAGGAAAATCATATACCAAGTAGCAAACGAGAACGGATATACCGAAAAGACAATAGATAAATTAGAAAATAAAATCAAACAAATGCAGAACAAGGATCAAACCACTTCAACATAAAAAACATTACAATGACGTACTGCATTCACATACATAGGCCACCAAACCAGAACATTTACGAACATCTTCATATCCTTGAACATCAGCATTACTTACAAACCGAACACGAAAATAACACAAAAAATAAACAGCTGTGAGAAAGATGAAGACAAAAACCTGAAAGGAATGCTCAGATTGCAACAGACTCTACATCGGCCAAACGAAGAAACAACTGATCCAAAGGTATGAAGAGCACAGAAAAGCATACATAAACCCAATTACATATAAATCAAACCACGCCACACACGACATACAAAACAAACATAACTTCCCCCCACCAGAAAACATCAAACTCATAAAAGAAGCCACTAAAGAAAACCGATGAACATCTAGGAAAATTTTAACATCCATGAATTCAAAAACCATAACTCCCTTATTGATGAACAAATACAAATCAACACACAAGACTTAATTCAAGAAAAAGAAACTACCCAAACACCAAAACTACGTCACAACAAAGTTGGCTATATGCGCGTCCAGTGTGATTGTGACGTAGTTTTAGTGTTTGGGTAGTTTCTTTTTCTTTGATTATATTCTCACCAGAGATTCCAAATTATTCATTTATTTGAATAAGACTTAACATTCAATATACTCCCCAGACAATCCAGAATCCTAGAAACAATGAACCTAGAGAAACATCGGCCCAACGGACTCTACCTGATGTAACCCAAGTACAGGAAAATCCAATAAGACATCCGGATGAAAGGGGAGGACAAGTACCTGTCCAACCCCAATTGATGAACTACCAACAACAAAACCAGAATCATTATGGTGATCTGACCAAATGAAATAAATGAAGATGAGACAATCAGTCTAATTAGAGTCGTGAAGATGATAGCACAGACTGCTGTCGATAGTGCTCAGAAGTAAATCCTATTTGTAACGTAGTGATAATATAAAAACTTTGAAATAAAGGAAAACCAGTTGCATCAATCAAACTTATTGATAGGAATATGATATCCAATGTATTTTAGGAAGATTACTACATTGTCCAAAGATATAAAGTCAGTCATTCTCCTTCAGAAAGCGTTGGATGTAGGGTCACTGAATCCCAGAAGGCTTTGACCTCCTTACGGGTATGGCCTATGGCTGAAGTCAAATAGTTCCATAGTACCATCAGTATTCCAAATAACCCACAAATGCGTCAATTAGAAAGCAAGAGCCATAAGAGAGAAAGAAAAAAAAGCTGGGTTCTGTGTTATTTTCTTTTTAAAATCCAGTATATTACGTTCTCTTGAATGGATATAAACCATCAGCTACTAATTCTAGTTTTTTCATGGATTGAAATTGACACGTGTAGGTACAGTTGACTCGAATTACAAGAAAGCGTCGGTTGACTTCCGGGCACGTCCCCGACATTCTGTGGCTCGGACCCAGCCATTATGGAACATTTGTAGATAGTCAAAATCAAAATATTATCCAATATCAGAAGTTTTTTAACTCATTGAAAAAGCTTTCAAGTATGAATGAAAATGTAAATTGAAATAGTGATGTATCATACATAGACTGTAATGGTGATAATCTCCCCGATCTGAACATGAGTGCAGACGAAAGAGAATACCACCACCATATGCGCTCCGGGACGATTCAATAAAAAAATGTGTCGCATTTTCTATTCCTACTGCAGGAAAAACCTACAGTACCATCTGAGGAGTCACTGAGGCGAGAATGAGCGCATGTAGCTGAAATAGAATGAAAATACATCACTAACGCTCATCATCACATCAATAACCCCTTCATTTCTGCTAATCCAGCCGCAGCACATGGTGAAAACGTTTCAGTCCATCAATGACGAGAATGTTCATGAAATCATGGAAAAAATAACTCAAAAACTGTTCAGATGGAAACAATAAAAGATATTGAAATTCAACTATGTTCGATTCATGCTTGAAATAAGAGTTTCAGAACCCATCATTATAGAACTCTTGCAAACTGGAATGCACTCTTTCAGACAACAAACACTTTACGTTCTTTCTAAACCGAAAAAGTGATTTGATACTTTTATTGTTTTATGGAAGGTGATTAAACATAATACATCCATTAGAAAAAATTGAATTTTTGATCATAGTACTTTTATGGATTGCCAATTTCAATTCATTATTTTGTCTTGTAATATGATAAGAAGAACTACCAATAGAAAATTTTGTTTTATGCTTGTATATCAAACACACAGTTTGAAGTATGAAAATTGCAACAACTGTTCAAATTTTGTGTTTTAAATACAGAGGTCGACATTAATCCCGATACTTTGCTTTGCATAAATATCGCATTCTGAAATCGATAACCACAGCAATCTTCCCAAAATACTATTCCATACCGCAGATGTGATTCAATAAGAGAATGGTAGACAGCTGAAAATCCCAATTCATTCGATACAACTCTCAATGCTTACCAACCAGAAGAGAGCCTTTCACATAGAATTTCGGTGTGCTGTTCAAATTTTAATGAACTATCAAGACATAAGACATAGGTACTTCAAACTTAATTTATTTTCAACAATGTTATTTAACAAAGGTACTTATATCTTTAAGATGACATCTGGAGGAAATCATGTTAGTTTTCTTTATGTTAAATGACAGTAAATTAGAATCACACCAATCTTTTACTGTTTTCAGATCAAATTGAATAATTTCAAATAGGTCATTAATATACAATGAAAATAAAATAGGTCCAAGTATGGAACCTTGAGGAACTCCACTATTAGTACTTTTCAATTCTGAATATGATGAATTTCTTACTACCTGATTTCGTTCAGTTGAATAGGAATCGAACCAATTGAGAGTGATTCCTCGGAGTCCATATTTTTGTGATTAAAGCATAAAAATTTTATGATTCACACACTCATAAGCTTTAGAGAAATCACAAAATACAGCAGCTGCTACTTCCCTACTATTAATTTCCAAATATACTTCATATAAAAGAGATAGAATTGCATCTCCTGTGTTTTTGTTCTTCTGAAATCCGAATATCTGGTTGTTTGTTAGGTCATGGGAGCTCATAAAGTCAGTTATTCTCGAAAGAATAGGTATGAGAGAAATAAAACAACCTGAATAATTACTGCTTCAGTTGGGTGGAATTTTATTTCAAAATCCGCTCCAGTAAGAGTTGAATGGAAGGAACCGTGCACTACCGAGACATACCGTTCTCATTAGTCCTACTATCGCAGTAGAAGAGGGTTTCATATAGCGAGTGAAATTATCAGTAGTAATACCACAAGTGATTGAATTTTCGCGATAAGTCTGACGATTCATTTCTGAACTCAACTGAATTGCTTCGAGAAAACATACTCAGTTGAGATCAGAAATTAAAGACAGACTTATGAGATAAATTCAATCAATCCAATTATGTTCTGTCGAAATGTCAAACCTTGTTTTGTCATCTATGGTTACATCGTTGAAAACACCAACGCTGACAGACCAATCAGCTGGTGTTTTCGCGATAATACAAGTTGTATTTGATTTGTGATTGGTCAGATAACATGAATATTTCAAGAAGAGTGGAATAGTCACACAAATGTCGCTTGGTTCCTTTCTGATAAACACGGCACATTTGATCTATCATTCTGACTGACCCTATATGAACTTCAGCGGAATCAGTTAAGGAGCAATCATCAGCGTAGATGAAATAATACCGATCTCTCGATAATTGAACAAGTCTCCGAGTCCTCTCGCTTAATGTCCGTTTTGATTTATCCTCCTAGCGTAATGAATGACTGAGTTTAATTGCTGCATTTCTATTAATTTATGCTCATTAGAGCCCTATAAATTTTGCGGTTGCAATTGCTCGTTTAGTGAAAATGAATGTGTCGAGTGCACCTGAGTAAATCGATATACAGAGATGCATATCTATCTGCATCGTTTAGTATTATGGGTAACACCTAATGGAATGTTTATAGATCTCAGATGGAATCAAATATAATTTAATCGCTTATTTATTATCAATATTGTGATCTTGCCTCGTTGAACCTTGGAATCGTAATTAAATGGCATTTCTTGTATTTAATTTCGTACGAAGCGAAACAATGGAAAGATAAAACCGCCTTTCTGAATATATTACGGTCCAGATATTTCTCACATTACAAGATCGGAACATGCTTACCTATATTCTCTATATTTAGCTATACCGGGTGACGCAGGATATCGTGCCGCCCCTGTAAAGTTATACAGAGTGGCCCAGGGTTAAACCGACAAGCGTTTACTATAGGTTTTTAGGCTAAAATAAGATACCTATTATGGTCCATACACCTGTTATGGACCACCGAATTTCGCCTGAACCTTCATATTAATTGGCAAGATCTGACAACAATAGTCAGCCGTTAAACTACGATGCACTCCCTAAAGGGTGTCAGTTTAGCAACTGTAGTCTTCATAAGAGGTTTGTACTCTATAGTGTTTCTTTTCGTTCAGTGATGTACACATAACCTTGTTTGAATATTAAGAGGTAAGTACTTCACAAATTTTGGCTAACTTTGCTGATTCCATTTTCTTTTTCAATTTCAAAAGGTTTGGCGTATCCGCATAGAAATGACTACACCTCACAAAAATATCTATTCTACAAGCAATGGTGTTCAGCAACCACTGGTCAGTGTCTAATTGATATAATACCATCACCATTTAAACGAAATCTCTTCTGTCCTGAAGAATCAAAAACTGGGAAAGAGCGAATAAAAGAAAAAACACCTGCGATTGTAACATCCCCACAAATGCTAAATTTTTAGAAAAGAAAGCAGAGAAAAAGAGACCTGAAGAAGCTGAAAAGGAGAGAAAACGGAAAGAAAGAGAAGACAGAAAAAGAGCCAAATAGGCAGAAAAGAAAATAGTCAAGTCCCCTTCAGTAGAATTAACATCATCTGAAGATACCCATTTGAACCTGCAAGAGTCTGGTGAATCTGATTGGCAAGAAGAAGAAAGCGTAGGTGTGGACAATGAGGTCGGTGATGGAACTGGACATTTAAGTATATGGGGTATCAATAAAATCCGCACGTTCAAAAGTATATAGCCGACAAACGAGTCCTGAGACCTATGCTGATATTGATGACAATATCTCGAACTCCTCAAAATGTAGTCTTGTAGTCTTTGTATCTTTTCACTCACCTTGTATCATGAAAGTACGATGCGACGTTCTCAACATTGAAGCATGTTTGATATATGTATGACATGCTGTTCACTATTGGAACTAAAAAACAAGTGGTTGACGTACACCTATTTTCGAACCACTCTGTATAAAAAAATAATAACAACAGTTAGCTCTGATCGAGATTGAATCAGGCTAAATTGAATCCTAAATTCTTACAATGGTTGGTTGAAATTATTCGAATTGTATTTTCTTTGGTCACACTGTTGTAGAGTACTAAACGAAAAAGTATAATGTATAGTAGATCAAGGTGACATTGTACCATCATTGTAGCATGGAATTATTGAATAAGCGTTTGGTCGAGGCTACAACAGGAAAATATTTTTGAGTCTGCAAGTCAATGTTGTTTTCTCAAATGGAACACCTTGTATTTCGTTACATTTCTGAAATGGTCAGAAAAAATAATAAGATTTCATATGAGGTACTTACCCAACTCTAGCTGTTCTCGAGTGATTTTTTTATGAAAATGCCTGGTTCAATTGGAAACTAAATATCATCGAAATGTAAAGAAATCATCCCTTCGAAATCTGACCTTGCATCAAAGAGGATTTGGGCTATTGATTTCGATACGAAAAATTATACAGAATGTTCAAAAATTATTATTGCTTTTTTATAATTTCGGACAAAGACAACTTTGTCATTTCAAATTGGTCTGGCTACTAGAAAATTCAATTATCTCTCATTTCATATTCAGGTTACCTATACCTAATCCGAATAGTTTTTCAGATTTTGGCTTCTTCTATAGGCTTCTTTGAATCAGATAGTTTTGACAAGAAATTTATTCAACTTGTTGAAAGAATTCCTATTGACATTTAAGTATTGAGGTTTACGTTTTTCAAAACATTCACTGAATAATCACCGTCGAAAATGGAAACGTATCCCATTCAAAAGCGGATAGATATGATTTAAGCGATTTGGGAGTGTGAAGAGAATTGCCTTTTGGCATCTAGGTTGTATGCTTATTAATATCCAGACTGGAATCATTTAAACAAATTGACATTCAATCAATTGCTACATGAATTTGGTGGGACTGGAGGTGTAGCTTATGAATAAGCAAATAGACCAAAAGTTATCATTGGAAATTAAGAGAATGAATTTTTTATTATGGGAGCTATCATAGAAAACACTCATACGAGCCAAAGTAAGATGGAGAAAGATACAGGAATAAGCAGACGGAGCATTTCTAGGCTAATAAAAAAATTAAAATTGTACCCGTACCGTATTCAGATGCACCAGGAGTTATATGAAATAGGCTTCCATCGACGAATCGAGTTTTGTCTGTGGATTCTGGTCAAGTTTAGTAAGGATAAACGTTTTTTTGATTCCGTTTTGTTTTCTGATGAATTTTATTTTTATAACAATGGCTCAGTGAACAGACACAACTTCCATTATTATAGTGATGTGAATCCTCATTTTTTCCGAACTTTGGATCACCAGAAAAGATAGTATGCGTGTGGAGAGGAATTATATGTACACAAGTTATAGGACCGTACTTTTTGATGGACACTTGAATGGTCAAATTTTTTTACAATGTTTGCAAGATGGTCTGCCTTAGCTTTTGGAGAATGTGCCACTAAATATCAAACAACGGATGGAGCTCCGGCTCATTTCAACTTCAGTGTCAGACAGTTTTTGAATCTGTCCTTTCCGAATAAATAGATTGGTAGGGGAGGACCACAAAATTGGCCACCTAGATCACCAGATTTGACTTGCCTAGATTTTTTATTATGAGGATACTTAAAGAACGAGTTTTACGACACTTCTCCAATCACACTAGAAAATATGAAAATAGAGGATAAAATATACTTTTCGAAGAGTGATTCCTCAAATGCAGAGTGGCTCTTTGTATTCAACAGGATGGTCGTCATATCGAACAGATAAACACAAATTCCACATTTTTGCGGGCTGATGTCACTTGTATCATTCTAAACGACCTTGAGAGAATGCTTTTTGTACAAGAAAGAATTGTTCCCATGAATCATAGTGTACACCTGAATAATCTTCCGAATTTAATGGAAAGGTACACTTGGTTTTGAGGAACAGACAGGCAAATAAGCAATGTATGGAGATCTTGACGTCAGGAGACTTTGACGTCACTTGTATTCGTCCAGTGAAATACTGGTAATATTTCACGCGAATTTTGCTAGTATTTGAATTCTACTCCAATCGTTTTTTTTTCCTGGATCAATCCTAATCGAAATGAGTTAAAAAGTCCTTTTTAACCCAGTTTGACTTGAAAATCTTTGGAAAAAGATGACTAGTGTAATTCCCTATTCTGTGAGCAAATCAAATAAGTATCATGTCAAAGCCATCTTGATTCAAAGAATGCATTGAAATAAGAACTTTGAACTTTGAAAAAGTCAATATCTGAAAAACTATTCAGGTTAGGTATAGGAAACCTCAATATGAAATGAAAAAATACAGAGGGTTATATTTAAAATGATAAAGTTAACTTTGTTCGAAATTATGAAAAATCATAAATGATTTTTGAACATCCTGTATAATTTTGAGAAACGGGTTGTATGGAAACCAATAGCCCAAAACCACTTTGAAGCATGGCCAGATTTCGAAGGCGTGATTTCTATACATTTCGATGTTTTAAGTTTCCAATTGAAACTAGCATTTTCATAAAAGAATCAAAAAGTTACTCGAGTACGATATGAAATCATATATTTTTCCTGACCCTTTCAAATTTTTTTTTTTTTAATCCCGACGAAGTCGGACACCCTACTTCCTGTGCTAAACTCCACCGTGTTCCCTTCCCATTGTTCTCTGCTCGGAATAGTAAGAGTAAACCCTCTATTCCATCGCAATCTGTCTTGTGCGCTTTTCACTCTGAGGGCAGAGATAGGGATCTCCTGTTCCGCCCACTTCGCGATTTCCACATGACCTATCATCGCTCCTTCGTTCACCCAGACTCCCGAGTCCCGCATCCTCAAAAGTGTAGCGAAATACAGAGTGTTCAATTTGAAAAACAAAACTTTGGTGTAACACTTTTTTGAGCAATCCTGTAGACTCCAAAATAATTTCCTGTTGTAGCCTCAATCAATCATGTGGCTTAGAGGGACCCCCACCCTGTATATTTTAGTTGAAATACGATAATAATTCTGACCAAATATCCAAGATGAAGTCCAAAATGTACATCTGAATTACTATCTTAGAGAAATAAAGGAAACTTTAAGTAAAATATTGTTTATTCAAAGTGCTCATGATTACGAAGGCGTAGAAGGGCAACGAGCAATTTATTTTTTTTTGGAATCCTGACGAAGTCGGACCCCCTACTTTAAACTCGGACCCTTGACTTTAATCTCGGGGGTACGACTTTAATCTCGGACCACCGACTTTAATCTTGGACCCTCGACTTCAATCTCGGGGGTCCGATTTTAATCTCGGACCCCCGACTTTAATCGAGATCGATATTAAAGTCGGGGGTCCGAGATTAAAGTCGGACGCCCGAGATAAAAGTCGGGGGTCCGAGATTAAAGTCGGTGTCCGACTTGAAAGTCGGGATTCCAAAAAAAAAATTTCGTGGCCCTTCTACGCCTTCGTACATGATTGATTGTCATAGATTGTTCAAAATTAATAAAAAAAATTTTTCAACTTGATGTTCAAGTATGTTCATACAGTATTTCCCACATACGCACGTTCTCTACCAACAGTGACAGTCCGCGTACTTTGGAAATAGGCCTCCTTGATTGACACATTCTGCTTGCTTATTCAATCGGGTGCACTGCGTTTCGCAACTCCATTCACAGTCTTCTCTGCTCATTACGTTCCATGTGTCTGCGATAACCGCAACACTCAATGCTAGAAATACCAAGAGAACGATGAACTTCTTCATTTCACGCTGATCACTGATCACACCGGTATCTCTGGATGGATTTGATACTCTTTGTTTAAGATCGACGGTACGGTAGAAACGAGTTCTTGGTCAGAAATGGATGATAGTTGGTTGTTGCGTATACTATATATAGATTCTCAGTTGTGTAAACAATTTCTGGTTTATACGACGTTCTGAGAATGCTAATGATTAGAAAAACCGGAATGTCAAAGTTGCACTACGCTACAAAGTCAATCCGAGAATCCTTTTTCATTCATCAGACGTAGGGGTTAGATAATAATAATATTTATTTATTTCAGAAAACATTATAAAAAGTTGATACTACACAACGTTTAAGAAATATTGCCAAAAAACAAATTGATTTCATACATATAAACACGCAAAACGCACAAATACAAACATACACAAGTAGCACGAAAAATACAATTACAACCAATAAACATATTGGGATATTGCTTCGATTCTTACTCGATCTCCTGAATAAGTTACTTGACGAGTATCGCACTGATGATGGCCTAATAGCCGAAAGCACTTTGCAAATGTAATAAAATGCAAACGAAATAAAACTTTTTCATTCAATTGTCTATAAAGGACCCCGCAACAAACCTTATGGAAACTGTGGGATATTGTAGATATCAAGTAGTAGTAGTAGTTCTTTGGGAGGCCGCAACCGCAGCCAGGCAAGTAGGCCCTCATGGACCCTTTTTGCCATCCCCTGTTCTCCACTTATCTACGTTCATCCTCCTAATTTTCCTTTTCGAACCTTTGTGACCTCCTAATGAAGGTCAGTATGTCCGACCAGTCCAAGTTGATTAATTCCTCTTGTTGGAGTTTGTCAACTCCGAAGGTCCTAAATCTTAGCCTCCCGTATGCCTCACACTCGCCGAGGAATTTTATTCGTCTTCGAAGTTTTATCTTCTTCGCATTTTCGGCAAGTGGGACTGTCTTCTACACCTATAAGTGATATGCGTCCTGTTAGTATTCCTATAAGGAGGCGTAGTGTTTGGCGATTTCTAAGAGCCATGTCGTCCTTGACTTATTGGAGCCGGCCACGAAGTCTTTCGACTGCCTGCAGTCGGTGTTATCCCTCCAAAGTTTATTCAGCTCTTCTTCTGCCCACTCGTCGAGGGCTGAAGAAGTTTGGCTTCTTGCGATGCCTAGTACAGGTTCCGGTCCACGGAATGGCGCTGAGGATCCGGATCTAGCAAGTCCGTCTGCCACCTCGTTTCCGCGCACCCCTCTGTGACCCGGGACCCATACCAGCTGAACTTCCTTCGTTTCAGCTAACTTCTCGAGCGCATCTCCGCATTCCTGTACAAGCGCTGAGCTTGGTTTAGGATGGCAGACGGCTCTGAGCGCTGCCTGACTATCCGAACAAATATAAATTCTCTGTTCGGATCCATCTTTCACCTCTTCTCTCGTAGCTACGGATAGGATGGCGAACACTTCAGCTTGAAAAACTGTTGTATATCTGCCCAAATTGTAGCTCTCTCGTACTTATCTTCCCTCCAGGTAGATTCCGGCACCCGAAGCCTGTTTGTCAGTTAGACGCGAACCGTCCGTGTAACATATTATGCTTCCTGTGCTAAACTCCACCGTGTTTTCTTCCCATTATTCTCTGCTCGGAATAGTAAGAGTAAACCCTCTATTCCATCGCAGTATGTCTTGTGCGCTTTTCACTCTGAGGGCAGAGATAGGGATCTCCTGTTCCACCCACTTCGCGATTTCCGCATGACCTATCACCTCTCCTTCGTTCACCCAGACTCCCGAGTCCCGCATCCTCCAATGGGCTGCCATTGTCTCCTTCTTGATCCAGACTGGAAGCGGTGGCAGCCTCAGCAGTACCTCCAACACTGCGGTTGGAGTCGTTCTCATTGCGCCCGTTATTACCAAACAGGCCAACCTCCGAACCTTGCTGAGTTTTCGGCCTATTGTTCTACCCTGTGCGCCTGGCCACCACATAGCTGACCCATAATGGATCTTTGGTCTTACGACTGCCGTGTACAGCCAGCGCATGATCTCTGGATTGGTGCCCCAATTGTTTCCTACAATTCTCCGCAGTTGCCATAGGATTGCTACCGACTTTTGAATAACCCTATCTACGTGCGGCCTCCATGAAAAATTGTAGTCCAGGACCCCCCAGGTATTTGACCTGCTGAACTAGCTCCAGCTCTTGCCCAAACATGATAGATGGCCTGAATCCATCTTTTTTCCTCCGTTTGGTGAACAGGATCATCTCTGTTTTTGTCGGATTCACTGAGAGTCCTGCATCACCGCACCATTTCTCAATTATTCTGCAGGCAGCCTGCATACGGTCGCAGACGACTCCGATGAATCGTCCGCTGATTAGGACAATTTCATCGTCTGCGTAACTCCAGGCATTGTTGATACTTCTGCATTGGAACCACAGAGGGAGCTTGGAGTTTGCTTAGGAAAGTTGATTGATTTGGACCGTGATATTAAAAACTTTGATAACCTGAATAGGTTGAATGAGTTCAAACGAATTTCATCAAGGCTCTTTCATATTAACTCACGCTTACGAAGGATATCGATAACGGATGAGGTCCAAGAAGAAACTCGACGCGGATTAGTTTCCCGTTGTCTACAACTCATGGACGCAGTAATAAACGATAATATAATTGGTTTGGATCGACCCGCCAATAGGGAAATTCACGAAGATCTTTTGAACCGTGAAAATTCTGTTGAAGGTTCGATATTGGATGACTCTATACCACTGATACCTTCATTAGTGGCCCCACAGTCTTCTAGCGCATCTAATAGACACTCTCCGTTAAATGAAAATAACATTCTAGGTATTCGTTTATCTACTATCATGGGACATGTTCTCATGAGAATGTACCACCAGTGTCAACCTAAGATTGTCCGAAATACAGTGCCACGGGTTACGCAAACGACTGATTTTGCTAGATATCCGGAGTTCCATGATCACTCTAGGGTGAGGTTCATGGATGAACATCCCATGAGTAGGGAAGGTCGTGGTCAAGTTCGAGGAACGACTTACCCAGACTATTTGAGAGGTGTGTCAGCTCCAGAACTAAACCAGGATCGTTTGAAATTCGGGAGAGATTAGCTACGATGAATTCCACTCAGGATTTTGAGGAGAGACTTCGTAATCTCCATCTGGCTGATCACCCTCACAATATACAACCTTCTTTTTATCGTAACGACCCTAGTCCACCACAGCTAGACATTTCGAGATGGCGAATTACGTTTGACGGGAACTCTAGCGTAACAAATTTCCTAGAAAGGGTTGAGGAAATCAGGATATCTCGGGGAGTGAGAAAGGAGCACCTTCTCCGCTCTGCATCTGAGCTGTTTACTAAGAATGCGCTATTGTGCTATAGAACCCAACATTTTGATTCTTGGGAACAGTTGATCTACCGGCTCAGACAGGATTTCTTGCCCTATGACTATGAGTATGATTTCTGGGAGGAGATTCGTAATAGAACACAAGGAGCAAAGGAGAAGATTATCAACTTCATTGTGGCAATGGAAAATCTTTTTAATAAACTTGGGGCCGGAAAACCCTCGGAAGAAGGTCGCGTTATGATGATAAGGAGAAACCTATTACCTTGCATACAAAACCAGTTAGCTCTCCATACAACATCCTCCCTTTCTGAATTAGCAGGGTGGAGTCGAGCAATAGAGGAAACTACGATGAGGACTCAAAACTTCTGTCCCCCCCACAAACACCAGGCAATTACTAGAACCGGAATTAGCGAATCAAAGGCCAGCAGGGAGCTCTTATCAGCCGAACATGGTTTCGTCTATTCAGGAGGTGTCCCACTCTCGGGGTATTGACTCTACGATGCAGTCTTCCTCCGCCGCGACTGGCCTGAGTCAACAATCAACCGGTTCATGTATGAATTGCAAGGAATCTGGCCATCGTCCGCTGATTAGGACAATTTCATCGTCTGCGTAACTCCAGGCATTGTTGATACTTCTGCATTGGAACCACAGAGGGAGCTTGGAGTTTGCTTAGGAAAGTTGATTGATTTGGACCGTGATATTAAAAACTTTGATAACCTGAATAGGTTGAATGAGTTCAAACGAATTTCATCAAGGCTCTTTCATATTAACTCACGCTTACGAAGGATATCGATAACGGATGAGGTCCAAGAAGAAACTCGACGCGGATTAGTTTCCCGTTGTCTACAACTCATGGACGCAGTAATAAACGATAATATAATTGGTTTGGATCGACCCGCCAATAGGGAAATTCACGAAGATCTTTTGAACCGTGAAAATTCTGTTGAAGGTTCGATATTGGATGACTCTATACCACTGATACCTTCATTAGTGGCCCCACAGTCTTCTAGCGCATCTAATAGACACTCTCCGTTAAATGAAAATAACATTCTAGGTATTCGTTTATCTACTATCATGGGACATGTTCTCATGAGAATGTACCACCAGTGTCAACCTAAGATTGTCCGAAATACAGTGCCACGGGTTACGCAAACGACTGATTTTGCTAGATATCCGGAGTTCCATGATCACTCTAGGGTGAGGTTCATGGATGAACATCCCATGAGTAGGGAAGGTCGTGGTCAAGTTCGAGGAACGACTTACCCAGACTATTTGAGAGGTGTGTCAGCTCCAGAACTAAACCAGGATCGTTTGAAATTCGGGAGAGATTAGCTACGATGAATTCCACTCAGGATTTTGAGGAGAGACTTCGTAATCTCCATCTGGCTGATCACCCTCACAATATACAACCTTCTTTTTATCGTAACGACCCTAGTCCACCACAGCTAGACATTTCGAGATGGCGAATTACGTTTGACGGGAACTCTAGCGTAACAAATTTCCTAGAAAGGGTTGAGGAAATCAGGATATCTCGGGGAGTGAGAAAGGAGCACCTTCTCCGCTCTGCATCTGAGCTGTTTACTAAGAATGCGCTATTGTGCTATAGAACCCAACATTTTGATTCTTGGGAACAGTTGATCTACCGGCTCAGACAGGATTTCTTGCCCTATGACTATGAGTATGATTTCTGGGAGGAGATTCGTAATAGAACACAAGGAGCAAAGGAGAAGATTATCAACTTCATTGTGGCAATGGAAAATCTTTTTAATAAACTTGGGGCCGGAAAACCCTCGGAAGAAGGTCGCGTTATGATGATAAGGAGAAACCTATTACCTTGCATACAAAACCAGTTAGCTCTCCATACAACATCCTCCCTTTCTGAATTAGCAGGGTGGAGTCGAGCAATAGAGGAAACTACGATGAGGACTCAAAACTTCTGTCCCCCCCACAAACACCAGGCAATTACTAGAACCGGAATTAGCGAATCAAAGGCCAGCAGGGAGCTCTTATCAGCCGAACATGGTTTCGTCTATTCAGGAGGTGTCCCACTCTCGGGGTATTGACTCTACGATGCAGTCTTCCTCCGCCGCGACTGGCCTGAGTCAACAATCAACCGGTTCATGTATGAATTGCAAGGAATCTGGCCATCGATTCCGCAAGTGTAAGAAACCAAGGAAAGTGTTTTGTTTCACTTGTGGGCTGGAGAATACATTATCTAGGGACTGTGTCAAGTGTCAAAAAAATGTGAAGAGAGGCTCGTAGTGGGTCGGTCGCAGCCTCTGTATTTCTTAAATCCGATTCAATCTACCGCCTACGTAACGCATGTCATAGATTATATATTGGCACATGCTAGACAGGATAGTAGACCTTACTTGAAAGTTCAAATATTTGGAAGAGGGTTCCTTGCCCTATTAGACAGTGGCTGTTCAAAAACGGTTATAGGTGGGCCCGGTTGGAAACTTTTGAAGACTATTTGTCGTCTGGATCGTAATCCTACTTCATGTACCATTGCGAATGGGCAGACATGTGAAGCAGAAGGGGCTATCACGGTTCCGATACAGCTTCACGATCGGGTTAGGGTATTTGAGATCCTCGTGGTACCGTCTTTTCAACATTCGTTAATTTTAGGAATTGACTTCTGGCAGCGAATGGGGATCGTTCCTGATCTTCATTCAGGACAATGGTCTTTCCGTTCTGATAACGATCTAGAAGGAATCCAAGTAAACTCCATACAGGCTATAGATAACCTTTCTGCGGATCAGAGGAAAGAATTGGACGGTCTTATAGAAACAACTTTCACGAAGATGGGTGACAAGTTAGGATGCACCACTATAGTGGAACATGAAATTCGTACTGAGTGAATGAAGTGAGTTTATCAGATGCATATCCAATTCCCTTTGTTACTTCTACATTGGATAAACTGCGAGATGCGAGGTATCTAACTACCTTGGACATCAAGTCTGCTTATTGGCAAATTCCTGTGGCCAAATCATCTCGTCCCCTGACAGATTTCATCGTACCGACGCGAGGGTTGTTTCAGTTCAAGCGAATGCCTTTCGGTCTCCACAATTGGCCAGCTACCTGGCAGAGTTTTATAGACAGGGTTATCGGTGTCGATTTAGAAAAATATGTCTTCGTCTATCTTGACGACATCATTGTATGTACTCCAACCTTTTCGAGACATATTGAGGTTTTGGCAGAAGTGATGAAA
Organism: Chrysolina oricalcia; assembly: GCA_944452925.2. Classification (NCBI taxonomy): domain Eukaryota; kingdom Metazoa; phylum Arthropoda; class Insecta; order Coleoptera; family Chrysomelidae; genus Chrysolina; species Chrysolina oricalcia. The sequence continues at coordinate 52,867,762 of OX101811.2, forward strand.
CGCATACAAGAGGCAGGGTTAACCCTGAATCGGAGTAAGTGTAATTTCTGTAAGTCAGAATTACGATACCTCGGCTATGTCGTGAATGCTTCTGGCCTCATGGTCGATCCCGAAAAGGTTGAAGCTATTTTGCGTATACCTTCCCCGAAGACTGTTTCGGAAGGTAGACGTATTGAGGGACTGGCATCATGGTACAGACGTTTTGTCAAAGACTTATCAACCCTAGTAGCCCCCATGACAGCACTGTTGCGGAAAGACAAACGGTTCATTTGTGATGAGACTTGTCAAAAATCGCTGGATACCATAAAAGAGCACCTTGTGTCGGCTCCAGTATTATCAATTTCGAGCTTCCGTTCGTTATACAAGCGGACGCTTCTGATTATGGTTTGGGGGCGGTGCTTTCTCAGGAATAGGAGGATGGGGAGAAGGTAATCTGTTACCTCAATCGGTCCCTGACCAAAATCGAGAGAAAGTATAGCACAACAGAGAAGGAGTGTTTGGGTATTTTATTCTCCATAGAAAAGCTCCGGCCGTACATAGAAGGAACACGTTTCACAGTTCTGGACGTGACAACTTCATAGGAATACTCGTGATGATTTTTTATGTATATTAATACTCCATCATTTTGATTCACTATGCCTCTGTTATATACTAAATCGTAACCTGCTAGGTCTAATGAGAAAAAATCAGAGATTTTTCATGTTTCACTGAGAACTACGGCATCAAAATCATCTTCATATTCATGTAAAGTTACTTTCAGTTCATTTATATTTTTAACGACACTACGAATGTTATTGTGGAATATTCGAAGGTTTTGTTTGTGTTGGTTTTTTACTAATAAGTTATACTCGAATGTAGTTTGTGCTATTTGAGTTTCAATCTTTGGCAGTTCGAAATTATTAATATACGGATCCATGATTACTATAAATATTCAATGCGGGTAAAAAAAGAAAAAAAAATTGTAGAAAAGTAATAATAAAAGACAGGTTTTGTTTTAGAGTTAAATTCCTAGATTTTTAATGGATAATATTGGTTAACCTACTTTGCGTTTTTCTGGGTAGACCTAGTTTGGATTTCTTTTGCGGAGTTTTTCCTTTCTCTGGTTTCCGGCCTGCTTTGTGTGAAACTGCTTTCAGTGTTTTTGGTAGTTATGTTTTTCTTTTTTGTCTCTTTTACTTCTTCTATCTTCTTTGCTGCAGGTTTTCCTGAATCGATCTCCTCTTTCTTAGTTCTCGAAGGAGTTTCTGGTGCGCTAGTGGATTTCGGGTAATCTGTTATTTCAATACTCTCCAATATATCTTCCGCTGTGTATCCTATATTGTTTCTATAGAGCTTTTCTCCTCTTATGTAGCTACATTCTTCACCACTTTCTCGTATTCTCTTTAGGTATTTTCTCAGTGTCTTATTTGTTTCTTGTTGTTTTTTTGTTAGGTCAGCTGAGTTCGCAGCATATGGAAAACTTTTTTATTATTGATTTCTCAAAAAAAAATGTTCTTGATGAAAACCTCTACTTCATCCCAAACCTAAATTGCAAATACCAACATTAAATTTTATACTACCATATACGAGCGATATTGAAAAACATGCCTTGTTTTCAAAAAAATTTGATCACTTTATTTTTCACGGTAGAATTAAAAATATGGTGAAAATATTGTTCAGAATCGAATGTTGATTCAGAAATTCAAACCACTGCCACCTATGATCAATTTAATTTTTCCACTTTTTTTCCAATTTTCTCCTCATCGCCCTGTACGATATGAGGAAAACTATGCTAGATGGATGGTATATTGTTAGATATGATCATATCACTCTCTGGATGTTTCCTCATTTCTTCCTCCTATCGGAAAATCACGTTGATTGAAATATGTGACGGTATTTCACAAAATCTTGCTGCAAATAGTAAATAAAACTGAATTGTTTTTCAATATCGCTCGTATACGGTAGTATAAATTTCAATTTTGGTATTTGCACTTTAGGTTTGGGATGAAGCAGAGGTTTTCATCAGGAATAATTTTTTTTGTGAAATCAATAATAAAAAAGTTTCCATATGCTGCGAACTTTATGCCGGACACTGTATAATAATGGATACTACTTTTTCGTATTAACTAAATATTTGCATATAAATGCATCGCAATAAAGAAATCATGATTTTTCTATGGAAAATACCATAATAATGCATTTTGAACTATACAACTTTGCCGCCCTCTAGACCAGTGTGAAAACAGAAACGGTGTGGTGCCAGAAACGAAATAGGTAATAGTATATGAGCAGGGTGGCATATTTTACTCCTTCACAATCTTCCGAAATTATATTGCAATTAGAATTTTCTACATTATTATCATGATAATGATTAAAAAGAAGGTTTACACACAAAAATAAAAAAATTATGATAATGTGCTTTCAGCAAAACATAAGAACATATTTATCAGTAGCTGAGACAATCACATATATTATGAGATAAAAAGTGCGTTTCTGGAAATTCCTTCTCCAGTGTATATTCAGAATGATCTGATAAAGCATACCTACCCCATTTCAGATTTTGTTTCTCAATACGCACCCTGGAAGCTACTCCCGTAATCAAGGAAATTTACAGAATAGAGTTAATTCATCGTTTCTGGAAACTTCTTTGTCACTGTATATTCAGAACGATCTGTGAAAGCATGCCTACCCCATTATTTCAGATTTTGTAACTCAATACGCACCATGGAAACTACCCCTGTCATCAACGAAATATAAAGAATAACGTTAAATTATCGTTTCTGTAAACTTCTTTTTCTCTGTGTATTCAGAACGATCTGAGGAAGCATATCTACCCCATTTCAGATTCAAATTCAGAAAAAAATTGAAAATCAGAGTAAGTTTATCGTTTCTGGAAATTTCTTCGTTGCTTTGTATTCAGAACGAGCTGTGAAAGAATACCTACCCCATTTCAGATTTTGTATCCCAATACGCACCATGGAAACTACCCCCTTCATTAATAAATTTGAAAGGCAAAGTTAGTTTATCGTTTCCGGAAATTTTATTTTTCACTGTATATTCAGAAAGAGCTGAGAAAGCATGCCTACCCCATTTCAGTTTATCTATCTCTATACTCACCCTGGAAATTACCCCCGTAATAAAAAAATTGAGAATCATATAGTTAGTTTATCGTTTCTGGAAGTTTCTCTTCCACTGTATATTCAGAACAAGCTGAGAAAGCATACCTACCCCATTTCAGATTTTGTATATCAATAGTCACCCTAGTAACTACCCCTCGTAATAAATAAAATGTACAAAACAGAGTTAATTCAACGTATCTTGAAATTTGTTTCTCACTGTATATTCAGAACGTGCTGAAAAAACATACTTACCCTATTTCAGATTTTGTGTCTAAATACTCTCCCTGAAAACTACCCCCTAATCATCGAAATCAACAGAACAGGGTTGATTCATCGTTTCTTGAAATTTCTATTTCACAATACATTCAGAAGGATCTGCGAAAGTATACCTACCCCAATTCAGATTTTGTATCTCAATACTCACCCTAAAAACTACCCCCATAGTAAACGAGATCTACAAAACAGAGTTTATTCATCGTCTCTTGAAATTTATTTTTCACACAAACACAAAATATGAAATGGCGTAGGAATGCCTTTTCAGCTCGTTATAAACATACCCTGAAAAAATTAATTTTAAGAATCGATGAAATAACTCTGTTTTGTAGATTTCATTTATTACGGGGGTAGCTACTATTTCTCAGATACTTCTGAATATACAGTTAAAAAGAAACTTCTGGAAACGATAAACTAACTCTGCTTATCAAATTTATTAATAACTGGGGTAGTTTTCAGGGTGAGTATTGATATACAAAATCTAAAATGGGGTAGGCATGCTTTCTCAGATTGTTCTGAAAATGAAACTTCTGGAAACGATAAACTAACTCTGTTTTTCAAATTTATTAATAATGGGGGTAGTTTTCGGGGTGAGTATTGAGATACAAAATCTGAAATGGCGTTGGCATGCTTTTTCAACTTGTTCTGACTATTCAGTAAAAATGAAACTTCTGGAAACGAAAAAAAATTCCAGAAACGATAAACTAAGTTTGAATTTAAATTTTTTTTATTACGGGGGTAGTTTCCAGGGTGCGTATTGAGATACAAAATCTGAAAAGGGATGGGTATGCTTTTTCAGCTCGTTCTGAAGATACAGAAAAACAGAAATTTCCAGAAACGACAAACTAACTCTGATTTTAAATTTTTTGTATTACGGGGGTAGTTTCCAGGGTGAGTATTGATATACAAAATCTGAAATGGGGTAGGTATGCTTCCTCAGAGTGTTCTGAATACAGGAACAGGAAAGGAATTTCCAGAAACGATGAATTAACGCTATTCTGTAGATTTTGTTGATTACAGAGGTAGTTTCTAGGGTGCGTATTGAGATACAAAATATTAAATGAGGTAGGTATGCTTTATCAGAGCATTCTGTATATACACTGTAAAATAAATTTCCAGAAACGCACTTTTTATCCCGTGATATATGTGATTGTCTCAATCACTGATAAAAATATGATATTATGTTTTATTAAAAGCACCATTATCATAATTTCATAATTTTTGTGTGTAAATCTTTATTCATCATGATAATTTTCATGATAATAATGTTGAAAATCACAATTGCAATATAAATTAGGAAGATTTTTAAGGAGTAACATATGACACCCTTGCCCATATACTAATATTTCGTTTCTGGCGCCACAACCGTTTCTGTTTTCACACTGGTGCCCTCTAGCGGCTCTCCCAATCATACGATCCTCGTGTAACTTGTCAAAATTGAATACGGTCTAGAACCAAACAAAATATCAAAAAATTATCAAATTTTGCGGTAAGCCATTTTCATGGGGCTTTGTGCCCTGTCCTTTCTCAGATTTTGTGTTCGAAATACCTACTTTTCCAATACTTCTGAAATTTTTTCATCAAACGTGGTAGCATTTTCGGAAGTAAGAACTCATTTATGAGAAAATCCGTCAGCCTAATTTCGTTAAGATAATGCATAAGCAATAAACCCTGACCGTTCGACTCCGTTTGGCATCAATCATGGGCGAACTGACATTTCACCGGTTACTAAACGTTGATTGGCGAATTGGTGACCAATATCGCGAGTCAGACCAGCCGTTCGACCTCACTCGGTACAACAATAATTTGCGCCAGCCATGGCCTCTTTTTTCCGCACGCTTACTGAATTTCAACCACTCCATCAAAGATTATGTTTAGCAGAACGTTCATGAGCACACAGCACACCCTAGCATGTTTTTGTTTGTCTAGTTTTTACTACTTCATATCAGATGGTTCATATGTAATGCATGAATAAATAAACTTGAAAAACAACTTTTTAGAGAAAAGCTTGTATTTAAATGCACTAAAAATGAATTAAATCCATCATTTTGTACCACAGAAAACGGGCACCTTGTAAAATTGATATATGAGAATAGCCTATCGCATCATTATAGATATTTCAAATTTAAAGAAATTTTATTAAATCGTTCCTGACATAATCCTACAGGACGAGTTAGAAGTGTTGACAACTTTTTAATAGAAAATTGCACCTTGCCTATTTTCATCAGCTTGACAATTTTCCAGGAATACTCATCACTAAAATGTATGGTTTGTTAAGATTCGTTCACTAGATGGAGCTGAAATCGAAAAAGTTTAATATTCGAATCGAACAATTCGAATTTGGTGAATAGGGTGTAGGGATGGATTCATCCACATATTCCTGTCTTTTTAGCCCAAAATAATAATAATAATAACAATAATTACAAAGTAATATTTATTTACTGCCAAATATGATGAATATTAGTGCACAAAACCTAAATAAATTATTACCCGGTAATTCAGAACTGACTTCTAATGATATAAGATGAATTTTGATAAATTTTATGGACGAATAGACCAAGCCACATGAACACTTTCGGACATATTGAAAGTTTGATTTTATGGAGACAATTCGTCTCCTGGAATAAATTTTGTGGGTTTGTAACATTTCACAGTCTGAAAATGAGTTAACGTGAGATCAAGATAATCTATAAAAGTGTAAAAGGACAAATGAGTAAATTGTATATTGTGCAACTGGAAGATATCCTACTTTGAAGTAAACTTTACAAACTGGAAGTTTATGGAATATAATATCCAAATTGGCTCTTCATGTGGCGGTAGTAATCAAGTCAGCGGTTGCAATTGTTTTTTAGAATAATGTTCAAAACAGTAAATTCACTCAGATTTACAGCTTATATTCATAACATTCTTAAAACATGTAAGTGTCATTCATATTACGAGGAAGTACTGATTTTACATAAAGAATTTTGGGGAGAATTTGTTTATCAACTGAAAGGAAGACGTTCCGGTACGCCCAATAAATATCTAAAAACATTCAATAAAGGTTAAAAAAACTGAAAAATTCGTAGGCTTCGACAGCTGAATAATCCAAAAGAGATACAAAATGATGATGAATGATGAACCAGAAAATTAAGATAATATGTTCAATTTTCAAAATGAAATAACGGACGAATCTGAAGCCATTGCCGATAATGAAAATAACGAAATTTTTCAGTTTAAAAAGGAAAAATCTGAATAGCTGAATTCTGTTCGGTTACTGTGAAGAAACACCCTTATGATTTTTTTTGTAAATCTATCAAATTTGGTCTAATAACAATGGTACTTCTACTCAGTCAAGGTTTCATGAATGGACCTCAACCAATAGAAATGAAATCCAGGGATATATCAGACTCACAGGGTATATAAAGTGGTAAGGTCATAAGCTACATGTTGACAATTATTGGCCAACCGATATGTCCGTTCGAAACCTGTTCGCTCCACAAATCATAATAAAGAAAGGATTTCAATACTTCTTGAGAGTGTGTAATTTTTCATTTTCACTAGCACTTTCCATAAAATGAGATTCATTACTGGAGAAACATGTAGGTATCAATAAATCGCCAGATTCATTCAGATGTCGGTTGATTATAAAGCAATATTTTCCAGAAAAGGCTATCAAGTATGGAGTAAAACTATTCAACCTGTGTTGTGGAAATCAATATATCTACCTACCTGAAATTTGAAAATATGTTTTGTGAAAAGACCTGTTTCTGATACATAAGTCGCAACGTACAATGTGTTGTTTTTGTCTGGTGAACTTAAATATTCCATAAGAAGACCCATTGCTGATAATTTTAATAGTAGTGTATTGCTGGCTTCCAAACTTGTTGGTAAAATAACTCACTATATCATAATTTTCCAGGCACTTAGAAAAAGTACTTATAACTGACGAATTCAAAAACAAAAATTTGCGAAAAGATGATATTTGTTCAATACAGAACGATCTCGTAATTTGTGTCATTTAGTGGAAGGTTAAATAGGATATATTTGGTCTCAGTACCAAATACCGCCAAACACGGTATCAATGAGTTCGAAATTCCCAACTTAATGAAAGCGATATAGAAATCAAATATATTAACAATTTAGATGTGCAATCCACGAACCAGAAGCAGAACTATAGAGCATAATATAAGAAAAGCTTCTGTAGATGTTTCTGATGTATCTGGCTATAATTAGCTACTTAGAAAATTAGAGAATTTGTAATAAAAATTAGCACTGGAACTAATTTTTGATATAACGCTAGTTCACAACAATAGATTTATTCTAAAATAAAAGAGCCCATCAAACAATCACAACTCCCATGTGTGACCCAAGAACAAGATACACCATCAGTTATAATAGATCTTTGAATAAAGTCCAACGTCTGCGTTAACAGAAGAAAATGCCCAATTTTTCAGTATTAAAATGTACATACTTGAAAAATCCATTTTATCTTGAACATTATCTATAGTAACACTGTAGGCCTACCTCTTATCCTAGTCTACTTTTGGTGTGGTAAAATATTCTTGCATTTTTTGAGGTGAATCAATACCATCACCTCTCCATCTCTACTATTAATTGTGTTGTGAAGTTCACAATAATTTTTTTTCACAATAACTTGAAATTTTAAAAGTGGCCAAATTTGCGTGCAACGTAACCAACTTCCAATTTAAGCTTTCTAAGTCGATGATGTTCCATTCGGAGCATATACAAGATCGATACCGTTCTCTTTTCAACCATATTCACTAACGATTCATGTCTTGATTTATCCTGATTCTCATCACTTACAAAAAAAATTACGAGTTCAATATGACCTGTATTCTATATCACCCAGTACAATGACAGAGTTTTAAGAAGTATACCAATCTAAGATTAAATATATTCAAATAGATTACCACGACTCCTTTGTAGAAAAAGTGTTTAAAGCAGACGTAATAGAGGTGCAAAATCGGCGGTCATTAATATGACCGCTATGGCACTCAAGGTGTTAAATTTAAAATTACCTCAAGATTCATTCTCGCGACAAGCTTTTATATTATTTAAATTTTATAATGTAACGAAATAATTGGTTTTCTTCAGTTTAAAATTTATTTTCTTCTTTTTAGAGCATTTTAATAAAAGCTTTCCTCTAAGAAGTTTTTTTCAAGTTTATTTATTCATTTCTTTTTTAGTTTTCTTTGGATATGTTTCAATGCCCACATGCACCGTTTTCGCGTTTAATCCAGATCAACTAAACCGGATTAGGTGATCTTGGGTTGAGTTGTATTCTCCACAGAACGAAAAAGTTACGTTATATTAATAAAAAAGTACATCAAATCAATGAACGTCAACATTAATTTTGGGCCGATGACGGGTGTTATTAATACAAAAAATGGTCGTACGTAAATTCTCTTGTTGATTAAGTTATGACTGCTGTACGTTGAATCAATGAATAACGTTCATGGATCTATGTTTGCCGGTTATTAATATTACGAAATGATTTACATTAGTTTATGGTTGTTGTACATTGAATCAATGAACAGTGAACATGGATCTATGATCACCGTTTATTAATATTACGAACGGTAAACATTAGTTTATGATTGACGTACCTTAAATCAATTAACGGTGAGCATGAATATGTGAGTGCCAGTTATAATTAATATTACGAACGAAAGACTTGGTTTATGACAGCAGTGCATTAAATCAATAATCAGTAAGCATGGATATATGGTTGGAGGTAATTCATATTACGAACGATAGACATTAGATATTGATTGTCTACGTCAAATCAATGAAAAATGACTATGAATCTATGTTCGCCATTCATCGATGTTACGAATAAAATGTACCAATACAGTAGTAATAGTCTTCGTCAAAGAAAATGTTCGCTCGCTGTGAGAAATAACGTAATTATTTTTTTACGTATAGAATAATAATTTTCCAATTTGAAGAACCCAACATCGACTCAAAATTATCCGGTACATCCACTGATTTGATGTGCCCTACTGAACGGTGATGTACATCTACAAGGATGTTGCAAAAAACTGGATTCTTCAATGAGATCCAATATTTTTTTATTTATTGTTAAAATCTAATTGTATTAAATAATAAACTTAGTGAATCTTTTTTAATAAAGTCAACTAAAACTTTTATGAAATGACAAAAATACGGAATTTCTGACTTGTTAGTCAGGAAAATGAAAATAATAACTATATATCTGGCTCTTCCACGCTTTTGTATAAAATATATCTTTCTTTGGTGTTTTGTACTGCGGTTCATTGTAACTTGACTTTCAGGTAAAGTGTCTTTCCCACCCTCGACTACCCCACTCGGACACAATCTCCTGAGGAAAAATCAACTTCGCATTTGTTATGACATACAAAATTTTGACATTGAATCTAAATTTTATGAATCGTTTGTTAATTTAGTATTTTTTTAATTATTTCTCAGAGTCTTACCAGGCGATATCCATATGGTTTTTTGCAGAAAGGCCATTTTAGCAAAACTTCAGCACTGCTTGGCATTATCTTGATATCATTGCGCCTACATTTTGCACAAGCTTTCCAGTGACTGTCGAACTCTTCGGCTGATAGGTTTCCGTACTTAAACAATAACCAGAAGTTGTGGAAAAAATGTTGTACCCATGCACTTGGACATATAATAATATGGACTGGGTACGAGAGAGAGAGGGACAATTGCTGCAGGAGTAAAAGGGTAGAATGAGTGGTCGTGGTGTTAGAGTGTTTGGCTTCCACCCAGGCGGTCCGGGTTCGATCCCCGGTCGCGTGTCGCGTGTTCGGATTCCACTTTTATTTAAACTGTCGGTCCCGGATCTCCCTTGCTCGCACAAGCTCTGCCTTTGAGGGGTTTTCTCCAAAAACCTGGGAGTTTCGTAAAAACAAATTTTACAAAGTATTTGTAGGCAAAACATATCGAAAGTGTCTAAATCACCGAATGAGGGATCGGTCAAATAGATAAATATCCCGAAGATGTGTTGCCCACTGACGACGTTCGGAACTCTTCCAATCCCGGGCGATGGGCCATTGTTACGGAATTGAAATCCTGACTTATAATTTCACCCTGTGATTGACTGTATAAAAACATAATAAAATACAACGCCCTAGAATTTCCCGCTTTCAGGAATCTAGACATCCAATTTGTATTGACTGCCAGTCCGTATTATTACCTATTATATTGAACGAGTAAAGTTTTCAGTTGTAGAAACAAGTACCGCAAACTGACAGGTTGTGTATTCTTTCAATCTGGCACAATTTCACAGATAATCTACGCACCACAGAAGCGCGATTAAGCTCTTTCAACTTCTCAACTTCGACTGAACAAATAAAACATAAGTCATCTGCAAATGAAGAATTTACGTCAAACTTGAGTGCGCATATGAGACCTTTTCGTAATATTAATGTTTGGGGTGATTGTTCCATGGTCAGGCAGCATTAATTTGGCGCGTTTTCTGGAAGATAATGTTTGGTTTCGTAAAATCAACGTTTAGTGTTCATTGAAACAATGAAGACCTTTCATTATTTTCTCATGTTTTCTATTGATGGATCTATGGAGAAAAATGTATCGTTTTAATGATGAAAAACATATATTAATAAACATCAAACGTTGATCCAATAAATTTTTTCATTATATGAATGAACAAAATTATTATTTTTTGATGTTTTGCTTTCATTGTTTAATGTTGGCTCGTTCATTGTTTCAGGGTCTTAAGATATTAGTCTATAATCAGAAATCATTGTAATAACCATCGATTCGTAATATTAATGTTCAAAAAATTGACGACCACCGTTCATTAATTTTACGTGCAAAATTTCTTTCTGTGTCCGATTAATGAATTGTGCGGATTATTTAATCCAAACAACAATTTGACATCATTGCAAAAATCTGTGAAAATTGACGTTTTTAATATCATCTTATCAAACTTTGACATCTCAAGAGAATCGCGCTAACACAAGATACCTTTGAAAGAATCTGATAACAAAACTAAGCGGACCGTAAATATCCGACGGTATTGAAAGATGAGAAAACGAATCATACATAGCTGGATGATGAGAAACATGCATGGAAAAGTATAGAAAACGAAAACAATGCAAGTGGTCTGGTCTATGTTAACGTTTTGCAGAGTCGCTCAAAGGATTATTTGAAAATAAGGAAAGAGAGTTGAAGAAAAAATGGTCAATGAAAAGAACCAGAGACTTTTGACAGGATGAGGAACGATGCTAAAAAATAGGAAATATGAGGTTGAGGAAACTTTGAACAAACCAAAAAAGCAGGTTTAAAAGAAACTTTTGTCTATCCGAATCAAATACAACTGAAAAATAAGGTGACATTTCTGAAAAAATTAGATCAGCCAGTTTTTCTTAGTTTTTCTTTATAACATTAACAAAATGTATGAATGATGATTTGATGTTCTGATTGTAGAGTGAAATGCAGTTATTTCTACATCGTGTTCTCATCAAAAACTCTTATATTTAGTTACTAAAAAGGTAAAATGTGACTTTCAGATTCGTAGAGAGTATGAAGAGCAATTTTTCACATCTGTCACAAGTGAAAGATTTTGTGTAACTACAAAACCTTTGACGAGTATACATAAAAAGTGTACAGCAGAATTTAGCCAAATACATAATCGAACTATGAAATATTCACAGACGATTGCTCACATCCTACATATTGGGTATATCCCCCAATTCGACCATGCATTCCAATTGGCGCTTTCCTAGCTTTTAAGGGGGAAGAGGAATCTCTTCATTCACACAACACTGCTGTGGTTTCGAAGCACAAACATGTCATTGTCAATTTCAGTTCCTCAATTTGCTGAAGAACCAGAAGAGTAGCCTCTTTTCAAAGTTTGGTATTCCGAAAGAAAGACATGTTGTCTGTCATGGAAGTATTCCGTCCGATCAAATAATCTTCTAGGAAATACAAAATTAAAAATATCAATAATATATCCGTCATCCTCCAAAACTATTTCATATTCAACTTCAATTTTTCCTCTTTCATTGAAGAATACAGAAGTACATGACAACCAACCTGTCACCCGTTCGTTTGCTAAGCTTAAACCTCAAAAATCTTTGGATTAAAGTTAATCGCGATTAAGGCGTATTTCGATACGGTGCATACAAAAAAGTAGAGTTAATCGAGCTCAATTTTTAATCTCGTTTAAATTACTTCGGTGCATACGGCTGTTTAGTCTGTTCATTTCAATTAAGGTGTCATTGTTGCACGGTCGCTTGCCTGCGAAGAGCTTTGGGCCTAGAAAGACAACGGCATGTTCAACAGTTCTACCCTGCATTTTGTGTACTGTGCTACCTGTGGATTTTCCCGATTTTGTTTTCGCAAATTTTCGCAACTTTTTTGAAAAGACGGGAAGAAGCGAGCTCACCTGCAGACATATTTTTTGTCCTAATTTTCCATGTTGGAATTTCTACGCGTTCTCTATCTAGCTTTCGAGGGGGGAAGAGGGGCAGATTTTTTTATGGTCAGATAATTTTCACTATTTTTTCTATTTCTATTCCAAAAGTTTTCCTATTTCTTTCGGGATAGGAAATCTAGTTCATCAGTGAGGAGACCTTCCAGTGACTTGATCCTACTTAAAGCCACATATGCTCGTCCAGCAGCGAAGAGCTTTGGGCCTAGATAGACAACGGCATGGTCAATACTACCCTGCATTTTGTGTACTGTGCAACCTGTGGATTTTCCCGATCTTGTTTTCGCAAATTTTCGCAACTTTTTTGAAAGGATGGGACGGAGCAAGCTCACTTTTTGTTCTAATTTTCCTTGTATGAAACCGTTGGAATTTCTACGCATTCTCTATCTAGCTTTCGAGGGGGTAAGATGGGCAAATTTTTTTATGGTCAAATAATTTTCAATATTTTTAAGGATTATTTCTTTTTCGAAAGTTTTCCTATTTTTTTCGGGGCAGAAAAGAGGGGCGAGCCCCGATCGATTTTTTTTCATCATTATTTTCCATGTCCGAAACTGTTGAAACATTTTCCGAATTGCAAGTCAAATGAAAGATTTTTCCGTCGACCGTCCATTTATGATGTATTTTAACGTAATCAAAATAATTGATTAACGACCCCTATTAATGAATGATTTTCTATTAATGAACGATTTTATTAAATGCAACCCAACATACATTGCTCTAATACATGTGTATGACAGTGAGAATGGTCGATTTCTCTATGAATGCACGATTGTTGCATAAGCATCCAAACATAAACGAATTCATATGTTATGGACGCTAAAATGGATATTGACGATAAATTAATATTGACGGATGTTGCGGAAACTGCTAAAGTAGCATCTTGAACTTTCTGGTCAGAAAAAAATTATTACAATTCCTTTATTTCAACAAGGGTGAGGTAGACGGAAAAATATTGTAATCAACTCTCAAATTAAAATGCGATCAATGATCTCGAAAATAAGCGTGCTCACTTCGCTCGCTCGTTAAAATATCTCGATCTTTAATCGCCTTCATTATTACACTAGTTGATTAAATAACTATTAATTAATTAAAAACAACTTTTTCGACGATCTTTTGGTTGTATAGTAATAAATGAGAAACTCATTAGGAATTTCTTGAAATTTTCCGATCTCATACTTTAACGGTCTTTAGCTTCCTAAATGAGAAACGTATTTCGCCACATGGCAGTGTGTGTTCTCACGATGAAATAAATACAAACTCCGCCTCACTTCTAACTTGGCGATTCTCGTAAGATACAGGTCCGAATTAGATAATTCGGTGCTCGTTCTTCCAAATTACAAATCTAGATTAAAACCTGTTTGTTTTCGTGGTTATCTGAAGGTCTGCACGACAATTTTAAATGAATAAATGAATAAAATCCAGTCACACAATGTCTCAAGAATTGAAAAAATATTTTTGCAAAATCTGTTTGAACTATCTCGGAAATGTTTTTAATGTGAATTTTAAGAAGAAGTATACCGCAAAAAGAAATAGATAATGACGTCTGAAATATCAGATAGAAGGTAATGTCAAATGAAACATAATATGCATGCAGCACATAATAAATATAGAACACTGACGTAAACAGTCTATTCTCTTATTTTTTTAAATGTATCGGCCCAGAATTACTTTTAGGGGATACTCGTTTTTATTACACGTTTCTTACTAATTTGACCTGTATGAAATGTGTAGGTATGTAATGGAATCGTTGAACAAAATTTTCACTTGCATCAGACGTCCGAATGATTTGATATTCACTAGGTGTTCACTGATTCGATACAAAATGGGTATGTGCGGGTTTCCGAGGTCGTAGATCAAGATCTTTCGTCAAAATTAATAATTTCAAAATGGCGGACGAGATTTGTGATTATCTTCCGATTCGATTCAAAATTTGTCTGTGGGTTTTTCTGGCTCGGAGATTATGAATCTTTTGTCAAAATTGATAAATTCAAGATGGCGGTTCGATTCAAAATCGGTTTTTGGGTTAAGAGATCCTGATGATTTCTGTTAAAATTCGTGAATTTAAAATGAGAAGTTTTGTAATTTCTGGGCGGGTTCTTAGATTATAACCTATGTAGTGGTTTTTGGTTTCGAAGATAATGATTTTTCTGTCAAAATTCAGGAATTCAAGATGGCAGATGAGTTTTGTGATTTATGGTCGAATTCTATATAAGAATGGTATTTTGGGGTTGGAGATAATACATTTTTCATCAAATTTCAATCATTCAAAATGGCACCTCCAAGATGGATTTGGTTTATTTTGTGACTTATGGTCGTATTTTGTTGAAAATTACTATTAAGGTGTAAATGAATGCATTAATTTGAATTGATTCGAAAATATAATCAGATGTGGAATCATGAATAAAAAATTGAAAATTCAGTTATCTGATTTTGACTTTCAAGTTAATTATTGAAAATAGTTGCCAATAAGATCTGATCGCAGTTTTCTTGAAAAGTATTTTTATCGATTTGAATGTAATTTTTTGCAGGAAAGGTCCATAGTTTAGGTACATATATCTCATTCCATATATAGGGTGAAACAGTATAAGACTCTATCACCCGCGAACAACTGTTAAAAATAAATTAAACAATGTTTTAGCTAGATGTTTTATTCTAAAATACCTAAATATTGAAAAAAAAATGCTATTTCTTTCTTTTTTACCATTTCACTCTACCTTAAACGATATTAGAAGCATATATCCCTAATTCTCATTCCTCTAGGAAGATGCCCGTCCAAAATTTCAGGTAGAATGCAATTTACATGAAATGCTTTCAGAATTGAAAGCATCATTGATTTCCAGACACAAACGTCTCTGTGTATTCTTTTTACATTGAAATCATTTCTCGTATATATAACTAAATCGCAATATTTCCTTCTGGTTATATTGAGTTGTCCTTGAATTTGATAAAAATAATTGATTCTCCTTTAACCTAGAATCATTAATGAAAATAAAAAAATAGAGTGAATAAATTCGAATGATTACGATTCTCGATATAAATGCCGTCAAACAAACAAACAAAGCCGTAACAATCACCTGGTATTAGGTCAATGTTTCATTTGTTTGCCATGCCGCGCTGCCCCATTGGAAAATTCAAGAAAAGTCCGCTGTAGCTTTTCAACTCCAAAGGAAGATCAAAAACGCCGCTCCGCTCAAATAAACCGTTGTATTGAAAACCAATGTAGAACGGAGTTGCCGATATGGGAATCACAATATCAAGTTATTTAGTAATATGCATAAAAGTATGCCACTAACTACGAAATTCTCACTAAATAGCCCTGACGACGTGGAGAGTGTATTTCCTGAAAAATATAAATAAAAAAGTGTTTTTAAGACAAGATTTTATTCAAAAGCACTGAAAATAAATATTTTCTGTAGATCATTCGTAAAATACCTCATATTGAAATATTAAGTTTTGAAAAATTTCGAATACAATCTGACGTTAAATATCGGGACCGCCATCTTAAAATTTTTGATTTTGACAAAAAAGTGTCATTTTGAAAGAAATTCAGTTCCATTTCTGAATCCAGAATTGTAAGTAATAATTAGTTTTCACTGGTCGACGGCTGAACCAAACCTTTATTACTTGACTTTGATGATGCTGGATATTTCTCATTTCAATTGGAATAAAGCAAGGAAACCCATTTCGCAAAAACAACAAATTTTAAGTTAAATAATTCACATAAAATAGGAAACATCTAGGAGAAAACTGAGAAAGTTCTTTAACGCGAATGATAGACTTCGATACTGAAATGAAACATCAAAATATTTGTTCGTTTTGATGGTGGAACTGAACGAAAATGCCCAAAAATGGATGAGAATATCCTTTTCATTCATTTAAAACTCAAAGATTTTTTTTTTTCATTATTTTTATCTTTATACCATCATACAATCCTTCACCTCTCAGGAAAAAAAACCGTTTCTGACTCCCCTTTTTTCAGGGACGAAGACCCTTAACAAAGATTGTCCGAAATGGAACTTATCATTTTGCCCTAGTCGAATTGCTGGTCGATATTTTTAGAGGCGAGCAGAGCAAAGCCAAACAATTTCAATTTGTTGTTACATAGATTTGACCTAAACAAACAACACACAAACATTGCAATTCAAATAAATGCTCGTAAAATAAAGGAGCTATATTATTCCCGGAGGAAGACAAGAAGGACAAATGAGTTTTATGGAAGATGCAGGGCTTTCCTTTTCATTATTCCATGGCATAATTAAGAACCGTGTTTTCGGAACCAAGACCATGACAAATAGCCGACTATTATTTTCTGACTGAGTTTCTAATTTTGACACTTATGCAAACAAAAGAGAGCCGCTAATATTTCTTTGTTAACATGAATAGCCACTCATGTCTCATTTACCTCATGTGACTTCAATCTTGAAATTTAGTTTGAATGAAATAAAGGGGGGTAACACCACGAGTGCTCGAAATACTATCGATAGTAATTCTGTCAGAAATTAACGAGATCAAATTGCTTGCTTGGTAACACTACGAGTCCTTTAGGACGAGTGGTGTTACGTCAAAGCAATTTGGTCGAGATTGAGATTTCTGACAGAATTATCGATAGTATTGTGAGCACGAGAAGTATTTATTGAGATAATTTCACGAATCAACAAAGTAAAAAAAGTTCCATTGTCGTGAATTCTTCTCTAATAGACATGAAGTCTGTCAGACTAACGTTCATATTTTATTTTGAAATTATTGTGCAAGAAATTATTTATCAAAAAGCACAATCATGCAAGAAATATTTTGAAAGTTTAATTCATTAAAATTTAAAGGTCGTGTGATATACGACAAGATTATTTCTTGAATGAGGTAGATTAAAACCAACAACAAAGAATTTTATTGATACTGAACACCGACATTTTCTAACAATTTCTTTATTAAAAATATTTTTGCTTAAGCTTTAAATACGAGACGTTTCAGAATCAAACGCTTCGTTGATTGATTGATGTTTGTTTATATATTACTTTGGTTGCGCATCCCAAGAAGCCTTTGCTGATGCGAACTTTGCATGTAAACATTTCAAATTCTGACGAATTTTCGTTGCCTTATGTCACAATATTTGTCTATTAATCCTATCGAAAATGGAGTTTTCGCTGATGAAAATCAATATTAGGGCTTTCAAACGATTAAGAAATTATTGTTTTTTTATAAACTGTTCGCCAAGAATTGTAAGAATCCCTGGACACAACGAAATCCAATATGGAGAACGAACATTTAATCGCGATTAAACAGCTCTTGTGAAATAATCACTTACTTAAACAAAATACATTCGAAAAATGGTGGTGCCTGATGGGTCTGTTTCATCATTAATGAAATAATCGATAGTAATGTGGGCACGAGTAGTATTTATTGAGATAATTTCACGAACCAACAAAGTAAAAAAAGTTCCATGTCGTGAATTCTTCAATAGTTATAGATAATGCCTGACAGACATGTAATCTGTCAGACTGACATGCCCATTATTGGCAAGATGATATCATATTCTCCGTTGTTGTTTGGATACGTGGTTGCCATAACAAAGTGGTATTACCGGCTCGAAAGGAAGAAACTGCGTATTATCGAGGCATACGTCCCTTATTGGTCGTAATATTGCAGGAGAGGAGGTTTTCATGCGGCGAGTGAAATTATCGGGGGTAATACAACGAGTGCTCGCAATACTATCGATAGTAATTCTGTCAGAAATCAACGAGATCAAATTGCTTGGTAACACCACGAGTCCGTTAGGACGAGTGGTGTTACCTCAAAGCAATTTGATCGAGTTTAAGATTTCTGATAGAATTATTGTTAGTATTGTGAGAAATAGTAGTATTTATTGAGGTAATTTCACGAACCAAAACAGTAAAAAAGTTCCATTGACGTGAATTCTTCGAAAGTTATAGATGATGCCCGATAGACATGAAGGCTGTCAGACATTCATATTAGTAGTAAGATAGTATTATATTCTCCGTTGTTGTTTGGATACGTGGTTGCCTTGCCAGAGTGGTATTACCGGCACAAAAGCTAGGAACTGCGTATTATCGAGGCATACGTCCCTTATTGGTCCTAATATTGCAGGATAGGATGGTTTCACAGGGCGAGTGAAATTATCGGACATAATTCCACGAGTGGTCGCAATACTATCGATAGTAATTCTGTCAGAAATCAACAAGATTAAATTGCTTTAGGACGAGTGGTGTTACCTCAAAGCAATATATTCGAGTTTAAGATTTCTCACAGAATAATCGATGTGAGCACGAGTAGTATTTATTGAGATAATTTCACGAACCAACAGAGTAAATTGTCGTGAATTCTTCAATAGTTATAAATAATGCCTGATAGACATGAAGTCTGTCAGACTGACATTTATATTAGTGGCAAGATGATGTTATTTGATGTGGCTTGGATACGTGGTTGCCATGACAAATTGGTATTACCGGCTTGAAAATAAGGAACTGCGTGTTATCGAGGCATACTTCCCTTTTTGGTCCTAATATTGCAGGAAAGGAGGGTTTCATACGGCGACTGAAATTATCACGCATATTCAACCTCCACTTCATTTTTAATGTTAGAGTACAAATTTTGAGATATTCGTACATAAATTCATATATCATTTTATTCTAGCATTTTATGGAATTGTGTACGAACATTCAAATACGTATGCATAAAAACTAAATCCTTGCATAACTAGAACAAAATAATTATAATTTACCTTAGTGTAATAATCGGAATCACAACAAAGAAATCGCCTTAATGATAAGAAATATCCGCATGATCAACAAATTTCACACCCAAAATACAAACTTAAAAAGTTACCTCAGTACCTACAGTACTGAACTGAGTAATGAACAAATCACTTGCAGATTCCTTCAAACTCACAACTCAAAAATGCCATTTATACAATATTCTTAGTTCTAATATTGTCACGACTCGGGCACAATCGAGCTGGTGACATATAGTGGTGATCCCCATTTGGATCGAACCATTCTTCCCGTAAGGTTGACTATCTTATTTCTTTTTAAACAATGGTATATACAGGGCAATTCAAATTCGAACCCCACCATTGGGATCTCCTAAACTAGAGGAGATACGTCGAAGCTTAAATTGAGGCAAAGTTGCGTATTCTGGTGCTTAACAAAATACTGTTTTGAAACTTCCGAGTATTTCCGGAAATATCGGGAAAAAACTGAAAATCGGAATTTTCGTTTTTATTTTTTTCTATCGTTATTTGACAACATAGCTCAAAACCAAAAGTACATTTTCATTGATACTTTTTTTCAGCTACACGTTTTCATGTTCAGATTTACTATCCGACGTTTCGTCTTCTGGCATTCATCATCAACTTTTTTTTCTGTTATGGGCGCCATATTGTTTTTTTATACAAAAAAAATAGTGATTCTCATTCTGATTTCATTGATGTATAATTTGTTATGATTTGCACTTCTGAAACCACAGATATTAAAAAAAAAAAACTTCATCTGAGATGGTCATGACTCTATCGAAATTTTTTTTTTAATAAACACTTGTTGTCAGAACTCATTAAACATCATAAGTTTGCACAAATACTTCAGTCGAAATGTCCTCATTCTGAAATGAAGAAAAACGAGATATCTTGAAACTTTATTATAAATTTGATAGGAATAGTACGAAAACAACACAAATTTATTTTGAACTATATCCGGAAAGACAACAGCCGGATAGAAGATTATTCGGAATTTTGGGCAAACACTTGTCTGAGTACGGTGCGTTTCAAAAAACAAGAATGAAAACATGAGCTTGTAAAAAATGCACAAAAAGTATTACAACAATTGTTCGAAATGATGGCCTTCCTCTTGAATACATAACCGAGCTCGTCGTCTCAAATTAAGAACAGCCCTAACAATATCCCTTCTTCTGATAGACCTGAATTGCGTGATGATATTGTCTCTATGTTCATCTACTGTGTCATATTCTTGCTCTCCATAGATTCTGTTCTTTAAAGTGCCCCACAAGAAAGTATCCAAAACTGTAAGGTCAGGTGACCTTGCCGGCCACCTCACTGGTCCAGAATTTCCTAACCACCTATTAGGAAATCTTTGGTGTAAATATTCGCAAACTGCTATTTTATTGTGTGGAGGAGCCCCGTCATGCTGAAACCAGCAGCTGTTATAATTAACAAGGAGAAACGTATCTATATATTCTTCGAATTCTTTTCTTAAGAACCGAAGATAGGTTTCCCCGTTCAAAGTATTAGAGAAGAAATGAGGTCCAAGTATTTGGTCGTCATAAATTCCAACCCACACATTCAAACGAAACCGAACTTGTGGTCTGACTTCTCTGAAGGTTCGTGGATTATTTTCACTCCAAATGTGCTCATTATTTCTATTAAAAACACCACAGTTCGAAAAAGTACTTTTGTCGGTCCAAATAATGTTTTTCAAGAAGTTTGTAGGATCTACCCTATTCGAGAGCCAGCTACAAAATTCCATCCTTCTCTCAGGATCACCTGGATGTAATTTTTGTGAAATATGTATCTTATAACATTTCAAACCACTTTTTTTGAATTCCGTCCAAACGCTCGTCTGTGGCACATCCATTTCTGCCGAGACTTGATGTGTTGATTTGGAAGGATCTGCATTTATCTAAAAAAGTATCAAAAATAATTATACTTCTTCGAATATGGAATGAACAATTATTTTACCTCGGCGAATAAGTTACGTCTAATATTTTGTTCCATTCTGCTTCCATATTTCACTCTTCGTTTTTGAACGCACCGTACTCAGCCAAGTGTTTGTCCAAAATTCCGAATAATGTTCTATCCGGCTGTTGTCTTTCCGGATATAATTCAAAATAAATTTGTGCTGTTTTCGTACTATTCCTATCAAATTTATAATAAAGTTTCAACATATCTCGTTTTTCTTCATTTGAGAATGAGGACATTTCGACTGAAGTATTTCTGCAAACTTATCATGTTTAATGAGTTCTGACAACTAGTGTTTATTAAACAAAATTTTTCGATGGAGTCACGACCATCTCAGATGAAGTTGTTTTTTTTTTAATATCTGTGGTTTCAGAAGTGCAAATCATAACAAATTATACATCAATGAAATCAGAATGAGAATCACTATTTTTCTGTATAAAAAACAATATGGCGCCCATAACAGAAAAAAAGTTGATGATGAATGCCAGAAGACGAAACGTCGGATAGTAAATCTGAACATGAAAACGTGTAGCTAAAAAAAGTATCAATGAAAATGTACTTTTGGTTTTGAGCTATGTTGTCATATAACGATAGAAAAAAACTAAAACGAAAATTCCGATTTTCAGTTTTTTCCCGATATTTCCGGAAATACTCAGAATTTTCCAAGTTTCAAAACAGTATTTTGTGAAGCACCAGAATAAGCAACTTTGCCCCAATTTAAGCTTTGACGTATCTCCTGTAGTTTAGAAGATCCCAATGGTGGTGTTCGTATTTGAATTGCCCTGTATAACACAAATTTTTTGTTCACGATGATGCACGCCACTGAGTGGACGTTTCAAGATGAACAGGGCTTGATCCTTGTTACCATTGAATGTTTTTTGAAGAACTTTGATGTGATGCTATAAAAATTACGTAATAACCCGTTATTAATTTAATGGAATTTATTTTTTATGATGCAGTTGCTTCTGAAAATTGGGTTCTCATCAATCAAGTCAGTGCTTTTATTGAGTTTTATTAACTGCAAATTATAATAAATGGTGGTATCGACAACAAATTCAGGTTTTTTTGGAAATTTCGCCGAAGCCATAAATTAAAGTAAAGTATCGATTGGCGTTATATAGTGTTTCTTGATGGATGTGAATTTTATTTAACACCACACGACTATAATATTTATTATATATCTTTTCCGCCTACCTCGTATTAACAAATCTGTTTAATGTTCTTCAATGCAAAGAAAATCGTTCATTAATAGGAGTCACTAATGATCGATTTATCATTAATTGTCAATTTCTCTATGAATGCATGATTGTTGCATGGGCAACCAAACATAGACGAATTCAGATGTGATGGACTCTAAATGGATTTTGACGATAAACTTATGTTGCCAGATATTGCGGAAAGTAACATCTTCAACATCATTGCTAGAAAAAAAAAGTAGAACTCCTTCATTTCAACAAGAGTGAGATAGACGGAAAAATGTTGTAATCAATTCTTATATTAAAATGCGATTAATGATCTCGAAAATTAACGCGCTCGCTTCGCTCACACGTTAAAATATATCGATCATTAATCGCCTTCATTAATGCACTAGTTGATTAAGTAACTATTTCCGCCTATGTCGTACTAACATGTATGTTTAATGTTCTTCAGTGCAAATGAAATCGACCATTAATGACCCCTATTTTTTTCTTTGGTGTTTTGACATCGACTGCTATGGTCATTAGCCATGTGTTATGGGTAGGCCTTGTTACTAACTCCATGCGCCACCTTAGGAGCAGCACTGTTAAATGGAACGCAACAGTGAATCGTGCAGGACTCACCCTAGTCAAGACACGAGATTTTAATAATTTTATTTTTCACTTGTCTATTACTGCTTTATAATACCTTGGCAACGGTTGCTATTAACAGACCCATAACGCCCGGGGCGTTATGGAGGGCATAACGCCCGCTAAATGTTTTTTTCTGTAGTTCAATAAATTAATTACTTAGGAAAGTTTCATTTATAATTGTACATAAAAAAGGGACTAATTATTTTCTCTCAAATAGAAATTACAATTTTCAAATGTTCCTGAAAAATTAGTACCAAGTTTGAAGTTATGTGAGTTGACCGATGATGAACTCCTCAATGTACTCCTCAATGTGTTTCGTTCGGAACGTTAACATTTTCTTTTTCGGAAACGGAATGGGCTATCATTGTAGCAATTTTGTTCTTCGAGGAGATATTTTCTTCAATATTGCTCTCCGCTACTGTACTACTCTTTCATTTTCCATGTAAAGGTTTCCCCAAACCAACGCGGGAATGAGGTAGCGGGAACGGGATGAATGCGAGACTAAATTCGATAGTTTTCATCCCCGTAACTTCAACCCCCTAACGGGGGTGAGCACAACCCCTTGATTTTGAATAGGGATGCGGGGTGTTGCGATACCTCATTTTGAAGATCTCATCGTGTACTATCTGACCGTAAAATTTCGCTCCAAAATATCCATCGATAACGAAATGACAGGTAAAATAGTGGAAGAGTACGTACTTTTGTGATTACTTTATTAAATGCTCGAAATGGGCACCATCCACTTCCATGCAGTAATATAAGTTTTGCTGAAAACGTTCACGTACATTACTCAAGATTTCTGGTGTAATTTGACAGCATTCATTAATGATCCGAGTTCGCAAATCATCCAGTGACTCAGGCTGGGTAGCGTAAATCTTGGATTTCAGGTGACCCCATAGAAAAAAGTCCAGTGGAGCCAGATCAGGTGATCTGAGTGGCCACTCAATATGTCCCCTTCTTCCAATCCAGGCGTGAGGAAAATTGTCATCTAAGAACTGACGCACCGGTTGAACAAAGTGAGGTGGTGCGCCATCTTGTTGGAAAATGATCGTTTGATGGTCTTCTGCATTCTCCAATACTTGCACGAGGGCTGGATAAATAGCGTTCTCCAATAGATCGAGATAAATTTGGCCTGTGAGATTACCGGGTATAAAAAAAGGGCCGATTATGTGATTTCCATAAATACCCGCCCAAACATTTAATTTTTGGGGGCGCTGTGTATACACCTCACGAAATAATCTTGGATTTTCATCTGACCAATACCGACAGTTATGCCGGTTTACAATGCCGTTAAGGTAAAATGAACACTCGTCCGAAAAACAGATATCGAACATGTAGTTTGGATTGCCGTTAATTATTTCACTGATCACTTCACAGAACTGGAGTCGGCGATCGGGATCTTCCTCATTCAGTTCCTGAACCAATCGTATCTTATAAGGATGGAATTTATGTCGTTTCAGGATTCTCATGATTGTTGTGCGTGAAACACCAGATACATCGGACAATTTCCTAGTACTAACGGTCGGATCCATTGCTATATGACCTAAGACAGCCACGTCCCTCGCTTCGTCTCTTTCATGCATCCTCTTTTTGTTTCCAACTGAACCAGTAGCGTCAAATTTGGCAACCAGTTGCACAACGTAAGCAGCTGATACATTGTTTCCAGGATGTCGTTCGTTAAATAAAGCCGCTGTTGTGCGCGCAGAGTCGTTATTTCGGAAAAATAATTTTATCATTTCCACCCTTTCTTCTACGGAATACACCATTTTAATTCCACTACAAATTTACAATCGCTTTGACACACTTGTACCGTTCTTAAAAATTCACGATAGACTAAGGTACAAAAACAAGGTCCGTCTACTGTTGTGGACAAAAAATTAACCACTCAATACCTTTGAAATGCGTCGGATACGAATAATATTCTCGAGAGAAATTCCATATTGCCTCTTTCACTATTTTCGCTGTTATTTCAGTTGAAGTTACGGGGATGAAAACAGCGGAAAAGTTGTTCCCCCTCGTATTAGAAATTGACGGGTCCGAGCGATTTTCCACATTTTCATTTTAAAGCCGGAAAATCGAGGTGTTAAGTTTTCGTTGGACCACACTGTATGGTTTGCTAGGTTTACTGTTTTTCTAGCAATTAGCACGGTTCCTATTTTCCGTTCCCGCTCCCGCGTCCCGCTTTGGTTTGACGGAACCTTAATTTTAGTGTATCAATGGAAGCACCTCCTTGAACAAAAAGCGTTGACGACGTTCGGCGTAGACAATGTCCGGAGTAACCTTTCGGCTTTTCCAAATTAAAGTATTTCGCTATGATAGAAGGAACACTTCCTATAGTATTTTCACTTACAGGTAACTCAATGCATTTATTATTTCTGTAGGTTAAAAAAACCTACGTTGTTTACATCCGTTTGGTCGTAGTGCAATGTACTTTCTAGCTAAGTTCAAAGCTCCTATTTCGCCTTCTTCATTAATGGTGAAACTTTTTCAGGTGCAGGTCTTGGTTTCTGGTACCTTGATCAGTGAAACGGCTCCTCTGTCTTCAATGTCATCAATTGTCATCTTGACCATTTCATCACGTCTTAAGCCTCCAAATACGCCCATTACCAGAACAACTTTGTGTAGCAGAAAAGTATCATCTGGAGCTTTTCTTATGAAAAGTAATACTTGTCCACCTTCCAACACCTTTGATATTTTAGGAATGTATCCTTCTGATTTAACTTTCAGAAAGGCCATCAGTTGACTGAATGCTGATATATTAATGTTTTATTTAACAATCAATGTTGATTTCAGATGTGAGTATTTGGTTCATAGACTATTTGCACTATATTTTTCAGACTGAAATAATGTTAAAGAAACAAAAAATATTAATATTTTTCATGAGATAAACTCACCAGTTCCTGGAAGTATGCCATTAAGACAGTTTCATTTACGGTATTCACTCTGTTTCATATTTCCATTTCAAAAAATGGTCATACTCCTTCTCGTATAAGTATTTGGATTTCACAATCAGTAAATTTCCGCCTTTTCAGCTTTGAGCGTCACATTCTGTGGGATCTCCATAATTATTATGAACACAACCGTTTTTAGTTTCCTCCACTAAGCTTGTCAATTCTTACAAAAATGCAGCGTCATTTTATTAAATAAACAACCCTCAGCAACCTCTTCAATGTTTCCATGGCAAGTGCATAGAAGCTCACTTGTGCTCAGTTGCCGACCAGAACGCAGTAAATACTATGAGAAGAAATTTATGAAGTAAACAACGTCGTTTAAGATAATTTTTTCGTGAAAAATAAAATCTTGTATGCACCACGAGCATTACTAGATTCTAACGCCCATCGGGCAACATTCATCCCTCGGACCAAAGGCCCTCGGGTGATTGTTACCCTCCGGGCATTAGGATGTATATAACGCACTTGGTACATAAATAGCTATAATAATAGGTCAAAGGGCAGGGATTAGCGCAGTGGTTACCGAGAGGTTGCAGGTTCGATTCCCAGACGCTGCGATCTTTTTTCATTTTCAGATGTGAAAATCTGAATAATTGAGACTCGTGTCGGATGGGAATAATCCTCCACGATTCACTGTTGCGTTAAAAATTAACAGTGCTGCTCCTAAAGTGGCGTATGGAGTAAGTAACAAGGCCTATCCAGAACACATGGCTAATGACCATAGCAGTCGATGTCAAGACACCAAGGGAAAAAAAATAATAGGTCAAATTAAATAAAAAATCCCAGATGCAACTGGGGCTCGAACTCCGGGCCTTTCGACTCAGAGTCGGGCACTCTAACCACTTCGCCACGACCCGACATAATGACCCCTATTAATGAACGATTTGTTATTAATGGATGATTTCGACATATCGTTCATTAATTAACCCTATCAATGGTCGATTTGTCATTAATGGTCGATTTCTCTATGAATGCATGATTGCTGCATACGCAATCAAACAAACAAATTCAGATGTTATGGAAACAAAATTTTCTTTCTGTCAAATTGTCCAAAATTTCAATATGCTGTTCAACTCGACACACTGAATATAAGTTACCATGTGCACACAACAATTCTATATAAGTTGTAAAATTATTGACTGAACTTTAATGCGGGTAATATCACTAAATTATTAGTGAGTTTTTGATCTGCACCATAGTAACAAACTTGGCCTATGCAACAATATGTTTTCTGAGAATTTTTGAAGACAATATACAGGTTAGATCAAGACTTTTTCCGAGTTACACAAATCGAAAATAATGTCAGAACTTTATCGAAACTGAAGTTTCTGTATTGGATATACCCAATTAGATCGGCTGAACCCAAAAAATATGTATATTTTTCTAAAGATATAGTGGGATTGAATATATTTGCTTTAGATAACGCGATTTGATCAATTCAATGCACCGATTATATGTGCACGGTGGCCACTTCACGGAACAGAAATTATGAGTATTATACATCAGTGTGACTCAATAATATATGAAACAAAAATTTCCAAAATCTATTAAAATGCCCTGTTAATAAAAATCTGACCAGTTAATTTTTTTTTTGATTTCTTCTTATTTCACAGAGCATATCACATATGAAGTTGTTTTCGTCTAATTTATTTATTTATATCCTAACAGACCGCGAAGGTCTCATGTCTCATTACAAGGATGAAAAAAATTACCAAATCATGTAATATAATAATAAATCTTGTAAGGTGTATGCTAACTGTTCACATAAACTGGGGTTGAATTACACAGAGAGGTGTTTGAGTTGATGCAAAACTGATTGGCGAAATAAATTTTGCGACACTGTCCAGTCTAGTTCCATTAAGGTATTCAATTCATTTGCTAATGGATGGAGATGCTGAAAATCCGAATTGTTTTGAAGCTTATTTCAAATTAATTACTCACAAAACGATTTACACGTTTTTTCCTTGCTGAGAATACTCTCCGATTATAGATAAACAAGGTTTGACAAAAGTAGGAATTGTTTTCAAATACGGGGTTAGTCAGTACTTCATAAAATACCGAAATAAATGAAGTGCGCACCGTAGCCGTTAGCAGCAGAAATAAATAACAGAAATACTGAGAGTTTCTAAACACAAATCAATGAAAAACGCGCCTAACTGAGAAAAATTCACTAACTGAAGAAACTTCCATGATATCTAGCAAATCAGATTACTCTTTTGGATCTTTCACCTGTTTGAAGCCGTGATGGGCGGGTTTCTACAGATTCGAATAATGTTTATTGGTATTCAAAACATCAATTGTTAAGCACTGATTTAAACTTCGATGATTCCGGAATTTCTTCTATGAGACTCCAGTACCTACATATCACAAATGTAATGGAGAAGTTTCGTTGATGGATATTTAACAGCTCCCAGATGACGAGCATGTCCCAAAGAAGATCTGCAAGTGTAATAATATTCCAATATCGGTGGATCTTCATTCGCATCAATTAGCACGAATTTCTGAACTTTGAATACTCACACACGAAACCTTAAAGAGTTTGAATCTCCTAATTCATTAAATTCGAATAATTCATACTCATCTCGCTGTAGTTTATCTTGTGTATATAGGTACTGGAGCAAAATTTAGTTATACTCACCAACAGTTGAGTCTCTGAGGTAAAAATACCATTTGGTGTCCAATATTAAATTATGTAATAAAGTTTTCAAACGTTACCTATCACTGAAAATTATCATAATTTCTTTAGGTATTTCTATAACCCTCAGCAGATTTGAAACCTCACTGAGGAAGGTGGTATTTGAAAACAATTCCTACTTTGGCCAAACCTTGTTCATCTATAATCGGAGAGTATTCTCAATAAGGAAAAACCGTGGGAGGAAAAATTTGTGACTAATTAGTTTGAAACATGCTTCAAAACAATAATCATTTGGATTTTCAGCATCTTCATCCATTAGAAGCAAACTAGACATAGAAAAATTCTGTTTTTTCCTCATATGATATTTGCTCTGTGAAATAGGAAGAAATTGAAAAAATTAACCAGTCTGATTTTTATATACAGGGCATTTCAATAATTTAAGTCACACTGTATAATACCCATAATTTCTGTTCTTGGAAGTGACTTCTTGGCATACTTATATAATCGGTGCATTGAATTGATCAAATCGCGTTATCTGAATCAAATATAACGGATCCAGTTATACTTTCATTCTCCCCTGCACAATAGAAAAATATACATATTTTCAGGGTTCCGCCGATCTTATTGAGTATATCTTTCTTGTCCTCGCCTATTCAATACCCGTCGTGGTCTTAACCAGGAGAGTAGTTTTAGTTTTATGACAGGTACTTGCCATTAATAAGCCTACGTCGTAGTTGTATAAGGGAGTAAGGGTTAAAACATCGGTCGGCAACGACTGTTATTGAACAATCTCCCAAAAAGAATTCTATATTTATTTATATTTTGGTATGTTTTTTAGGTTTTTCTTGTTTGATAACTACTGCTTATATTTTGTATTTTATTCCGCAGACATATACTATATCATGTATGATCTCACAGGAAGAATAAACTATTCTATTCTATTCATTGTATGACTAATGGAAAAACTTGACATGTATTAATTCTCCCGGTCTATTTTGGAATGATTTGGATAGTTCATTTCAAGTATTTTTAGAATGAACTCGCATCGCAGTTTCAATGTTAAACGTGACAAGCTCATTAATTTCTTCAAACAGAGCCTCTGAATCTCCACACGTCTGTTTGTATGCATTGTTCAAAATTGATAACGGTACTCGCGCTTTACTACGCTCGGTGATGATAAATGGTATCGACACCGATATCTCAATGTCAAGAGAGGAATTAATTGGGCTGTCATTGAAGTACGGTTTACTTCCGAAATTTTTTATCATAATAATTATTGTCAGTCGTCATGGCCATTTTTTAGCGGTATAATTAGATATAAGTGTATTGAACAAGTTTTGATATTGTACCGTACTCTTTCATTTTATATAGATAGATAGCTTTTATTTGACCACGTTATGAAGGGTTACATTTGTAGCAAGTCAGGTAAAAATATAAAACAATGAATACATTGGTATGTTAAAATAACATGCAATAAAACCTAAAGAAAAGGAGCAAAAACAAACACATACAATATATATATACATATCTGTCTTGCCTTCACGGTACTAATTCTTGAGTGGATTCGTTTTGATTTCGAGAGCTCCATAAATCCTTTCTGATGAGTGGGTGACCACGAAACAGCTGTCAAAGGTTGGAACTCTCGGAATTAAAACGAAATATACTCTATTTTCACTTACATACAATATACAGGGTGGGTCACGGTCGATGGTACCTTAGACGTTTACGGAGAACGGGACATAGGATCATTCTGAAAATTTGGTATCTCAAGTAGTTGCTCTTGGTCTATCGATCTAAATTATTTTCAGCAACGCAGCGTTTCCGCTTATACCAGAAAGTAGCAGCATCTTTGTTATTTCAAATGGGTCACCCTGTATATTACCGCGTTTTTGAACTTGTCATTCCTTTCTGATTATTTCTGCCTGATACTCCCCTATACCTATCTCTAACGGATTTTGAGATATTGGTTATTTTCCATATTTTTTATCCAAAACATAGCTCGAATTGAATGTTTATTTCTGCGGTATTTGGATTCTTAGGAAGTTACAATTTTGTGTTTAGTTCATCAAGATCATGTACATTGATTCTGTATAGAGAAGTTTGTTCTGCGTTATACAGGGTCGTTCAAAATTCATGATCTTACTGCTAGATACTAAAAGGGTTGAAAGTGCGTTTTTTTAAATGGAACATCCTGTATATTATGAAATATCCTGAAAGATGATTAAATTCCCTTCGAATTGATATATTATGTTCCTATACCTAAATAGCCAGAATTCCGAGATAATATCAATTTTCTCTTGTAATCTCCTGAGTGCTTGAATTATTGCCGGAAATTTTTCGAGTACATGAATTTTCCTTGAAAAGATAAATTTACGGTAATTAATTCAAGCACGAGGGGGATTCGGTAAGAAAATTTCACACCGAGAAATGAAAATCATCCAACAATTCATAAGAAATAACTAACGACGGTTTCACCTGAACTATTTATAACCACTGAAATATTGATATGTAAAATACTTAACAAAATGTTCATCAATAAATGTTTGACATGTGACAAGTTGATATTTTGCTTTAATGTACAAATGGAGGTCTAGTTTTCATATGAAAGGAGATAATTATGTATTTACCAGATATTTGGAATGTGTCTGAAAATATTTTCTCCACGATTAAGTATTGCAGAAAATTGTCAATTCTGAAGTCATATTTCAGAAGAAGTCCACTACACCATTTGTCACAAGTTTTTATCACAAGTCCCGTAGCTCAGCGGTAGTCTTGCGGCCTATGAGTCGCTAGGTCGATGGTTCAATCCACGACAAGACCATAACTTTTTTATTTTTTTTTGTTCCAAATTTTAACACTTTTATTGATGAAAATTTTGTTAAGCATTTTTTATATCAAAATTTCAGTGGTTATAAATAGTTCAGGTGAAACCATCGTTAGTTATTTCTTATGAATTGTTGGATGATTTTCATTTCTTGGTGTGAAATTTTTTTACCGAATCCCCCTCGTGCTTGAATTAATTGCCGTAAATTTATCTCGTACATGAATTTTCTCGTCGCTTCGCGAATCGGGTAATTTTCAAAAATTTCATGTACTCGAAAAATTTCCGGCACTAATTCAAACACTTGGGAGATTACAAGTGAAAATTGCTATTATCTCGGAATTCTGGCTATTTAGATATAGAAATATGATATGTCAATTAGAAGGGAATTTAGTCATCTTTCAGGATATTTCATAATATACAGGATGTTCCATTTCCAAAAACGCACTTTCAACCCTTTTCGTATCTAGCAGTAAGATCATGACTTTGAACGACCCTGTATAACGCAGAACAAACTTCTCTATACAGAATCAATGTACATGATCTTGATGAACTAAACACAAAATTGCAACTTCATAAGAATCCAAATACCGCAGAAATACACATTCAATTCGAGCTATGTTTTGGATTCAAAATATGGAAAATAACCAATATCTCAAAAACCGTTAGAGATAGGTATAGGGGAATACCAGGCAGAAGGAATGGCAAGTTCAAAAATGCGGTAATATACAGGGTGACCCATTTGAAATAACAAAGATGCTGCTATTTTCTGGTATGAGCGGCAACGCTGCATTGCTGAAAATATTTTAGATCGATAGACCAAGAGCAACTACTTGAGAAACCAAATTTTCAGAATGATCCTATTTCCCGTTATTCGGAAACGTCTAAGGTACCATCGACCGTGACCCACCCTGTATATATATATACAAATATAACAGAAAGTTACTTATGACATCTACAGTCATTAATTGATTTAGAGAGCTCCATACATCCTTTCTGATGAGTGGGTGACCACGAAACAGCTGTCCAAGGTTGGAACTCTCGGAATCAAATCGAAAAATACTCTATTTTCACATATACAAATATATATACACACAAACCTACACTTGGACAGTAATCAACATGTTTAAAATGCAGGATCCAGTTTAACATAGGTGGTCGGCCCCATATTCATTCAGACTGTAGTAACATTTTGATTTCAGTTGAGCTCTGATAGTTGTTTTGAACGATTGAAAAGGTAACTTTTTGATTGTTGATGGTAGAATGTTGTACAGTTGAACATCTAGGGAATTATAGGAAGATTTCATTGATTTGATTCTTGCAAGCCTTATAAGACCAGCTGATCGTGTATTGTAATCATGAAACTGTGAGTTGGTGTGAAAATCATTCTTACTTTCATGAATTTCAAGGAGAGATTTGTAAATGAATTGTGTAGGAAGGGGCACTATTCCCAGTTTTTTTAATATTGGGCAGCAAGTGTCCCTGAAACCTGCATTCGCCAAAATTCTAATAGCTTTTTTCTGAAGCTTGAAAACTTTGTCTGAGGAGGTACACTGTAAATGAAAATATGGTAATTTCACAGCAAATAAAGTAGGTCATATGTTACCAGCAAAGAAAGTGGTAAATTTAAATCAGTATTGTAAATTTACTCTTATCTGTAAAAATGTGAATTTTTATTCATGTAATTTTTCTGCAGTTTTTTGTAGAATATAAGCTATAATTACGGTAATTCTCCAACATTATTACTGTAGATTTACAGCAGTCTTGTATTTTCACAGTGGTTTTAATACAAATTTAGGGATTATGTCCCTAAAATCCCTGTAATATTTAACCATTTTTAAAGAACCCTGTAAATTTACCACAACGTTTTGGGTCAAATTTGCGGGTTTATTTGCTGTGTTTTTATTTCACCACTAGATAATAATGTATTTTTGCTTTAATATTAACTTATATTGTTTTCACTGCTGGGTCTGATGTAATTTTTAAATGCTTTTTTATTAAATTTTTTTATTAACTGCTTAAATTATAGTAATTTTACTGCCACAATTGCCGTATTTGTAAAACGATCCAAAAATATACAACACATACCTAGGTAAATTTTGGTTCAAAATATGGTTTTATATGCTAACTTTCTTACCACAACAAATAGTTATTTATGTACCAAGGGTATAAATAGATGTTTATGCCCTGAGGGCGACGTTTTACGAACCCGAGGGCCTCTGGCCTGAGGGCTTGTAAGTCGCCCGAGGGTTTGTAAGTCGCCCGAGGGTATACACATCTGTTTATGCTCGCGGTACATACAAACTTTTATGTCATCCTAGTTCGTTATTGCAATCCAATCTCAATACAAATCAGTATTTTAAAAAATCCGGTTTGAATTAATAACATTGCCATTTTATCATAGTAGACACTATCGTTGCTAGGTGAATGTTGGCAATCGTAAATGTCATAAAATCTTCGTTCATTTTGACTTCTAACTAAAAATTTATTTCTCTTTATTCCCGCACGGGCATAAGGTACGACATTAGATAGTTGGTAACTAAGCAGTAAAAACACAATAATGAACTAGTATGACATAAAATTAATTATGTATATGCTTTGATTATCCCTGCTAAATCTGCAGTAATTTGACTGTGGTGTTACAATAGACATTTAAAAGCAACCAAAATTTTCATGAATACTCAAAGATCTGGGATATTGTAAACATAAAAACACGTTTTGTGGACAATAAAAATATATTTAAAAAATTTATTTGAACGTAAAAACATAATTCTTGAATATAAAAATAAAGTTAAGTCATTGCACAACATAAAAAAAAATATTTCTGATTAGGCGTCAAGACTACAATAAAACGAAGTTTAGGAAAAAACAAAAGGAAATTGAAATGTAGCGCGCACTTCACATATCTTTTAACTTTTTTATCAACGAAATTACTTTCCTTTTGGACGTTGACAATTTTTTTGATTTTGTCCCAGAATCCGGATGATCGTTCAGCACACACCTCTGTATCATTTCCATGGTGGTGCTTACATCCTTAGGGAACTTAACTCCAAAGTTATAATACAAAGCGAAACATACAAGGAATGCATCTTGGAACGACGAGTAGCTTCTATTTGTGTCGACATATTGGGTGGTATGATTAAAAGGAGTATTTGCTTTTACTTCAAGTTAATACTCCATGTTGTAGTTTTCACTTCAAAAAATCAAAGCATTTACTCCACATAATTCTTGAAGTAACACTTAAGTAAGTACTAGTAGCAATTACTCTATACTTTGCTTTATTTACTTCGATATATAGAAGTTAATACTGCAGTATTTACTAATGTGGTCAAGTATTTCCTCCATTTGGGAGTGTTTGGTGTAGTTTTTAAGAAGCTACTCATAGGCTAACTTCATATCTTCAATTGAAAAGGAGTTATGGCATTTTTTATGAATATATGGTAGGAAAAGAAGGGAAATGTGTGGACGTACGGGGAGGAACAATATAGAAAATTATTTCGGTAGGTCAATTATTTTAGCTAGATTGTTACTATTAAGCTCTGTACTTTCAGCTTCAATAAAAACAATGTTGAATGTATAGCTAGAGAGTTCTTAGGAAATCATATTGAGACGAGGTGAGCAGCTTTATCAAATTTAACGAAAATGGAGGTATTTTTAAGAGCTCTAAGTGATCCGGGGTTTCAACAAGGAGTGGGTCTAGAAGTCGGGGTACATCGAACAACCGTGTCAAAAGTAATCAAAGAAGTTTCACAAAAAATTGTGTCGAAGAAAAATGTTTAGATATCTTTTCGTCAAACTGCCCGCCAAATTGAATTGGCCAAAGATGGGTGGACGATATCTGGAGCAATAGGAGCGATAGATTGCACCCACATTAGAATAATAAAACCAAAAATTCACGGGGAAGAATATTAGATAAATGTATTTATCTAAGCTGTGACATTACTCTTACTCATGATTATTAAGTACCACAGAACGAACAACAACAATCGAACCAATTTGAGGTTAATCACGTTCTAGTATTTACTAGTAGTTTATACTTCTAACCTAAGTAAACACTTCCCATCGAAGCATTTACTTTATGTAAAACATTATACTCCACAATATACTAGGAAGTAAAAGCTCTTACTTGAAGTAAAAGCAAATACTCTTTTTAATCATACCACCCATTGTTTTTCAATGGCCGCATAGTAAATTTTCTCTCCGTTTAAATCTGAAAGTTGCATTGTGTTATATTGTGTTACATAACAGTGACAAATCTAACAAAAAACATTAAAAAATTGAAGAAACTATGTAATTGTGGTCAAAAACTTGATAATGAACTGAAGACGCAAGCTATAAGGAGTTTCTGAAAAAGTGCCTATATACAGCATCCATATTCAGAATATTATATATAATAAAAATATCTGATTTTTTCCAAGGCAGATTTTTGTTGAAATCATCAGTTAAATTTATTTGAAATTATAGTTGCTAAATGTTATTTCAGATAGGTACCATGCACCCTAATTTTTCTCATACATATATAAAGACATATTACTCACCAAATTGTAATATAATTGGTTCCAGCACGTTTATGCGATTCCATATTTCTGGACTTTCAGGATTAGTATTCTGAAAATAGAAACACCGTAAACTTCTATAATACACATTTTTACAAGTTGAATAACTTTCAAGTTTACTATACACACATAACTATATACCCTGTTATTTTCATTTATTCAATACTCAAAGGCTGATTCATATTATATTTAGGTCAATTCATAGTCTGATCACGATCCGGTCATGCACAGTCAGATCAAATGTCCCAATGGGTTAAGGCCGCCACAGACATCGTTCTTTTCTGGCGGTTTTGTCTGCACGGGTAAAACTGTACGGGAAAAACGGTTGGTGTGTGGCCAAGAACTGTCCTTCTTGCTGGCGTTCAAAAATATCTGTCGCGGCTTGATTTTGTACCGTCCGATTTGAACGTGTTCGTTCAAGTCTGTGCATGTGTGTGTACCGCGGTTAAAACGGACGGTTTTAATCAGTATCGCGCAGACGACTTTTGCTGGTAGATTGGTCCATTGGTCGTGGTAATTAAACATGAGTGATTTAAGAAACATGAGTAAACAATTTATTACAGAGTTTATAGCACTTTATAGATCTTACCCGTGTCTATGGAAAGTGAAATCAAGCGAGTACTCCGATAGAGACCAAAAAAATAAAGCCTACGAAGACATGATTGTGAAATTAAAAGAAGTAGACGAGTCTGCCACAAGAGAATCAGTAAAAAAAATAGATTCTATGCGTGGTTGTTTCCGAAAAGAATTAAAAAAAGTGAAAGCATCTAAAAAATCAGGTGCGGGAGCAGACGAAGTGTACAAGCCCCATTTGTGGTATTACGACCAGCTACTATTTCTTGCAGACCAAGAGGAACCCAGGGAAAGCGTAAGCAATATAGAGGATGATACATCTCACAGTCAAGTAAGTAAAAATAAAAAAAATATTTATCTATTCATTTATTAAGAAAATCAAAAATCTAGCGGAACATCGATAGTAGGTACAGTTGCAAAATATCCTAAATCTTGCAACCATAATTCCAAATGCATTTTCTATTATTCGTCGCGCTCTGGATAATCTATAGTTAAATATTCTTCTATCGCTATTTAACTGCTTTTGTGCAAACGGCTTTAAAAAATTATCTCTTAACGCGAAAGCTTCATCTCCAATAAATACATATGGCAGTGGTTCACTACTGTTCTCGGTTTTAGATCCGGATGGTAGTCGGAGAGTACCATTTATAAGTTTCTCATAAAATAGTGTGTTATCGATTACACCACCATCAGACACTCTACCATTTGTGCCACAGTCGCACATGATGAATTCATAACTTGCGTTAGCAATTGCCATTAACACGATACTGTGCCGACCTTTGTAATTGTAATAATAGGAACCGCTTTGAGCAGGTGGTACAATGTTTATGTGCTTACCATCCACAGCTCCCAAACAATGAGGAAAATTCCAGTTTTGGTCAAAATTTTTGGCTATTGTTATCCATTCTTCTTCAGTTCCGGAAAACTAAAAAAAATATGAATTATTGTTTGCTTTTAATATTCATTTTATATCTATGTTTTGTTTGATAATACTGTTTTTTTTTTAATAATTGCAAAGAGTTTTAATGTGCCTCTTAATAACTAAATGTTTTCTGATAACATATTATAAAAAAAAAGGAATTTTTTAGTGCCCTGAGCATGACTTAATATAAGTCGAAACATTGGCAAACAGACTTTTGTGTGAATCCACCTATTACTGCACCTATTACTGTAAGAATTATTTATTTTTTAGGATGAATCCAACGACACGCCACTACAGTCTCCTGCACCTTCCACTGAAAATCTCCATATCTCGCGACCACTATCAGCAGCCTCAGATAATACCACTTCAGTCTCAGTATGTTCTTCGATAACACCTAGGGGTACAAAAAAGCGGGTAAGAAACAAGGCTGATGAAGTTTTGGATAAAGTAAATGCTAGACTGGATGTGAACGAAGACAACTTTGACGTTTTTGGAAAAAGTGTTGCCCACAAATTACGAAATTTGTCTCCAGAAGCTGCTTTACTGGAGTTGAACACTTCTGACTCAGTTATAGGTTGAAAAAAAAACGAACCAAATAGTTCGGGTTTCAACTGGTTTCAACTGGTCATTGATAGAAGTCAGAGTTGTACTTGCTAGAGGCCGGTAATTGTTGAATTATGATTTTCGTAACTGTGGCAAAAAATGTTTTAAACTCTTGAGATGTGATATTCCCACTGATTTTGTTGTTGTTCCTATTTGTTTCTCTCAAAAGGACACCGCACACCTTATATGGGAAAATGGCTCTCCGTCAAATTTCTTGAATTTTTGATATGTTGTAGAATTGATCATTCCGATGAAATGTTTCAACGGGCGCAACACGATCCTATGACTAGTTTTCGAGATACAGGGTGTTGAATATGAGAAACATTCACTTTTCATCACTCTGTATCTCCCAAGTTATGATTTAGTTCGGATTTATCTTTTGTGGGATCATCATCGCATCCGTGTATGATGAATTCATGAGAAATTCATTTCCAAATCTTTTCGTAGTTCAGGGCGATTTCACTTGAAAACAATGCTATTTTGAGACTTTCATAATTTAGTTGTTTTATAAAGAGAAAATGCGAGAAAAGGTAGAATTATCACATAATATTATAAATTCATTTTATCTAGCATCACAGTTGATACAATTCATACAAGGTGATTCACAAATATGGAAACAAAACGAATTTTGGTTTTTGGGACACCTTGTAGTAATAAACCAACCTAAAATGACAAAATTCACTTGAAGAATGTTAAATGATATGTTTCATCGTATACAGAGTCGAATGATATCAATTTAAAAAATTAGTTATACTTTAATGAATAAAAACCTTTATTTTTTAAATCACCCTATATCTCATAAGGGAGTCCGAAAAGATAGCGATATTTTTTCACGGGAGAACTCGAAATACTTTCATTCATATCGTACAAAATTTTCAGCGGAATCCCATGACGGGTTTTTCATATACAAGGCGAACAATTTCTGAAAAAGTCCATATATTTCACTATTTTACGCTAATAAATGACCACTCTACCTATCCATTGAAGTCTCCTGATGTGATTGAGAAGATACTTATTTGACATTTATTCAAAACGTAAAAGTAAGGAATTCAGTGAAGTGAAATCAACATTATTTCAACTCATAACAACTTGTACGGCCTTGCCAGATGGCACATATAGTATGTATCCCATGGCTATTGGGAATTCAAGATAAGGAATACTCCCTCTGGTGTCGGGTTTTGAATCTATACTTACGTGAAAATTAGGTTGAAACTATGATTTTGACATTTTGAGCATTTCTACAACAATAGCACAAAGGACAACGAGGTTATGTTCTTTCGACATAAATACGCGAAAGAGGTTCCATTTTTTGCCACTTTGGCGCTGGCATCTAATTTTGAATTCCCAATAATAAAGACAGGCATACATTATGCGATTTCCGTGCAATGCAAGTGCCATGCAAGTCCAAACTACATTAACGCGCTTGCGCGCGTGTAATTTCCATGCAAGTTTTGAAAATAGCATCTGCTCTATTTTTCATGCAAGTTTTATGCAATTCTAGTAATTTTTCTAGTGGTAACAGCGTCACCAACGTGAACTTCAAAAACAGTATTATTATCTTCTAGCTATTTTCATTGTGTTGTGACTGATATGTTGAGCAGAGTGTATCTCTATTGATTACGTGTAACCAGGCATCTTAATTACGTGATTTTGGTCATCATCTGGAAAAAGGGACGAAACAAGACATGTTCATTAATTTCAGTGATGTCAAAATGTCAAAACAAATCAGAATTGCACTGAAACAGCATAATGTAATGTGCGCGGCAAGAGATATGCAATAGCTATGCAAGAATTTCTTGCATAGCACCAAACTTGCATTGCATGGAAATTGCCTGTCTTAAAGATGCCCGTCATGGATAATGCAGGAGGTTCAAGATGTCTGCTAAATAGTTTGAATGTAACGATATAAGGAACATTTCAAGTGGATAAATCTCAGGCACATGTCATTATGGAGGTATGTCGTAGGATACTAGTGTTATCAGTTGATACCTTAGTAATAAGTAATCTGAAACAGCAGTTTAATTTAATGAGTTCTATAAACAGTGAATATATATATATATATATATATATATATATATATATATATATATATATCAAGCTAGGGAACTTGTTGGGTGAGCAGCATGCAGGAAGTATACTCTTATAACACTTTATTCCAATATTTCGACAAGTATTATTGTCATCATCAGGGAAAGCTACAATAATGTTTTAACTATAGTGAAAACAATTGACAAAAGTGGATTCTAAACTACTTACGTGTAGATGAGATTGGTTGCAATAGATGATATAAAAAGACGTGTACAGTAATTGAACATATTAAAAAACAAGTTGTGAGATAATCTTAAAGGTAATCATCACACATTATTACCAACTCAGTTGTGTATAAAATCTAATTCTATTGAAATTTATTAAAATGGATATCATACCGATGTCACACCGGTTGAGAGGCAGGCGTGAAAAAGACAGCAAATTTATTTGAGGTTATGTATACAATGTGAAGTTTGTTTAGGTACGTTCCTGCATGGAACTGTACTGAAATGTGAAATTTGACAGATTAAGCAACTCAGAACGAGAAAAGTGTACATCAAGCTTGGAACAAATAGAATAGACATTGTATCATGAATATGACACATGACTGTTACAAATTTTTTTTATATATTTCCAGATAAGTATTCAAAATTGAAGAACGTTTATTAAAATTGGTTTTTTTAGAAAGGAAATTTTGAAATATTATTATTGTATACCTTTTTAGGTGGTCAGTCTTTAATTGAAATTTAAAAGATAAAATGTTTAATAATTGTAATATCGATTGAGAGTTAAGCTCTCTGACATTATGTTTCTGCTTGTCCAAATGCAATAAAAATGAATATATTTCACTTAAGTGTTTTATGTCAGTTTTCTTGTTCAAACATGAGGATGACTGTGAGATGAAGGTCATCTCCAGAAAGGTTCTTTTATATTTATTAGATTCTTTTGCTAAGATTTTTGCAGCCTCAAAGTTCATGTTGTGACCTTCATTTTGAGAGATTGCACCCAGAGAGATGTGCACTTAGTAATCATGTACAAAATGAAGGTCACAACATGAACTTTGAGGCTGCAAAAATCTTAGCCAAAGAATCTAATAAATATAAAAGAACCTTTCTGGAGATGACCTTCATCTCACAGTCATCCTCATGTTTGAACAAGAAAACTGACATAAAACACTTAAGTGAAATATATTCATTTTTATTGCATTTGGACAAGCAGAAACATAATGTCAGAGAGCTTAACTCTCAATCGATATTATAATTATTAAACATTTTATCTTTTAAATTTCAATTAAAGACTGACCACCTAAAAAGGTATACAATAATAATATTTCAAAATTTCCTTTCTAAAAGAACCAATTTTAATGAACGTTCTTCAATTTTGAATACTTATCTGGAAATATATAAAAAAAATTTGTAACAGTCATGTGTCATATTCATGATACA
Source organism: Chrysolina oricalcia (assembly GCA_944452925.2). Classification (NCBI taxonomy): domain Eukaryota; kingdom Metazoa; phylum Arthropoda; class Insecta; order Coleoptera; family Chrysomelidae; genus Chrysolina; species Chrysolina oricalcia. Next base: position 52,909,645 of record OX101811.2, read on the forward strand.
ATGTCTATTCTATTTGTTCCAAGCTTGATGTACACTTTTCTCGTTCTGAGTTGCTTAATCTGTCAAATTTCACATTTCAGTACAGTTCCATGCAGGAACGTACCTAAACAAACTTCACATTGTATACATAACCTCAAATAAATTTGCTGTCTTTTTCACGCCTGCCTCTCAACCGGTGTGACATCGGTATGATATCCATTTTAATAAATTTCAATAGAATTAGATTTTATACACAACTGAGTTGGTAATAATGTGTGATGATTACCTTTAAGATTATCTCACAACTTGTTTTTTAATATGTTCAATTACTGTACACGTCTTTTTATATCATCTATTGCAACCAATCTCATCTACACGTAAGTAGTTTAGAATCCACTTTTGTCAATTGTTTTCACTATAGTTAAAACATTATTGTAGCTTTCCCTGATGATGACAATAATACTTGTCGAAATATTGGAATAAAGTGTTATAAGAGTATACTTCCTGCATGCTGCTCACCCAACAAGTTCCCTAGCTTGATCTTAACTAGTCAGCAAAGACTACCTCTCTCCTATATATATATATATATACAGGGTGATTCACGACGAATTGTACATAGTCCAACCATAAGTACTATGGACCAATGCCATTCCATATCTGGTATTGAAAAATGCCTTGTTTCGTTTTTGACGGATATACAGGGCGATATTTGAAAATATGTGAATTATTAAACGTTTAATATCTCTAAAAGTAAAAAACTCAGGCATATGAAATTTTCCACACTGAAATTGCTTCCTGTGCTCAATAAAATAGTTTTTGAAAAAAAAATTATTTCAGGTCCGGACTTAGTTTTTTTTAGATTTTCATTGGTTTTTTAAAAACAACTCCCTGTAAGCAACATCAGGCAAATTTTATTTTTCTCACTTTGAAGCTTAAGGACCATACTAAGCAACAGTTGAAAAAAATTGAACGCGGAAGTTTTTGTTTTCTGCAGAAAAAAATTGCACTTTCAAAAATACTAATGGATTCACATTCCGCTTATGACTGATGCGGCACTACATCGATAACACATCATAATTTTTCAACAGAAGTTATGAGGAAAGTTCATAATACAAGAGATAAAGTATTATTCAACCAACCGTTAAAATTCATGTATTTCTTATGGTGACGGTCAGCAGCAAACTTTAAAAAGTGCCCCGCAGAAAAATAAAACGGAGTCGGCTGCCATCTTTATTGGATACGAAAGGTTTTGTTTTACTTGCCAAATAGAAATCAATAAGTTTTTAAACATTTCACGTTGATCTTCTTTGATTAATTTTGCTCAAGTATTTAGTATTAGCCAGCCTCCAAGGTGACAGGGTATTGTTTTTACAAAACCAATTAGAACGTTAAATAAGTTAGGACCTGTTATATCAATCTTTAAATCGATTAAGTAATACTTTCCGAACGATTTTATTTTAAATAAATGTTTTTTTCAATGTAGTGCTGTATTAGCCATGGTAAGAAAAAAATACATTTGCACTGTTTAAAAAAAAAGTTTTTTCTATCGTACCATCCGCATTGACGTGACAGAAAGAAAATCTATTCAACCCGCTTTTCAGGGTGTTGTTTATACTGGATCAATAAAAACATAAAAAAAAATAAATACGACCCTGGAATTTTAACGGTTGGTTGAATAATACTTTATCTCTTGTATTATGAACTTTCCTCATAATTTCTGTTGAAAAATTATGATGTGTTATCGATGTAGTGCCGCATCAGTCATAAGCGGAATGTGAATCCATTAGTATTTTTGAAAGTGCAATTTTTTTCTGCAGAAAACAAAAACTTCCGCGTTCAATTTTTTTCAACTGTTGCTTAGTATGGTCCTTAAGCTTCAAAGTGAGAAAAATAAAATTTGACTGATGTTGCTTACAGGGAGTTGTTTTTAAAAAACCAATGAAAATCTAAAAAAAACTAAGTCCGGACCTGAAATAATTTTTTTTTCAAAAACTATTTTATTGAGCTCAGGATGCATTTTCAGTGTGGAAAATTTCATATACCTGAGTTTTTTACTTTTAGAGATATTTAACGTTTAATAATTCACATATTTTCAAATATCGCCCTGTATATCCGTCAAAAACGAAACAAGGCATTTTTCAATACCAGATATGAAAAGGCATTGGTCCATTGTACTTATGGTTGGACTATGTACAATTCGTCGTGAATCATCCTGTATATATATATATATATATATATATATATATATATATATATATATATATATATATATATAACAGGAAGTAACTTGTGACATCTACAGTCACTAGTTGAAACTTAATTTGGCACGAACCATAAAGCTGTCCTGATGAGTGGGAAACCACGAAACAGCTGTCGACAGATGATGGTGGCTCTCGGAATCAAAACATAAATCACTCTATTTACTTCTATATATATATATATATATATACATATAATCTATACATAAATTGATAGAAGTTCAACGGGATGTGATATATCTTTCGGATATTGGGTTGGCACGAGCATGTGCATGACAATACAACAAGGAAAATACATGATGGATAACTGAATTTTTCCCTAATCAAAAAACATTATCAAATACGAATTAGAAGGAGATTCTTACCAATAACCAATAAAATTAAACTATTTCTGGACCGATATCCATGTCCTCTGGAAGCATTCTATTTGCAGCATCTCCTATGGAATCTAAAAGACGATTGGATGGAAAATGTATGTTTTCTTGATATCTAGCGTACCCCAAAAACCATATCACGCTAGCAACATGCGCACAAGTTCCTAAAGTCCTAGCACCGGACTTACAAGTACAATAATACCCCGTAATGGGGAGAGCAGGATCTTCTAGATTTTCGTCACCTCTTTCAGTGAAAACAACCCAAAGCATGTGTTTAGCATCATTCCTGAACCGAGAAAATATTCTGAATCTTAGGAAATTGGGTTCCCCATGTAACTCATCGACTTCTAAAATGTTGTCTACTTCACCATCTCTACGAGTTGTATCTTGGATATATGACGCAGCCAAGTGTAAATGATATGTTCCAGTAAGTAATTTTAAATATTCAATATCAAGGCGAGGAAACGATTGTATATAATAAAAATATCTGATTTTTTCCAAGGCAGATTTTTGTTGAAATCATCAGTTAAATTTATTTGAAATTATAGTTGCTAAATGTTATTTCAGATAGGTACCATGCACCCTAATTTTTCTCATACATATATAAAGACATATTACTCACCAAATTGTAATATAATTGGTTCCAGCACGTTTATGCGATTCCATATTTCTGGACTTTCAGGATTAGTATTCTGAAAATAGAAACACCGTAAACTTCTATAATACACATTTTTACAAGTTGAATAACTTTCAAGTTTACTATACACACATAACTATATACCCTGTTATTTTCATTTATTCAATACTCAAAGGCTGATTCATATTATATTTAGGTCAATTCATAGTCTGATCACGATCCGGTCATGCACAGTCAGATCAAATGTCCCAATGGGTTAAGGCCGCCACAGACATCGTTCTTTTCTGGCGGTTTTGTCTGCACGGGTAAAACTGTACGGGAAAAACGGTTGGTGTGTGGCCAAGAACTGTCCTTCTTGCTGGCGTTCAAAAATATCTGTCGCGGCTTGATTTTGTACCGTCCGATTTGAACGTGTTCGTTCAAGTCTGTGCATGTGTGTGTACCGCGGTTAAAACGGACGGTTTTAATCAGTATCGCGCAGACGACTTTTGCTGGTAGATTGGTCCATTGGTCGTGGTAATTAAACATGAGTGATTTAAGAAACATGAGTAAACAATTTATTACAGAGTTTATAGCACTTTATAGATCTTACCCGTGTCTATGGAAAGTGAAATCAAGCGAGTACTCCGATAGAGACCAAAAAAATAAAGCCTACGAAGACATGATTGTGAAATTAAAAGAAGTAGACGAGTCTGCCACAAGAGAATCAGTAAAAAAAATAGATTCTATGCGTGGTTGTTTCCGAAAAGAATTAAAAAAAGTGAAAGCATCCAAAAAATCAGGTGCGGGAGCAGACGAAGTGTACAAGCCCCATTTGTGGTATTACGACCAGCTACTATTTCTTGCAGACCAAGAGGAACCCAGGGAAAGCGTAAGCAATATAGAGGATGATACATCTCACAGTCAAGTAAGTAAAAATAAAAAAAATATTTATCTATTCATTTATTAAGAAAATCAAAAATCTAGCGGAACATCGATAGTAGGTACAGTTGCAAAATATCCTAAATCTTGCAACCATAATTCCAAATGCATTTTCTATTATTCGTCGCGCTCTGGATAATCTATAGTTAAATATTCTTCTATCGCTATTTAACTGCTTTTGTGCAAACGGCTTTAAAAAATTATCTCTTAACGCGAAAGCTTCATCTCCAATAAATACATATGGCAGTGGTTCACTACTGTTCTCGGTTTTAGATCCGGATGGTAGTCGGAGAGTACCATTTATAAGTTTCTCATAAAATAGTGTGTTATCGATTACACCACCATCAGACACTCTACCATTTGTGCCACAGTCGCACATGATGAATTCATAACTTGCGTTAGCAATTGCCATTAACACGATACTGTGCCGACCTTTGTAATTGTAATAATAGGAACCGCTTTGAGCAGGTGGTACAATGTTTATGTGCTTACCATCCACAGCTCCCAAACAATGAGGAAAATTCCAGTTTTGGTCAAAATTTTTGGCTATTGTTATCCATTCTTCTTCAGTTCCGGAAAACTAAAAAAAATATGAATTATTGTTTGCTTTTAATATTCATTTTATATCTATGTTTTGTTTGATAATACTGTTTTTTTTTTAATAATTGCAAAGAGTTTTAATGTGCCTCTTAATAACTAAATGTTTTCTGATAACATATTATAAAAAAAAAGGAATTTTTTAGTGCTATGGACCAATGCCATTCCATATCTGGTATTGAAAAATGCCTTGTTTCGTTTTTGACGGATATACAGGGCGATATTTGAAAATATGTGAATTATTAAACGTTTAATATCTCTAAAAGTAAAAAACTCAGGCATATGAAATTTTCCACACTGAAATTGCTTCCTGTGCTCAATAAAATAGTTTTTGAAAAAAAAATTATTTCAGGTCCGGACTTAGTTTTTTTTAGATTTTCATTGGTTTTTTAAAAACAACTCCCTGTAAGCAACATCAGGCAAATTTTATTTTTCTCACTTTGAAGCTTAAGGACCATACTAAGCAACAGTTGAAAAAAATTGAACGCGGAAGTTTTTGTTTTCTGCAGAAAAAAATTGCACTTTCAAAAATACTAATGGATTCACATTCCGCTTATGACTGATGCGGCACTACATCGATAACACATCATAATTTTTCAACAGAAGTTATGAGGAAAGTTCATAATACAAGAGATAAAGTATTATTCAACCAACCGTTAAAATTCATGTATTTCTTATGGTGACGGTCAGCAGCAAACTTTAAAAAGTGCCCCGCAGAAAAATAAAACGGAGTCGGCTGCCATCTTTATTGGATACGAAAGGTTTTGTTTTACTTGCCAAATAGAAATCAATAAGTTTTTAAACATTTCACGTTGATCTTCTTTGATTAATTTTGCTCAAGTATTTAGTATTAGCCAGCCTCCAAGGTGACAGGGTATTGTTTTTACAAAACCAATTAGAACGTTAAATAAGTTAGGACCTGTTATATCAATCTTTAAATCGATTAAGTAATACTTTCCGAACGATTTTATTTTAAATAAATGTTTTTTTCAATGTAGTGCTGTATTAGCCATGGTAAGAAAAAAATACATTTGCACTGTTTAAAAAAAAAGTTTTTTCTATCGTACCATCCGCATTGACGTGACAGAAAGAAAATCTATTCAACCCGCTTTTCAGGGTGTTGTTTATACTGGATCAATAAAAACATAAAAAAAAATAAATACGACCCTGGAATTTTAACGGTTGGTTGAATAATACTTTATCTCTTGTATTATGAACTTTCCTCATAATTTCTGTTGAAAAATTATGATGTGTTATCGATGTAGTGCCGCATCAGTCATAAGCGGAATGTGAATCCATTAGTATTTTTGAAAGTGCAATTTTTTTCTGCAGAAAACAAAAACTTCCGCGTTCAATTTTTTTCAACTGTTGCTTAGTATGGTCCTTAAGCTTCAAAGTGAGAAAAATAAAATTTGACTGATGTTGCTTACAGGGAGTTGTTTTTAAAAAACCAATGAAAATCTAAAAAAAACTAAGTCCGGACCTGAAATAATTTTTTTTTCAAAAACTATTTTATTGAGCTCAGGATGCATTTTCAGTGTGGAAAATTTCATATACCTGAGTTTTTTACTTTTAGAGATATTTAACGTTTAATAATTCACATATTTTCAAATATCGCCCTGTATATCCGTCAAAAACGAAACAAGGCATTTTTCAATACCAGATATGAAAAGGCATTGGTCCATTGTACTTATGGTTGGACTATGTACAATTCGTCGTGAATCATCCTGTATATATATATATATATATATATATATATATATATATATATATATATATATATATATATATATATATATATATAACAGGAAGTAACTTGTGACATCTACAGTCACTAGTTGAAACTTAATTTGGCACGAACCATAAAGCTGTCCTGATGAGTGGGAAACCACGAAACAGCTGTCGACAGATGATGGTGGCTCTCGGAATCAAAACATAAATCACTCTATTTACTTCTATATATATATATATATACATATAATCTATACATAAATTGATAGAAGTTCAACGGGATGTGATATATCTTTCGGATATTGGGTTGGCACGAGCATGTGCATGACAATACAACAAGGAAAATACATGATGGATAACTGAATTTTTCCCTAATCAAAAAACATTATCAAATACGAATTAGAAGGAGATTCTTACCAATAACCAATAAAATTAAACTATTTCTGGACCGATATCCATGTCCTCTGGAAGCATTCTATTTGCAGCATCTCCTATGGAATCTAAAAGACGATTGGATGGAAAATGTATGTTTTCTTGATATCTAGCGTACCCCAAAAACCATATCACGCTAGCAACATGCGCACAAGTTCCTAAAGTCCTAGCACCGGACTTACAAGTACAATAATACCCCGTAATGGGGAGAGCAGGATCTTCTAGATTTTCGTCACCTCTTTCAGTGAAAACAACCCAAAGCATGTGTTTAGCATCATTCCTGAACCGAGAAAATATTCTGAATCTTAGGAAATTGGGTTCCCCATGTAACTCATCGACTTCTAAAATGTTGTCTACTTCACCATCTCTACGAGTTGTATCTTGGATATATGACGCAGCCAAGTGTAAATGATATGTTCCAGTAAGTAATTTTAAATATTCAATATCAAGGCGAGGAAACGATTGTATATGATATTGATTTAAACGAATCCATCGACCATTCCTAGTTCGGAGGTTTTCAGCTTCAACTCGTGCCTGAACAATGTTGACATCATCGGAATCAACCAACATTTGTGTGGCCGTATCCAACGTTCCAGGCATATTTATCAATGGATGGAATTTATTTATAAGAGCGCCAGCAATCAGGTAATAGTCATGTAGCTTCGCAGCATGTATTGCTGTTATGGGTTGACGAAAAAATTTGAAAATTGACTTAAAATGTCCATTTCTAGCTTCAACAATCCATCTAGTAGTGGTTATTAAACGTGCCTGATTGGCTTCATTTGTCGTTAATTGCCTTTGATTCGGCGTTAGAAATGGTGGCATATAGTAATTCAAGCCAAGTTCTTGTAGACTATTGATTGAATCTCTGTAGCCTCTATCGACTATCACAATATCTCCTTCTTGAAACCATGTTTTCATTCCATTCAAATCAACTTGTAATTCGTGATTTAGAACACTTGCATCATTATTCCTAGCATCTGCGAAGTACGGCCCGTTGATTGCTAAGATATATCCATCGGGGGCAACTATGATCTCTGGTTTGACCAAGTGTTCATTCTTGTGGAAACAGTATGATTGCCTCAATACCCGGAAGTTACTGCTCTTTTCTATTTTATTGTAGGTACAATCTATATAAACTATTGCTTTGGGAATATCTGGTGTGGGATTGTACAGTTGATTCGTATAAGGGGATACATGACTGTTAATATAATTTTCTCTTGTTATTGAATTAAATCCAATATTGTTCGGTACGAACCTTTGTAAAAGAGATAATCTCACATTAGAAATAATGAAGCTTGCTGTTTGTCGAGAAGGATAACTGAACAATATTTTCAAAAACTCATCTGAAACTCCATGTTTCATTTTGATCAAAAATGTTAGCAAATGTTTTCTTTCGACATTTCTTCTCTTGCCACCTTGTTCAACAATATCACAAAATTCTAGTAATTGTCGAAAATGATTTTTTGAGATTGATGTCAGATACTTAAATTCGTCTTCAGTGAAACAATTACGGAGTGGCCTGTTTCTATTAGCAAATATCCTCATTCTTTGAAGAAAATGTTGAAGATTGGAAATTATGTATGGTTTATTCACAAAATTCAAACCTCCATGCAAGTAATTTGGAAGGAAACCTTGATGATCAAGATGGTGACCACAAATTCTCAAGAAATCTGGGACATAGATATCAGAAGCAACAAAAATATCCATTCTACATTCTAAAGAAAGTCTTTGAATATTTTGACGAGCATTACAAATAATGCACGCACGACTTGATACGCGGGACAACACATTGAGACGAAGGCAATTCGGGTTATTTTCCATAGCAATAATGTCATTCATTACTGTGTTATTACAATTGAAACATATTTTTGTATCATCCTGAATATCAATAGGTGGATTTCCCGCAGTTTGTCTTCGATATGTTGCAATTTGCAAAATATCAATATTATCTCCTCTATTCAAACTCACTCTATTTGCGAAGGCCATATTGTTCAGCAAAGTTCAACAAACACTGAAAATCACATAAACTTGAACAGTAAAAAAGAAACTTCAATTAGTCCAATAACCCAAAAAGAGTTCTCGGGCTTTATGACAACAAGAAAACGACTATTGACATAAGAATTTTGTTGATTTTATCCTCTTTGAATTGTTCTCCATGCCTACTACGAAATAAGAGGAATATATTAATAAGTAGGTATTCGAAGATGATTCAGATGATGTTTCAAATACAAGAAAAAGAAAGAGAAACGTTCTCTGAAAGGGGGTATATACTATATACAAACATATATACGATTCGAAGATACAAGAACATAATTGAAACATAAAACGTTAATTTGGTGTAAAAATATGCCGAGAATTTGATTTAATATATATCTATATAAGCCGATAGAAATAATTACATACAAATTATGATTTTTTTCTGATTTATCCTATGTGGTATTTTCGTTATGTGACAAATTCATGAGATATTCATGTCCAAATCTTTTTGTAGTACAGGGCGATTTCCTTTGATAATAATGCTATTTTGAGACTTTCACTATTTTATTGTTTTATAGAGTGAAAATTCGAAAAAACGAACTTCTGCGGATGTAATAAGTATAATATAACTTCTGAGAAACACTAAGCATGAAAAAATAACTTTTCCATTGAATCGCCTACTAGACGATGCTTGTGCAGATAATAATTCGAGTTATGGCTTTTTTTCGAGGGATGCGGTACGCTATTGTACGGTATAATAACTGATCACTATTTTATTGAAATATTTTTATTTCGAGTAAAAGCGGCCGGACGAGGAAGAACTACAGCAAACCCGCCGAAAATTGGACTGAAAATATAGCAATGGGAAAATGTACAGATCGTAGGTTTTTTCATACATTTTTCGCCTTGTATATGAAAAACCCGTCATGGGATTCCGCTGAAAATTTTGTACAATATGGATGAAAGTATTTCGAGTTCTCCCATGAAAAAATATTGAATTCTTTTCGGACTCCCTTATGAGATATAGGGTGATTTAAAAAATCAAGGTTTTTATTCATTAAAGTATAACTAATTTTTCAAATTGATATCATTCGACTCTGTATACGATGGAACATATCATTTAACATTCTTCAAGTGAATTTTGTCATTTTAGGTTGGTTTATTACTACAAGGTGTCCCAAAAACCAAAATTCGTTTTGTTTCCATATTTGTGAATCACCTTGTATGAATTGTATCAACTGTGATGCTAGATGAAATGAATTTATAATATTATGTGATAATTCTACCTTTTCTCGCATTTTCTCTTTATAAAACAACTAAATTATGAAAGTCTCAAAATAGCATTGTTTTCAAGTGAAATCGCCCTGTACTACGAAAAGATTTGGAAATGAATTTCTCATGAATTCATCATACACGGATGTGATGATGATCCCACAAAAGATAAATCCGAACTAAATCGTAACTTGGCAGATACAGAGTGATGAAAAGTGAATGTTTCTCATATTCAACACCCTGTATCTCGAAAACTAGTCATAGGATCGTGTTGCGCCCGTTGAAACATTTCATCGGAATGATCAATTCTACAACATATCAAAAATTCAAGAAATTTGACGGAGAGCCATTTTCCCATATAAGGTGTGCGGGGTCCTTTATCAATTTCCAGCTATCTTTGATTTTATTATTTGAGTTCAACAAAAAATTATCGTAAGATTTGCGTTTGGCTTTATTTATAGATTTTTTGTAATTTTTATTCAGCTGTTTGAATGTTTCCCGATGGGAGGGGGTCATTAGATGAATCGGCAATGGTTTTAACTGAGTACCGACAAAAACTCTTTTGAGAGGAAAGTGCTTTTGTACTAAGTTCTGGAAAGTACTGATTAAAAACTTCACCATAGTCGACACTGTGCTTTCGGAGTTAAAGGTACTCCAGTTGGTCGAGTGTAGGGATAATTGAAGGTTATGTATGCCTAAGGGAGTTATTTTCCTTCGAAAGGTATGGTTCTTACCTTTTGTGTGAAAATCACGCAGTTTTAAATTGAGCATAGTGGTCTGAGAGGCAAGAATCGATAACCCCTATTTCATAGTCAGTGAATGAACCTTTTGCATCACAGAATTGACTGCCAAAATTTGTTCATGCTATAACCAAGACTTTGGTCACGAATAATTTTTTAAATGTAAGAGTTGAAAAATCCACCTCAGGATTCCAAGGGAAGAGGATAATTTATAAATTAACTTTTGCAACCTAAAATCAGCGTTGGCATATTTTAAAACATTTGTTTTAAAACAGTGTTTTTAAACATGTTTTAAACACGAGCCTCTGATTAAAACATATTTGTTTCAAAACAATTGTTTTTAATCAGTTTTTTTATTGATAGAAAGAACCCTAGATAATTAATAAATTAAGGGCCAATATATGCAACATATCTTTATTATAGTCATAATCACTATATCACAATCCTAGTCTTAGTCGTCTCAAGAAAATTTTATTTTTATACATCGTAGTAATTAGCTGGAAAATTAAAAATTGACAGATGACAACAGTGTTATTTGAATCTTTTTATCAATTTATGCCAAACGTAGAGACATTTTTCAACCATTTCAAAATAGTACCCTCTTCCTGGCTAATTTTTTTCCGAAAAACAATAAGAAATAACAAATAACAAGGATCACAAGTCAAAACAAATGATTATTTCTGTCATTTGTCAAATAGGTATCGACGTACTTGCACGTTTTGCATCTCGTCTTAATCATTAGCATAAAAATTTAAAATTGCCAACTTTGAATGTCAAATTCTTATGATTATGATTGAGACTAAAACTGAAGAAATTGCATAAATGCTCCTAATGAAATGTAGTTTGAATTCGATTTTATGAAGACAGTAACTGTGATTAGGACTATGATAAAGACAATGAATTGGCCCTAAGAAAACTTTAATAACAGAAAAACAAATAAATTAAAAATTATTCTCTGCCTGGTAACAAAATATGACTTATCCTAAAAATAAATAGGATTCAAAATTGGGAAATAGAAATAAACATATAAAATTAAATCATTCTGATTCTGAACCAATATCAATATTTTCAATCTCTTCTGTTTTTTCTATATTCTTAGCCAAAACTTTTGTTTTAAACATCTTTTTAATGTTTTAAATCAAGTTTTTCAAATGTACAAAAAAAAACAAAATTTAAATCAAATAAAACAGTTTCAAATATAAAAACACAATGTTTTGCTTTTTTTAAAAAAAAATATGTTTTTACCAATCCTGCCCAAAATTGACTGCCAAAATCTGCTTATGCTACCGCATAACATCTAGCGTTTTGTTAAAAATGTTCATCGAATTTGAAGTTGCACTCTATTCGAATACATCATCTAACATCATCTCCCATTACCAGCTCATATCATCCACATTTGAATAACATGATATAAGTTGATTTCATTGAAAATATGAACAGGATGTTCTTAAAGTCAGTTGTGGAATCATCTGCGACTAAAAGTTGGAATTTAGTCGCTGTTTTCCATCGTACAAGATAACCTCTTTTGGAAGGGATTCATGTTTTAAAGAGAAACATTCTCAATTGAAAATTTAATCAATACATGACTCCTCTGGAAATGGAAAAACCCTACGATAAAATTGAAGTTACTTTTTTGTAATATCTAACAGAAAAAAACTACTTCCCTGGCAAAAGCCACGCTGGACATTGAACTACATCTGATAGATAATGAGAAAAAATCAACTATCTGAAAGAAAATGCAAATTTTCACTTTCAGATTTTTTCTCTCAAGTTATATAGGGTCTTTCTCAATATCTATCAGATGTAGTTCAATGTCCAGCGTGGCTTTTGCCGGGGAAGTAGTTGTTTTCTGTTATATATTACAAAAAAGTAACTTCAATTTTATCTTAGGGTTTTTCCATTTCCTGAGGAGTCATGTATTCATTCAATTTTCAATTTAGAATGTTTCTCTTTAAAACATGATATAAGTTCTTGTGATATTCATAGCTAACAGGTTTTTTTCACCTCTTACACAAAAATATCATCCTTGAATGATAATTTCACGAAGTGTTTCGGAATTTTCATTATTCCAGAATATGCTCGTGTCATTCGCAAACAGGGTTATTTTCGATGGAATTTTTGTTGTGGCCAAGTCATTTACGTCGAGTAGGGGTATGTAATTGGTCCTACTATTGACCCCTGAGGCACACCGCATTCTACAGACAACTCATTGGAGTATCTAGTCGTTTTTACAACTTGACTTCGACCTTACAGATATGATTCTAGCCATTCCTGAGAGATACCTCTAACACCATAGTGGTAAAGCTTTCAAAACAGTATTCTGTGATTCATCTAGCCTTAGATAAATCACAGAATACCGCCGCAGTAACTTCACCTCTATTCATCTCAATATAAATATACGTCATACAAAAAAAAGGTTCCATCGTTTGTACCTTTTCCAACTTGAAAACCAACTGGGCATTTGTGATGATCTCATTTTGGGTAAAAATGATTGATAATAAATAAATACTTATTTTTAGATCGTTTATTTATTTCATACTTCTCCTTGAATAACCTTCATTTGAAGAAGTTAATCAATGTAATTACTTTCTGTTTTAACAACAAAAAAGTAATATAAACGATTAAAAAGTAATTTTAATTACATATTCCGATTTATGATTAAATAACTTTTGAAAAATTGATTTCAGAAAAAAAATTGTATGAAACAAATTGTAGACAATTCAATTAATAATAACATTCCTCTCCTTAACAATATTGATAATGTTGATGGTTTTTAAGATAAATGATAAATAATGATTCAAGACACAGAGAGGCCGATGCAGCGCATGAGTCAGAGAGAGACGGCGATAAAAGGTAAGCGACGCGTACTTGTGAGCGCGCGAAATTAATAATTAAAAACAGGTATAAACAATGAATCTTTTTAAAATCTCTATTCACTATATTATTAACTATTGTATAAAGAATTAAAAAAAAAAAAATGTCATTTATATTTTATTTATTTTTTTTATATATTTTTGATGGGTCGAAAGTACAGAAATTTGAGATTTTTCGAACCTTTCAAAATTCATATCTTTAAAAATATTAACTTTACCGTGAAAAGTCATAGGACCTTTTTTCTTTGTATTTCAATAAAGAATATATTTGTCCAGTTGAAAACTAACATTTCCTTGCAATTGTTTAAACAATTTCGGTTTAGACAATATGGCACGGGGTTGCCCCATGGCAACATGCATTTATATCGTTAGTAGGGCAATTTGAAGAGGATCGCATAAAAAAATTGAGGTGGAAAAGATTTCGGTACTCATGCGTCGATTCCTCCTGGACTATTAGGATATTAGGCGATAATGAAGTTTCATTTCTTCTTCTGAGGCAGTTAATCACACGCTAGGTCTCTTTAGACTTAACTTCGGAGTTTTCTATTTTTGTCTTATAGAATATTCCTTTTGCCTGTTTGATTACATTTCTGTAGATTCTTCGATAATTTTGGAAGTAGGTGTGAAAGAAATATAAATCTAAAAATTTTCTGATAAAATGATGATATGACTTCCTCTTTCAGAGCTCTAATATCATCCCGTGATACCAGGGTGAGGAGGAGGAACGTGAATAATTGTCCTTATATCATTAGCATATGGCAAAATTATCTTTGATCACTTGGTTGTAATGCAATAATTCGACAATTCGTCTATTTCCACGGAAAATTATTTTTTTCCTTGCCTTTCGTGATCCATTTTTTTTTGTGTTTTAAATTTATTTATTTTTCAATTGTCCATTACTGCTTTATAATACCTTGGCAACGGTTGCTATTAACAGACCCAAAACACCCTGGGTATTATGGAGGGCATTATGAATCATAACGCCCGCTAAATGTATTTACCTGTAGTTCAATAAATTAATTACTCAGAAAAGTTCATTTATAACTGTACATAAAAAAGGGACTAATTATTTTCTCTCCAATAGAAATTACAATTTTCAAATGTTCCTGAAAAATTAGTACCAAGTTTGAAGTTCTGTGAGTTGTCCGATGATGAACTTCTCATTCGGCATTCGGTTTCGTTCGGAACGTTAACTTTTTCTTTTTCGGGAACGGAATGAGTCATTGTAGCAATTTTGTTCTTCGAGGAGATACTTTAATCAATATAGCTCTCCGCTATCGTACTACTCTTCCCTTTTCCATGTAATTATAGTATTTCAAAGGAAGCACCACCTTGAACAAGAAGCGTTGACGACGTTCAGCGTAGACAATGTCCGGTGTAACCTTTCGGGTTTTCCAAATTAAGGTATGATAGAAGGAACACTTCCTATAGTACTTTTACCTACAGGTAACTCAATGCATTTATTATTTCTGTAGGTTAAAAAAAAATCTACTTTGTTTACATCCTTTTGGCCGTATGCAATGTACTTTTTAACTAAGTTCAAGGCTCCTATTTCGCTTTCTTCAACAACGGTGAAACTTTTTGAGGTGCAGGTCATGGTTTCTGGTACCTTGATCAGTAAAACGGCTCCTCTGTCTTCAATGTCATCAATTGTCATCTTGACCATTTCATCACGTCTTAAGCCTCCAAATACGCCCATTACCAGAACAAATTCATGTAGCAGAAAAGTATCATCTGGAGCTTTTCTTATGAAAAATAGTACTTGTCCACCTTCCAACACTTTTGATTTTTTAGGAATGTATCCTTTTGATTTAACTTTCAGAAAGGCCATCAGTTGACTGAATGCTGATATATTAATGTTTTCTTTAACAATCAATGTTGATTTCAGTTGTGAGTATTTGGTCCATAGACTATTTGCACTATATTTTTCAGACTGAAATAAAGTAAAATAAATAAAAAATATTAATATTTTTCATGAGATAAACTCACCAGTTCCTGGAAGTATGCCATTAAGACACACTGTAAATATTGTTTCCATCAGATTACATGATCCCATATGGGTAATGCGTTGCCATGCATATACATGTAAAGTTACATACCTCATGTAATATAATGTGAAGTCATAACTTGACTTCAAATGTGAATTTCCAATATATTCCATTGATTATCACTTGTATACTTATGTAATTTTCTCCATTATTCCAGATTTAATGGCGATTTCTACATGTATGATTAGGTGTTTTTACCATTATATTCAAGTCTGTAGTGCCAATTGACATACCTTACATGCTTTAATATGTATTATTAGATATATATTCAAGTATTTGTGCGGAAAAATACAATTTTTGTTGTTAATTAAAACTTGGATCAATATGAATTTTTACATACATCAAATGTGCTTTTCCATATATTCCCCGATAATCACTTTTATTTTAATGTGATTTTTCCCCTAATTACAGATCTGACGGAAATTGTTATACTTTATGTCTGTTCAGGTGTCTTCACCATTGTTCTCAAGTAGTTTCAATCAACTTTACGTATAGGCTTATAATTCCTTAATATCAAAGCGGGGGGGGGGGAATCTGCAAAAAAGACATAAAATCAGTATTAATGATACTTTATTCATCATAACATTATAATATATTGTCATATATTGAAGGAAAATAACTCAAACTGTCAAATCATTTGAATGTTGTAACAAAAACAATTATTTAACAAAATATCCTTCTCTATACTTGGAAATTAACTAAATAGTTCAGCTGACTTAATAAGATTGCACACTCTCCGATTTCATGGTCGAATTGAGATGATATCTATCCACTTGAGATTTGAATGTCGAATAAATTCTCAAAATTATCTCACAGTTGGGTCTGCGACAACGAAAGTTTCAATTCGATTTTCTACAAAATAAAAAAATTACTATAATTTCATGATGAATGTTTCATATTTTTACCTCAGTACCTATTTACTCACCTGATACATAATCCGATGACAATTTGGCACCAACATACTCACTTACATAAAACACAAAAGACGGCTTGTTTGTTTTTGAAACCTACCTTCGCCAGATGCCCAACGATGTTCATCCTACCAATATGAACTGTGAATGGAGGATTGGGCCGAATGCCGGTAGGGCGCATGGCGATAGCGTTATGGAGAATTACTGTTAAACGAAGTAGAATATACACTTTACCTGTAATTTTCTGTAAATTGGCGTCATTTCGCTGTAACAATACGTAGTTTTACTGATTATCACATTAATTTACAGTCATCATGTAAACCAGCGGAAATTACATGTAATAAAGCATAGAATTACATGCTCACTGTAAAACACGGGAGATATGGAGAACATTTACTTAATTTTACATAAAAATTTTGAATTACCTGTACAATCAAGTTATAATACTAGAAGGATCATGTATTTATTACATTTTGTCATGTATTTTTCCACCCACTTTTTACTGTGCAGTTTTATTTACGGTATTCACTCTGTTTTCATCTTTCCATTTGAAAAAATGGTCATACTCCTTCTCGTATAAGTATTTGGATTTCACAGGCAGTAAATTTCCTAACGCTTTAAGCGTCACATTCTGTGGGATCTCCATAATTTTTATGAACACAACCGTTTTTAGTTTCCTCCACTAACAAGCTTGTCTATTCGTTCAAAAATAGCAGCGTCATTTTATTAAATAAACAACCCTAAGCAACCTCTTCAATGTTTCCATGGCAATTGCATAGATGCTCACTTGTGCTCAGTTGCCGACCAGAACGCAGTAAATACTATGAGAAGAAATTTATGAAGTAATCAACGTCGTTTAAGATAATTTTTTCGTGAAAAATAAAATCTTGTATGCACCACGAGCGTTACTAGATCCTAACGCCTATCGGGCAACATTCATCCCTCGGGCCAAAGGCCCTCGGGTGAATGTTACCCTCCAGGCGTTAGGATCTATATAACGCACTTGGTACATAAATAGCTATTTTAATTCATTTGTATTTTTTTTTTTCAACGTGAACAACGTTGTTTTTTGTTTCGCAGGTCGTTTTCTTACAAAAAAAAATCAATTTTGTATCAGATGTGTTGTCATATTTTTTGTTGTAGTGCATGCCCAGTTCAAACATTTCCATCACCAATTTGGGCATCGAAACTCAAAGAGATCATGAAAGTGATTTCGGTATTTTATTACTTCGAAGCAGGTCGCTCGGTCCAACTGATATTTTACTTTCTAATGTATTACATATGTTTTTTTGGAGGCGGGACTTTCAGCCTTGTGTAATTTATTATTTATGATGTGGAGACTACAGTTTTATGTTATTGAAAATCAATTTCATCTACATTCATAAATTAATTAGTCATTAAAGATTAATGTGAATGTGCTGATATTTTTTCTGTTCATATATTATACATAAATGTTCGATTTTGAAATATTTGAGTCTCGCCAAAATGGAACGGGAGAGGGAACTAAACTAAAGTAAACTAAACTGAACTAATTTTCCTTTCTTTTTACTTTGAAGGTTAAGAGCTGGCACGGTAAAACTATTTATAATCGTTGAAAAGTTATTGATGAATTGTGAAAAAATCGGAGTCAAAGTGGCAGGTCAATCTCTAGTTCAGTAATACACTATCTGACAAAAGATATCTGAACTTCATCTTGGAATGAAATTGTATGAAAAAACAATTTATGAATATCCACCTTATCTCTTCGAGAAACTGAAAATGTTAAGAAATATAAACAACTTTCCAACAAGAAATCAGCGCCATCTTGTCATCCCCAAGCACAATACAGATATTTACAAGCGTAGTTTCACCACCAATGCAAGTAAGCTTCTCAACCAACATCCACTAGATTATCTGAACTATTCAATAGTGAATTTCAAAAAGAAGTCAAGTTTCAAACTCCTCAACACCACAAAGGTTTACCTCACTACATTATCTAACCAGATCCCAGGACACTCTGTTATGGAAAACTGCAGGCATGTTAGCAAAAGTTATTATACCGGGTGTTTCATAGTGGAACTTATACCCTATACCTATCTGTGACGGTTTTCGAGATAAAAATTATTTGGTCCAATTTTTGTGAAAAAAAAACATTTTTTTCCCAATGCAAATTCACAAAATGTTGCAATTTGGGTTATAATTGCATAATACCATTAAGTATTCTGTCGATGAACTGGATAAAAGTTTCAAAATACAGGGAGGCTTAGAAGAAAGTTCCTTCCGGGCACTCACTATTTTCAAATGGAACACCGCGTATATTCTTAATTATTTGGAAAGATTCAACATTTTTCGATTTAATTGTGTATATATTTCCTATACCTATCTCTGACAGTTTGTTAGTTATGATCATTTATGTTATGAAATCTTCTGCAACCTCGAGTCACTCGTGTTCTAATATTATCCCTCGATGAGCGGTGTTGTGTATATTCTTGGCCTGGAACATGCACTTACAACATGTAGTCAACAAAAGCAAAGCATCGTTCATGCAGAAGAGCTTTTGGAAAAACATGGGGACTGAGTCATGCACTGGCTTTACACCACGATCATAAGACCCAGAATTACATATGGTTCACTTTTGTGGTGGCCCAACAGAGACAGTCGAAAACCAACCTTGTAAAATACAGAGGCTCGCCTGTCTGTGTTTCACCAATGGTATGAATAGCAGTCCAACCGCTGCTATGTTAGGTTTGTTCTGGTTCTGAAAAATATTGGTTCTAGGACGTCAGGATCATGCGCAGTTGACGAGAAGTGTTCACTTAAGGTTCATATTCGTTCACTTTTATTGAACTGCGCATGCTCCTGACGTTCCAGGACTAATTATTTTCGAAACCAGAACAAACCCGGTAATTATCCAAAACCTCCCATCTTTAGACATCATAGTCATGGGGGAGGCGAGGATGAGTGCATACAGATAAGTAAGAATAAGTGACACATGTGTAGACTTCGCTCTGTTTAGAAACACATTACCAGTGGTTGAAACTTGCCGAAAATTCCCAAATTTTCGCAGGTTACTTTATCAAAGTGTCATCTTTGTTCAGTGCAAGCATCATTCTACTACAACAACTGTAAGTGCACAAAAATTGCATTTGCTATCTTTAAACTATTCCTAACACAATCAAATTATCATTATTTGTTTTTTGTCCATTACACAAAAAACTTTACCGATAAGATTCCTCGGTTTTTGAAACTGATCGTTTTTTTTGTGTTCTGTCTCTTATCTTCTGACCATTAAAATTACTCACCAGTGGCGTAGTTGTATTTACTCGCATGCAGTATGGCTAAAGACGAAATTTCTAATAAGGAGATTTACGCCCTATTGAAAGAAATCAAGAAGGCCACTGAAGACACTAAAACGGAAGTGAAGAACCTACGGTTCAAATTTCAAAACCGTATACAGGTCCTAGAAACTAGTGTTCAGACATTGGAAAAAGAAAACCAAATTCTCAAATCTCGACTTCTGATCACCGAAAGGAGTCTACGGAAGAATTCCTTTCTCATCTTCGGACTGAATATCAATCAGGAACCACCCCTGAGCAGTGTGGTGAACTTCATCTCAACAACCTTTAAAGTCAGTTTAGTTAAATCTGAGATTAACTCCTGTTTTATAAATAAAAATATCAAGAATCAGCCAGTAGTGTTGGATTTGATCTCTAACTGGAAAAAATCTGAAATTTTTGCAAACATAGCTTTATTGAAAAATACTGGAGTCACGTTCGTTGATAACCTTCCATACGAAGACAGACAGGAAAGAAAGCAGCTAGTAACTCATCTTAAAGCAGCCAAGTCCAAGGACCTTTCCGCAAAAATTCGTCGAAATACTCTACTGATCGATGGTAAAGTTTTCACGTTATCTGAACTCAACAGTATTAGTAAAGTTCCAGCTTCCTCATCTGGTGCTACTCCCAAGCTCAGCAACCAATCATCGCAAGCCACTGGAGGAAGCAACCCCAAGCACTCAATGATTCTACGCCGTATGCAGCACTAATGTGATCATATATACATATTAATATTAACCATTCTTTGTTTTGTACGAACTTAGTCATTATATTTTTATTATACTCTTTCAGTTCCTCTTAGAAACTTCAAATGCTCAAATTGGCATATCTGAATATAAGGTCAATAATGACAGGATTCGATTGTCTAACGCACGGGCGTAGCCAGGGGGAGGGTTTTGGGGGTTCAAACCCCCCCCCCCCCGAAAAGTTAAGATATTAGCAATAATAAATGAATGAACCTTCTGTTTTTTTTTTCATCTTTAATTTTTATTTCATACTTATCTTGAACCCCCCCTGATACTAAAACCTGGCTACGCCCGTGGTCTAACGAATTATGTTCTTCTCGTATCGTGATTTCTCTAAACTCATTATCAAGTTTTTTTATGACGATCTTATGTTTATCGATAGGGACACTATTCATACCCTTGACACTGTTGATGAAATGCTTACTTTCCTAATTGAAAATATTCTGAAAATTTTCAACATACACGCCCCCGTTCGCCGAGTAAGGGTTACTAAACCTCCTGCACCATGGTTAACAGGGAATATTAGGGAAATGATGTCTGCTAGGGACAAAGCCTTCAGAAAATTCAAACAAACTGAGAAACTAACCGACTGGATTAGTTACAAAGATTTCAGAAACTATTCTACTCGTGCCATTCGCGTGGAAAAAAAGGAATACCTAAAATTTGTTCTAAAGAATAAAGACTCACGACAGACCTGGAATACCTTGAGGAATCTAGACATACTAAGAAAAAACGAGTCCGACCTTCCAACTGACCTCAAAAACGCTCAATCCATAAATGCTTACTTCACAAATATCTCTCACCCAGAAAAAACGAATGAGCAACTGGCTTTATTAGATAGGTACGATGATGTACGCGAGTTTCACAATTTTAAATTCAAAACTGTGAGCTTGGAGACAGTGAACAAATATATCAATACAATTAAGAGCAACGCTGTGGGTTCTGATGAAATCTCTCTGAAAATGATCAAGTATGTGCAGGAGCGTTTAATTGATCATATAACCTTTATATTCAATAAGGCAATCGAACTAAATCATTTCCCCTCTATATGGAAGAATGCAGATGTTTCACCTATACCTAAATGCAACTCCCCCACAGAATTGGCACATCTGAGACCTATCAGTATTCTCCCAGCCCTTTCGAAGGCATTTGAGAAAATTCTCGAAGAACAAATGTTCGACTTTGTCATCAGTCGAAACATAATTTCAACAGCTCAATCTGGATTCCGCCCTGGCCATAGTACAACCACTGCACTTTTGAATGTCACCGATGAATTGTTTCGGTCAGTAGACAGAGGTGAACTCTCGTGTCTTGTTTTGCTTGACTATACCAAAGCTTTTGATACCATAGATCATGATGTACTCTGTAAAAAACTAAAATACTTAGGATTCCATCAGAGCTCAGTGGCCCTCATCAAAAGCTTTCTCTCGTTTCGGACACAGTCAATAACACTTGGTGGTGAAACTTCTGGCACACTCCCTATTGAGTTTGGAGTACCTCAGGGTTCAGTCCTTGGGCCATTATTGTTTTCCCTGTATATTTGCGACTTTCATGAGGCAATGGAGTACTGTAATATTCATCACTATGCTGATGATACCCAATTATACGTCAGTTTTGATGTAAACAACGTCAATTTAACATCAGCACGAGTGAATGAGGATTTGACCTCTCTTTTCAATCTTTCAACCGCTCATAACCTGAAGATCAATCCTCGTAAGTCCCATGCTATGATTATCGGAAATAATTATAAACGATAAAATGTGAAAGGCTTTCGCGGCCATCGTCACTTACATGGTGGTTCTTCGGGTTGTAAGGCCGACGTGTGTTCAGAGAAGAACTCGACGTTTCGCCGACACGAGTGGTTAGCATTTTCAAGAGTTATTTTAAAAATTTTCGCTTTCTGTAGTCGCTGTCAAATGCTTGACATTTGTTATACGTTGTCTCAATAAATACCTGTGATTTGACGTTCTTACATCTGATTGGTCCATAGCGTTAGCAGACATCATAGAATCGTTCGTACCGTTATTTTGTGGGTAGGGAGCTAATTGAGAATTTTTGAGAACTGGAAGCTAAACCTTGTTCAATTGTAGTCCTTCTTCGGTTCTGTTGAAGTTGCTGTGGTGTTTCTGGATTTCAATTGCTTCCCGGAAGAGTCTTGGGTAATACGCAGATGTTGAAGAGATGACTTGGGTTTCTTCAAATTTCACTCTATGGTTATCATTGTTGAGAGTATGTTCTGCGACAGCGGATTTCTGTGTGCCCTAACCGACAGAAAGCCTTGTGCTCTTTGATTCTTGTTTTAACGGAGCGTTTCGTGGTTCCGATATTAACGCTGCCACAGGAACATGGAATGCGATAAACCCCAGAAGAGCATAGTACGTCTCGTTTGTCCTTCGCTGATCTAAAGTGGTCTTTCAGTTTCTTTGAAGGTTTATAAACGGTTTTAATCTCATATTTTCTTAGAATACGGCCGATACGATCTGTAACTGAACATATGGTAAGAATGCTTTTCTTTTTTCGGTGTTCGTTTGACTACTACTTGGTTCACTGGATGGACAGTCATTCGGTCTACTATTGATTCTTCCGTCTCTGATTTGTCTTCTATTTTTCATACACCTCTCAATATCTCTTTCTTTGTATCCATTAGAAAGAAGAGCATTTTTTAGATATTTCAGTTCAGCTTCCAGGTATTCAGGTTCGCAAATTCTTCTAGCTCGATCAACTAATGTCTTGATTACACCTTGTTCTTGGCAAGGATGATGGTTTGAGGTATTGTGGAGATATCGATCAGTGTGTGTTGGTTTTCTATATACCGTATGCCCCAGACGTCTTTCTTTTCGAGAAATGAGAACGTCTAAGAATGCCAGTTTCTTCTCATTTTCAATTTCCATGGTAAATTGAATATTCGGGTGTATGTCATTGATATGGTTAAGGAATTCATTGAGTTTTTCTGGTTCATGGCTCCAAATTATAAACGTATCGTCTACATATCGTAACCATACCTTGGGTTTTAAATTTGCAGTTTCAATTGCCTTTTCTTCTAGTTTTTCCATAAAGAAATTAGCAATAACTGGGCTAAGTGGGCTTCCCATTGAAACACCATCTAATTGCTCATATATTTTGTTATTGAAAATGAAATATGAAGATGTTAAGCATATTTTGAAGAGATAGGATATATCGGAACCACGAAACGCTCCGTTAAACCAAAAATCAAAGAGCACAAGGCTTGCTGTCGGTTAGGGCACACACAGAAATCCGCTGTCGCAGAACATACTCTCAACAACGATAACCATAGAGTGAAATTTGGAGAAACCCAAGTCATCTCTTCAACATCTGCGTATTACCCAAGACTCTTCCGGGAAGCAATTGAAATCCAGAAACACCACAGCAACTTCAACAGAACCGAAGAGGACTACAATTGAACAAGGTTTGGCTTCCAGTTCTCAAAAATTCTCAATTAGCTTCCTACCCACAAAATAACGGTACGAACGATTCTATGATGTCTGCTAACGCTATGGACCAATCAGATGTAAGAACGTCAAATCACAGGTATTTATTGAGACAACGTATAACAAATGTCAAGCATTTGAAAGCGACTACAGAAAGCGAAAATTTTTAAAATAACTCTTGAAAATGCTAACCACTCGTGTTGGCGAAACGTCGAGCTCTTCTCTGAACACACGTCAGCCTTACAACCCGAAGAACCACCATGTAATTATAAACGATTAATGGCCGAAGCGATTTTTTCGCTTCATCTCTCAGATCAACAAATTCTATTTGTCAGCGAATGCAAAAATTTGGGTGTCTGGTTCGATCAGCAATTACGATTCACAAAGCACGTCAGTCACTTATGTCAGAGTTCCTTCAATGTGCTGAGACAGTTGTACCCCTCTCGGGACATTTTACCCACCTCAAAACTTAAACTAAACCTTTGTGAATCCTTGATTATCTCCAAGCTGTCATATTGCGACGCCGTCTATGGTCCCGCTCTCTTGCAGAGTGACGCCTCCAGACTACAGCGAATTCCAAATTCCTGCATACGTTTTGCTTATGGTATTCGTCAGTGCAACGATCAGGGAATCCGGATGGCTGAGATTGGAAAAATTGAGAAAACTTCATTTGCTAACATTAACTAACCCACAAATTAGTAACAACTTCTACACCGGCATACCTAGCTGCCTAGCTGCCAAATTGATCACCTT
This sequence comes from Chrysolina oricalcia, assembly GCA_944452925.2. Taxonomy (NCBI): domain Eukaryota; kingdom Metazoa; phylum Arthropoda; class Insecta; order Coleoptera; family Chrysomelidae; genus Chrysolina; species Chrysolina oricalcia. Next base: position 52,934,660 of record OX101811.2, read on the forward strand.
CCGTAATTACAATACTTCAAGAACACGAAACAGAAACACCATGATCATTCCAAAATTCAAAACCAGTTTGTACAAACGAAGCTTCTCATACACAGCTCCCAAATACTACAACTCTTTACCCAATAATTTTCAGAACTATAATATAATCAACTTCAAAAAGAAACTGAAAGAACTATTATATAACTGAAATGCTCATATTAGATATACTTCTGACAATGCTTGTACAATTGATTGATTATTTCCCTCTAATGATAGTTACGAGATGATAGTAGTATAAGATATTTTTTATTGCTTTCTATAAAATTGTTAAACTTTTTTTTTCTTTCTCTTTTTTCAAGGGTTAAGTTGAAAAACAGCATCAGCTGACACTTCGCCCATTCATCTATGTCGCACCATATAATTATGTATGAATTTATATTTTTTGCAAGATGAATAAAGACGATTTATTATTATTATTATTACTTAAACAAACAGGTAATTGGATAACCCAACCACAAACTGGGCACACCAAAATCATCCATGAAGTCAACATTCCCGAACGTGAAATGATATCAGACTACATGCTACCACAATATTCGTACGAAAAACCATTCAAAACGCAGCTCAAGTGGAGCGAATGGACTCGGGAGTAGAATCACTATCATCTGGAAACATTATCTGGTACAAAGATGGTTCAAAAACAGATGAAGGAACCGGAATATACGGGGTGATGCCAAAAATGAACGTAATATTCCCACTTGATAACAACACCACAGCAGAGACACATGTCATAAGGACATGTATACAGATGAATCTAGACCGTGGGTATGAAAGAAAACACATCTACATTCTATCTGACAGCCAGAGCGCTATAAAAGCTCTGAACTCAATACAGTTAAAGTCTAAGCAAGTCTGATAATGTCTTCAGAGCCTCAATGGACTGTCGAAACGCAACAAGGTTACACTTGTGTGGGTGTCCGGACATGGGGAATTGAAGCAATGAAAAAGCCGACCAACTTGCAAAGAAAGCATCTGAATCACTATTCACAGGTCCAGAACCAGCGTTTGCAATTAGCAACACCAGATGCGGAAACATAATCAATGAGCGGAAGAAATCAAAACACCAAACGTATTGGGACCAAATCGAAGGGCATCGACACAGCACAGCAATGGTGAGACACCTGAGCGAAACACTAACGGCTGACACACTCAACCTTAACAGATCCAAGATACGTACTGTAGTAGATTTATACTCTAATTAACTGACTAAAATAATTTATTTAACGAAATACAATGATTCAATAACACAATACTCTAATTTACATAACAATTACGGGACTAGGTATTTATATTCGACTTTCACTTCACTGACTGCCCGACTGTCCGCTGCGTAGTTCTTTTTATATCCGACGTTGACTTCTCTGAATGTTCCAGAATTTTCCTTCGAATTGCCCAGACTCACCAAGCCGTCCAGATTCTTCTCGGTGCAAGCGCATCGACAGTCTCCCGCGGTTGGTCGCTAGCTATACGTGAGAGTTCAGGTCCGGCATCGCCCGCAGCTTCGCCACAGTACGATCACCGGCTTACTAACCGGACACTGCGGCCTTAGGAAACACCTACACACCATGGGAATAAATAGAGAAACTGTGGACTGTAGACTCTGTGGTGACGAGGAGGAAACAGCCTCTCACATCATGTTCGAATGCGACGCGCTGCTCAACAAGCGCAACAGAATATTCGGTCAGATCAACCTAGAAACAGGCATGAATCCGAAACACCTAGTAAATAGACTACTGAACCGGGTGAAAAACACAGGCATATTTAACTAGGAACCACTGACGATAGAACAATACAATAGGCCCCAGCTGGTCTCAGTGTTGAGGGAAACCTCAAGGTAAACCCGATATCTCGCTCGTCAGCCTTTAACCAACCAACCAACCATACTCTTCGCATGATAGTGCCCTACAAATAAAAGTCTAGGGGTGTAAGATCAGGGGATTTAGGAGTCCACTTCCATGGACCCCTACGTCTAATCAGAAATGAATAATAGTAATATTATTATCAAAAGAGACTTTACAGCACCTAGAATTTGTTGAATTTGAGTACCTTATGATCTATTTAACCCAAAGAACAAGATATCAAGAAAAATTATTGCTATTCGAAAAATGTCCCATGTTACGTAATTCTCAGAAAAATGGGGGTTAATGACGCTACGATCCATAGATACGATGGACAAATGAGATAATTCCATTCTATACCAGAAGCTATATAATAACTCATGATGACGTGAAGTGGACAAATTGTATTTCCAGTCATTACGCAACTTGGGCATACTTCATCTCTTAATGTAACGACTGTATTTGACAAATGCAGCTTGCTGTGAACAGACTGCTTCTGTGCATAATTAAATCGAAGGAACATTGAATTACACATGCACATTACGATTACCAACGAGATGAAAAATCTATAACGTTAATTCCGTCGACAACTTACGTAAAGAAGGAAAATTTATGGCGACGTTAGTTAAATTTCGCCACATGAATAAACTTAAGATGATGCTCCCAATAATAAGAAAAAGATTTTGCTAAGTCCAATTAATGATCTCTCATAAAGAAAAAAACGGATTGTGGATGTGCTAACGGCAGGGAGTAAAACTGTATTTGTAATGATAACCTTGTTTCAAGTGAAATATGAGTTCGGTACTCGGTTTTGAGGTTGCTGCCATCAGGGCCAGTTTTTTTTAATTCCAGTTAAACTCCATGTTAATAAAATAATGGTTAAAATGTGATCCTTCAAACGTCATTTAATGAATGTCATTAACTATCTAAATTATTAGTTAGTTATCTGGAGCTTAACTGGAACTCAAAAAACTGACCCTCAATGACATATCGCTATACTCCGATATTTACATTTCGAGATGTGGTCAAGACAGTCACATTCTAAGCACGATTTTTACTGCCGCCTGTTTCGCGGCAATTATCTGCCTATACACTTTGTATATTAGCAGATAATTCAGCAGAAACTCAGCTTTGCCGACTTTGGGTTGACTGACAACTATTTTCCGCGAAACAAGAGGCAATAAAAATTGTACTTAGAATGTGACCGCAGCAAGAAATGTAAATACCGGAGTCTAGCCGTAATTGTTTTTGTTGTTGTTGTTAATATATTCAGCAGAAACTCAGCTTTGCCGACTTTGGGTTGACTGACAACTATTTTCCGCGAAACAAGAGGCAATAAAAATTGTACTTAGAATGTGACCGCAGCAAGAAATGTAAATACCGGAGTCTAGCCGTAATATCTCTATTCATACGATTTTATGATTTGTAGCTGAAATATGCATCCAATCGAGAAGAGTTTTTCAACATAACCTCAAAATTAACTGTTTTTTCTGATTTTCATTTAAAAAAATATAATGAAACTTGCACTGCACTGTTTGGGGCTTTTAGTGTGGTAAGGAATATAGTGGAGTTTTATCCCAACACCAAACTGCTATTTTGAACACCTCGACATTTGTTTCAATCACCAAATGATCATCTTCAAGAAGAAGATTAAACTAAATTTACATACAGAATAGTCCTTATTTATACCCATTAGATATATCTGCTAGATACCTGCATCTTGTTTGTCTTAAATTAATTTCACAATATTGCCTTATCTACTAATTAAGTAAATGTTGAATTGAATTGATATACTAATTATTAAGAGCAAACACTACCTTGGTAAAACGGGAATCCGTTTTGAGACCACAGTTTTTGTTTGAGAATTTTTTAATTTTTTTGCATTACCCAATGTTTTTTTGTTAATTCCGGAACTTCAGTGATTTTTGGTTATGATAATTAAAAAAAAAAAAAAAATTAAATGAAATGATGAATTAAAAAAATTGATAGGTTTCGGAAATCTTATGAGACCACCGATCCCATACAAAAAATATCTCTTTGATAAAATCATTGAATTTTGCAAGAAACGGATTCTACGATCGGAAAATGTATATCTGATTGGCGCTGTAATCGAGAATGGACAGGTGCTGTGTTGCCAGTGTTCATCGAGTTCATTATCTTCACCCCCATTCTTGATAAGTATCCCAACAAACCTTAGGAATTCGACTTTTTGGTATATACAAACCAGACAACAAAATGTTGCCAACTGTTGGCAACTTTAAACGGATGTTGGCGTCATATTATTTGTTGAACACTACAACTTGTAGCTGGATACAGTGTAGCGAGTCCAAACCAAATCCAGTTGCGCGTCCATACTAAACGCAGCGTTGACTTAGAAATGGACCGGTTTACTGCTGCTGGTGTTATTAGTGCTGCTTTCATCATAACAGGTTCGCATTCCCAAAAACGAAGAAGAAGATTGTGGCATGGACTTCTATCACAAAATGGAACAAGCATTTGGCTGAACTTTGGTTTATTGGAAATCTGATATGAAAAAAACAATTGAACGTCTCGATTTTGAACCCTCAACCTATTCTAATGGTTCTATTCTTGTATTGCAGAAAGGCGCCGTTACCTAGTTTTGGTCTTTTTGGATTACTGGAAATCTGACACGAGGATATTTCCATACTACTATTCTATCAGATGAATTGCGCTATGAAATTAGAACCCTGCAGAAATGCGCTAATGTTGCCAAGTTGTGGACGCTAAAGATAATTTTAAAAAAGATTTGTGGAAATGCCAAAGGCGTGTCTTTTTTTCTGGTAATTTTTAAAATGTGAGCAACGCCAGCTTCTTCTGTGATTTCACCTTTCCATACTAATTAGTGATCGAATTACCTACCAGCAACCTGGATATCTAAGTTAGTTAGATTGGGTTAGGTTGTGACCCAAATGTCTATAAAACTTCTCTGAATAATTTTCCGTGTTCATAACTTATCAACGCATTTCCGCAAAGTCAAAATGTCAAATCATTTGATTGAACAGAATATTGTCCACTTATCCATATCAATCCACATTTCCTGGTATCCGGTAATCCGAAGTGACTACCATGCAATAGTGCATTTCCTCAAAACAAAAATGGCATCATTAGAATCGGCTAATAATTTATATTAATACTACCCATTGAAAAGTTGTATAAAGCTTCTCTGAATGATTTCCCGCATCCATAACTTGGCAACAGCGTATTTCTGCAAAGCCATATCAAGAACTACCTGATTGAAAAGAATAATGTCCACTTCAATCTATGTTCGTATCAGATTTCCAGTAAATCCGAAGTGATTAACTTGGCAACAACGCATTTTCGCAAAACAATGATGGAAGATACTATCAAAATTGACTGAAGATTTATAATTATATTCTCCCACGAAATTTGTATAACGCTTTTTTAATGATTTCCTGGTCCCCTAACTTTCCAAAGTCAAACTGTCATAGCAGGAACCACCTGATTGAATAGACTAATTTCCAGTTTGATCCATCTCTATATCAGATTTCCAGTAATCCGAAGTGACCAACTTGGCAACAGAGCATTTTCTCAAAACAAAAATGGTACCATTAGAACCGCCTGGTGGCATAAAATCGCGATGTTCAATTTTTTTTTTCATAACAGATTTCCAGTAAGTAAATAAAATTTTTACCAAGCTTTTCAATCAGTTGCACTAGACAACCCTTTCTGTTTCAATACAATAACGTCAGAAATTCTCTGTTATTGATTTAAACTTTCAACTCGGTACGCCACTGTTTCAAAATGATAATTCGATCGTTGTCATGTAAAGCTATTTTCGTATTTTAGTACTTACCTTTGCCGTACTAGTTCGAGCGGACATGAACTGGCCTTAAGCTAAAAGTAAATAATGACATCCCTCATTTTGCAGTATGACAGCGTTATTTTGTAAACATACTTTGGGTTAGTCAGGGTTCTTATGATAGGAAGGAGTTATGAAATAAGTGAGCATTTGGACAAGGGGAAGACTGAGGAAAGGCAGAGAATACGTCATTGGAGGGAAATTAAGGAGGCTATCCTGAAATTGGTAACTTTGGTTATATTTACGTCAATTTGCGAATAAATGAAGTTACTAAAGCCCGTGGCCCAGATAAATCATAATAAAATATTATGCCTATTTCTTGTATTTTGTATTACTTGTTTAATATTGTAACAGTACTCCTACATCATACCATGATGATAACATTGTCGTTCCATATATTAACCAATAACAGTAAAGCAGCAATGGATCAATTTCTGTAGTATGGATACCTATTGATTTTTCCAGGATTTGTTCAGACCATTTTAATAAAAGAGATTTTGAAACCAATCTTCAAGAATCTCTCCTACATGATAAGTCAAGACAAAGGCTTAGAACAACGGTGAGTTCAAACTGTTCTAATGAGAAACAGAACTCAATTTGGTTTTGGATAAACTGTTGAAAGCCAATATTTTTGCCATGACATTGAGATATAATGTTGGTGTTCCATTTTAGTTATTCCTACCAAGACATGTTGGTAAAAATCTGGTCTGTCCACTGTGATATCGTATCAATCTGTTTGAGTTCTATTGGAGATAGAGAGATACTTGCTAGAATCTGTACCCATGGCCGATCGTTTACCATCAAATAATGGTTTGTTCATTATATTCTATTCCTGGTGCTATGAAATGATTGATATTGATAGGTCTTTATGCCATTTCGGATGAGGATTCACAGTCTCCTTCCACCCCTTGTTTACAACAACGTTACAAAGAACGAGAAAAACTCATTGAACAGTTCTGTGCAATAACACTATTGTACAACAATTATCAGAAGGAAGAAATAAAATTAAAAGAAAAATTCCCATTACCAAGTGTAAGAACTATCCAAACTCAAAATTAACTTTCAAAATGATTATGGAATGTTGCAAAAACAAATGATGTTCAGCTTTATTTAAAATATTAGATATGCATAATTTTACTACTCGCCATTTAATTAGGATTTTAGGTAGATATATAGAAATGTTAATTTTTTTCTACATGAAGAAATTGTAAATTACTATTTATGAAACAATGTATAAATGATACCGAAATTTATAAAATAAAACATTGACTCGTATCATAAATAACAGTACTCATAAATCATTTCTGAAAATATTATAAATGTTGTCGATGAAATATTAGTTTTGTGAACAAAGCAGGTTGAAGGACAGTGACTATAGTCCGATAAGTTTTTATATTTGAGTAAACTTTAAGGACGAATAAATATTTATATATGATTTTAATCATTTGCCCCATTTCACATACACACATTTTAGAATAAAATAGAAATCAATCATATTACAAATCACACTTTCTCCTTGAACCTGAGGTTCTGGAATAATATCAACATAAAAGAATTTCTTTTTGAAGGGTGCAATTTATTCAACTAGTGTTACAACAGATATATTGAGATTAGTCTTTGAATATATTTCAAATCTCAGATTATGTGATTCTCCACCTTTTCTTTTTTTTAAACTGCTCATTACTTTGTATAGAATTTACTTTCTCATCAGTTCATTCAATTTGATAATTATTATCAACTTCGACCAACATTCAGAACCTATAAGAAATGTTAAAAATTTGTTATTTTCGTCAAATTTGAAACTCTCAGAAGCCTTCGAGATACTTGTGCTAACTAGGGAATATATTAGTAACAAATTTGTATTAATCACTAGCACGTTTTTCAATTTACTCCCACCGATTGGTTTCGAATTCAAATTCAATCCAACAAAATGGGATTTTAAGGGTGAGTTGTACAAGACAAGTTCAACAACAGTTCAAGTGAACCGAACTCAGTTGCTAAGGAAATAGAAATTTCATTGGCTAATCACTAGCAACTGAACTCGGTTCACCTGAACCGTTGTTGAACTTGTCTTGTACAACTCGCCCCTAGTGTAATTCAAATTTGGTGCCTCCAGTCTCAGGATAGCCACCTTAATTTCCCTCCAATGACGAAACAAGATGCCCGACAAAATCGATGACATTTCATAACCCCCCTATCAAGGAACCCTGGGGTTAGTCTATTTTTTCCTTGGTGTTTTGGCATCGACTGCTATGGTCATTAGCCATCTCTTCTGGATAGGCCTTGTTAATTACTCCATACGCCACTTTAGGAGCAGCACTGTTAATTTTTAACGCAACAGTGAATCGTGGAGGATTATTTTCAGCCGGCACTTCTGAAAATGAAAAAAAATCGCACCGTCGGGGAATCGAACCTGCAACCTCTCTGTTACTAGGCGAGCGCTTAACCACTGCGCTAATCCCCGCCCTGGGTTAGTTTACTGTTTTGTGCTTAGAACACAAAACCGTAATATTCCTACCCTATCTCCATTCTGTGCCATTGAGGTACTCTGGTTTTGAATACTTTACCTTGTTTGTGTTTGGTTCTGAGATGGAAAGACTGGTGTTTTCGTCTTGGTTCAGTTGGCAACACTGAATCTTTCACCTAAGTCATTGTCCAATTGTCCCGGAGTAGCTCCGAGTAGCTCGAGGTAGTTCCTGGACTTATCGCACAAACCACGAACGAATAAGGAAGCGGTTCGTCTGATAGTGACAGTTTTTGACTTTGACGTCGGAGTAATTTTGGAGTGACGGTTTTCCGGTTCGATATTTGATGAGTGACGGTTTAGCTAATCAGTTGAAGAGTTCCAAAAGAATTTGACGCTGTATATTTTCGAGGATACCTCAGTTCGCTTTTATGAGGATTTTGAGGTTAGAAGGGCCTGTAGTTATTTCTTCATCGGTGAAACCGCTGGAACGAGAAAATAGCTATCCGACAGCAAATAGTCCATCACAGCTGTTACCAGAACCCTCCCACTTATAGTCCAAGCAATAGAGATTTTTTCCCCACAAAATGAAAGTCGCAAATGGCCTATACGAATTTTTATAAGATAGTTCGTTAATGAAACCCCCAGTTTTCGCCCCAGCAATATCGCTTTGTGGAATTTTTTAAACAAGAAATAGTGAAAAAAATTACAACATTTTTGGTTTTTTGGAAATATCTCAAAGATTATTCAAGAAATCGTTTTACAGTCAATGGAACTTTTGCAGAGATTTATAAAACCTACAAAATGGATTTCCATACGACCGGATCGGTGCATTTTCCACTGAGAACATTCGGGAAAACATTTTTCAATTTTTTTCTATTTTTATAAATCTGAAGCTGGACAAACAATATTGCGGAAACTGATAGCTAATAATATGTGGTTCAACTGTGAGCAAGATATTTTCTGTCCGATGTTTTTGCACAATCGCGATTAAACATTGTCAGGTCATGATTACTTATATTTCGGACGTCCATCATCTTAATGGTTGAAAGATTTCTATCTCTTTCAAATTTTTCACAACGTTTCAATTGCTTGATTCCGCAATCGTCTTCTGGTGAATAATGACAAAATCAGATGCTACGCGACCTTTTATAGGTCTATAATCAAAGTGTAATTACGGTGTAATTACGCGCGGTCTTGTGGCGCGCGTGGTTTCACGCTTTTTCTCCCTCCAAAAGGGTCCATGAGCGGTTTCCATACGTTTTTAATTTCCACGCTTGGTTGACTGAAGGCACTATTGGCTTCTATATAGGTGGTTTCCATAAATTTCCGTTTGAACCAATGTTCCTCTCTATGAAGAACACTAGCTTCGTCCCAAAGAATTCGGTTCACTTTTTGTGTTCTGCTATTCTTACTGATAATGGCCTCTTGGTCTCTCCGATATAGGAATCTCCACATTCACATGGCACTTTGTAAATACAGTTTTTGCTGGATTCTGTTGTGTTCTCTGGTACGTCTTGGTGAGGAAGCTTCGTAAGGTACTGCCGGATTGAAAGCAACTCTTGATGTTGTATTTATTTCCGATTCTTCTGATCTTCTCGGAGATACCCCTGATATAGGGAAGAATGAGAACGGGGTTTTGTGGTCTTTCTTCGGTTGTCTTGGTCTTTTCGAGTTGTTTCCGAACTTCTCCTATGAATTTCTCGGAGTATCCGTTTCGGCGTAGGTCCTTTTTGATGTGGTTAATTTCCTCCTCCAATGACTCCTGGTTGTTGCAAATAGACATTGCTCTCTCCACCAACGTTCTTACGATTCCCCTCTTTGTGGAGTTTGGGTGATTAGAGCCGTAGTTGAGGTACTGTCCTGTGTGTGTCTTCTTCCTGTATACAGAGGTAAGGATTCCAGTGTCTGTTCTTTCAGCTTTCACATCGAGAAACGATAGGGTACTATTAGTTTCTTTTTCCATTGTGAATTTGATTGAATCCCTCATGTTATTCATTCTGGCGAAGAATTCCCCAAGGTGTTCATCTCCATGGTTCCAAATGATAAAGGTGTCGTCTACGTATCTTAGCCATAGTTTTGGTTTGTATTTTGCCTCTCTGATAGCCAATTCCTCGAACCACTCCATGTATATGTTGGCGATTACTGGGGAGAGAGAAGATCACATCGGCAGTCCATCAACTTGGGAGAAACGGCTCTTTTCTTGAAAGTATGAGTTGTGTAGGCAGCACTGCAGTAGTTCCAATATCGCTTGTACGGGGAGGTCAGTCCTTTCATGAAGCTGGATGTCTTCTTCCAGTTTCCTCTTGATGATGTTAAGGGATTCTTCTATGGGGACATTGTTTTTCGAGGGATTCGCTCCTTCTCCAAAACCTTTTTCACTTTCCATCTAAATTCTTCTGCCTGGGCGGAAATTTATGGAAACCACCTATATAGAAGCCAATAGTGCCTTCAGTCAACCAAGCGTGGAAATTAAAAACGTATGGAAACCGCTCATGGACCGTTTTGGAGGGAGAAAAAGCGCGAAGCCACGCGCGCCACAAGACCGCGCGTAATTACACCGTAATTACACTTTAATTATAGACCTATAAAAGGTCGCGTAGCATCTGATTTTGTCATTATTTACCAGAAGACAATTGCGGATTCAAGCAATTGAAACGTTGTAAAAAATTTGAAAGAGATAAGAAATCTTTCAACCATTAAGATGATGGACGTCCGAAATATAAGTAATCAAGTTTTAAAGAGAAACATTCTCAATTGAAAATTGAATCAATACATGACTCCTCTGGAAATGGAAAAAAAACCCTACGATAAAATTGAAGTTACTTTTTTGTAATATCTAACAGAAAACAAAAAAGTAACTTCAATTTTATCGTAGGGTTTTTTCCATTTCCAGGGGAGTCATGTATTGATTCAATTTTAATTGAGAATGTTTCTCTTTAAAACATGAATCCCTTCCAAGAGAGGTAATCTTGTACGATGGAAAACAGCGACTAAATTCCAACTTTCAGTCGCAGATGATTCCACAACTGACTTTATGAACATCCTGTTCATATTTTCAATGAAATCAACATAAGTAATCAAGTTACTACATCGTCTAAAACATTCAAACAAATTGTTAGGTCACATCTTGCAAAACGCGCCGATTTAAGGGAAATCGTCGCATTCAAATTCCGTAAACGTCATGTGGAAGTAGAGATCAATATCCACAATTTGTATATTTTGTATTTTCACCTGAGAGGTGGGAAATGTGTTGAAAAATGTCACTGAAAGTTGATCAAAACGCTTCAAAGTGCATCCCAAGTCATCCGAAGTCACCCGAAGTCGAACTAAAGTTAATACGAGCGACTTCGGGTTCACTTTGAAGCATTTAGAGTAACTTCCAGTGACATTTTCAACACATTTCTCACCTTGCAGGTGAAAATCCAAAATGAACAAATTGTAGATATTGATCTCTACGTCCATATGCCGTTAACAGAATGTGAATAAGATGATTTGCCTTAAGGTTCATATAAAGTCAAATATTTCGCGTTTCTGAACTGTAAGATGGCAATGACAACATATGTTTTTCATACCATAGTTACAGCAATCTTTTATAATATTTCTATATTAATTACAATTTTCTGCAACGGTCAACCCTAATGCTAATGCATTGATGCCAAATCTCAACATTATTCGGAGTACTACGAACTAGCTCACAGTATTCTAAATTATTATCTGGTGTTAATTGTGGTCATGTGGTTCAATGCATTATGTAACTATATTACGGATAGCCAGATTACTAGTAATAATAATTATTATTACAATTCTTGTTCGTTGTGGAGATGATTTTGTGATTTCTGTCTCTTCAATAATGAATTATTTATTTACTGTTTTATCTACATTAGAGATATAGAATATAAATAATATGTATAAGGCGAAGGGTAGTCTTGACTGACTAGTTAAGGAAAAATGCGGTTGACTGCATCCTCAATACAGTCAAAATACTGGGCTGTTTGAAATAATACTCTTTGATATTTAGTCGAGCTTTTGGAAATGTTTATTTTCTTTATCTAGACTTTAAACATGAGGTTTATAATAAAAATTCAACATTTATGAGACACATATGAAGTCATGATTCATGATGGTGGAAAACATCCAATTCCTTTTTCAATAATTATTATAGTTATTCCGGTTCAAACTTTCCTATTATATTTTTTAAAACTTGCACACATAACTCAGTGTGGGGTGTTGAGTTTGAATAATGAGGTCTCCATCCAAGACAAATCTGAGGGCGCGCGCAACAAATTTCCTGAAATTTGTTGACCGCAAGGGACATTGAAACCGAATAATGAGGCCCCCGAGGTCTGCATCCAACCAAAACCGGATGCACACCTTTCACCAAATTTATGGACAATCCTCTTTTTTCTTTTCTTTTTTTTCTTATCTTTTCCAGCTCTTCGTATAGGCTTATTGTTCGGTGGTCTACAAAATATTTCAGTTTTATAGTATCTCCGTCTATTTTTGTGAATGTACGAATGTAGACTTCGCGGGCCTCAATACTGTTGATTAGTGACCTCTACAGAGCCTTGTCAGTGAATTTAGTGAAACTAACAGGACCTCTAGTTTTTTGTTGGGTGGGATACATTGGGGAAATAATTTTTCGAGATCAGTTGAGTCCTGTCTGTGAATTTGGTGGAATTCTCAGTGCCTCCATAATGTTGTTGGGTGGAAACCTCGGGGACCTCGTTTTTCGAATACTGTGGGCCTCTGCTGAGTCCTGTCTACGAATTTGGTTGAATTTGTAGTGTCTTCGCTCTTTTGTTGCCTGGAAACTTCGGTGACCTCGTTTTTCGAATTCAGTGGCCTGAGTCTGTGAATTTGGTGAGAGTTGCAGTGCCTCGGGTTTTTGTTGGGTGGAGACTTCGGAGACTTCATTATTCGAATTCAGTGTTCTTTGCTGTGTCCTGTCTGAAAAGTTAGGAAATTTGCAGCGCCCTCAGATTTGTATTGGGTGAAGGCCTCGTTTTTCGAACTTAACCCCCGTGTGGAATAATGTCTTCAAGTTTCGGAAAATTTGCGTAGTCTTCAGTTTTGTAATGGGTGTACTACACCACATTTTTCAGAAACAGTTATCTTTTCAATCGTTTTTAGTGTTTCCAAAGGTGGGGACCATTTTCTTTAAAGTTGGTTCATTCTTTTTCTTAAATTTTGATTTATTGATGATGCCTGTGCCGTCGGTTTTCCTGTGGGAGGAGATCTTGGGAATCTTTGGTATTGCCCCTTTTTTCCGGTTCACTTGTATATTATTTATTGTATTTATTTCGATTGTTTTTCTGATATTCGGGGTTGCAGTGCCCATGGGTTTGTTATATATATATAATCAGTCCGTCCTTGATCTTGCTTAGATTAGATTTGCTTCTAGCACAAACAACAATATTGTTGGTAAAATTCAAAAAGAGCAGCTAATATGAACTCACTATAATTTATTTTTATCAATATTTTTCAAATTTGTGAGCTGAACTCCGCCTATTATGCCGTTATTTTTTATTTATATAATATAATGTTATTTAAAAACAACTGGAATGGATAACAAAGACGCTATTATGATTATTATTATTATTTTTCAATTCTGTTTTGCGTCCTGTTTTATTTCCAAAACTGATATTTTAAATCGCAAAACATAAAACTCATTACTTACATACTTCTTCAATTGTGTCCAAGGACTCCAAGGCTTTAAGTGGACTAATCCAACATCCAACTGATGAACTGACAAACCCCTATCGAAGTAACTTTCATTTTCCAAATATTAAACAAATTACATCGGTTACCGCTGTCTAAAACCATTGGCAACGCTGTACAGTAAATATGACAGTGACAATAATTCTGTGCAATACCTTGTGGACAGTATCAGAACTATTTTCGACTTTTCGTTCATGTACTACAGAGGAATCACTTACTGGTGCGATTTACCGTTTTTTGTCCGAGGTTTTGAAAATCAGTATTAAAAATACAAATCGTTAGATTTTATGTCTGAAAAATAGTATGAATAGTACCTCAATGTTCAGTCTTCTAAATTTCATACAAATATCACTTGCAAAAACGATTCTTCTTAACTGTCTTTGATTTTAAGAATTTTTTGAAATTGTGAGGAAACGTCGAACTTGAAAATTCTGAAAAAAATCGTGATTATTTTTCACTTTGACATTGATATGTTATAATATTTGAAATGGAATCTGATGAGTGGTTTTTATGAAAACTTAAAAAAAAACTCTAAAAATTAGGTTTTTTATTTTTTCCTCGAAAACTGTTCATCAAATTTTCTTCTACATCTCTCTAATTATTCAATTTGAATGCCAAAATAACTCGAATTTTTTTCAGAATTTTTAACCTTACCGTTAATTTTTTCATGGGTTTATATGAACCTTAAATCAGCGCATTAAGAAAGATTTGCCCTTAAATTGTTTATAACACGATTGTGCAAAAACTACATATCGGACAGAAACCATTGCGCAGAGTTGAAACACATGTTATTATCTATCAGTTTCCGCAATATTGTGTATCCACCTTAAGATTTATAAAAATTATGAATTTTTGAAAAATGGTCTCTTTTTCGAGGTTTTTCCGGTTTTTGTCATTGAAAAATGCACCGATCTGGGCGTATGAAAATCAATTTTGCAGGTTTCATAAATTTCTTCAAAAGTTCCATTGACTGTAAAACGATTTCTTGGATAATCTTTGAGATATTCCAAAAAAACAAAAACATTGTAATTTTTTTCACTATTTCTTGTTCAAAAAATTCCACAAAGCGATTTTGCTGGGGTTAATACCGGGGTTTTCAGTTACGAACTATCCTATTAAAAGTAGTATAGGCCGTTTGCGTCTTTTATTTTGTGTGAAAAGAGCCTCTTATTTTTACCTACAGCTTGGCCTATTAATAGAGGTTAGTATTTGCATTTGGGCTCTACTTATGGACCCATACAAGTGTAATCAGTCAGACTGGTACTGTTTATTAGGGTGCTCCGCTGCGGTTTTTTTGTGACTGCTCCGCTACTGTTCCTTTGTTCCACCACTGTGATTGTGGTGCTCCACTGTTGTCTTCCTACTGTACCGCTGGAGTTCCACTGTTCCTCTATGGTTCAGTATTCTAGCTGTTCGTCTCCTATTAGTGGTATTTCCCGTTGATGGTATTCGTCCTAGGTGTACATGTACTTCGTTTGATTGTGTTGCATCCACTGTGCACACCGGTATTCACCAAGGCATTGGATTCATAAACTACAACTGGTGAACTGGCATTTTAGAGAAAATCTACTTACGTTATCCGATAAGTTTAGCTATCATCGTGACTTCACAGGCATAGCCCTCACTGGAGGTTTAATATTGATAAACTTAAACGATACACTACTCTCAATAATAGCCTTCACTTTTACAAATCTTGGTAGTGCCATATTTACATTCATTTCATTTTGTATTGTATCTCGAATTGTGCACATACAGTATTTCTTTTATTCTGGCCCAAGTTATCCAAGCGTAAGGGAAGACAAAACCTCTTCATATTCATATAATATTTTTATACCATTTATAGGTATCCATTGTTCAATAGCTCAGTAATATTAGTGCAGTGAGTTGTCCCATTCCATCGGGGTGGTTTCGGATTTTACTAGCGATAAATCCGTGGCGCTCCGAAAAATTGAACCCCATATTTCAATGTTATCGAAATCAATATTCATTGTCGAACCCACGCCAACTACTGAGCTACTGGGTATGTTGGTGGCGTGAAACATCATTGCACATTCACTGCTTTCCTTTCCTAAATTTCTCCCTTGACACAGTCTACCCTTGCTTTTTTTGGTCCATATCATGTTGAATGAAGGGATAATAACGACTACACTCTCCTATGTCACAAAGTAAAGCAGAGAAAATAACCTCCCTACTCCTATTGAACATCACTTGATGACAACACCGTCCAGACTGAGTGATGTTTTCCATTTCAAATTGAAAACACATTCAACACGCAACAAAACTCTTTGATATTTTGCCGCCAAACATCAGCACTATGTTGCCGAGTAGTTATCAACTTGTTGCGAGTTGATGGAATACATTTTTTTTTTCTTTGGTGTATTTTTTTTTATTTAGAAAATAAACGCATCAACCGTGAAGGTTATTAGCGCTACATTACTTTTCGTTACAGTATCAATTTCAAAGCGTTACATTACCATATGTTAGATTCTAGTATACAAATCAATTTTTATGAGAAACAACATTTGATCTTTCACATTGCAGTGTCTGCCCAGGATGACTCGTAACTCGGTCGGAATTTGAAATAAGTCTCTCGCTTCTTGGAATTTTGGGCAGACTTCTAACACTTGCTTCACTGATAAATTGATATCACAGACATCGCAGCTTGTTGGATCGGAACGCGACAGCAAGTATTCGTGGGAAAATCTTGTGTGTCCTATTCGCAGTCGGCTTAAGATTGTTTGGTGTCGTCTTGACTAAGGTGGATGAGACCAGGGGTTCACTGATGTTTCGCATTCGGAGAGTTTTGAGTTCGAGGAGCTCATCTCTCTGCCATTTTTCGAATACCTTCTCCTTCATGGATGACTTCAAGTCCAAAGAAACTGCTCTACTAACGGGTCTTGATCTAAGGTCATCTATTGCTTCCCTTGCTGCTATGTCTGCTTTTTCGTTACCACCAATTCCGATATGAGAGGGAACCCACATCAGTACCACTTTATTTCTGCCCTCTTGATTGCTTTGTACTGCATTTTTCATTAATATTAGTATTGGATTATTTGTAATATTAGTATTGGATTATTTGTGTACAACTGATGGGTGCTTTTGAGTGCACTTTAGGATATAATCAAAGATCTTTCTATATTATGATTCTTTGAAAAATATATTGCTTGAAGTATTGCGTATAGTTCTGCAGTAAAAATAGATATGTTGGGAGTGAGTTTGAATTTGGAGTTACTATCGCTGAGGCTACGCCTTGTTCAGTCTTGGATGCATCCGTGTAACTTAGATAGTTGTCGTACGTTGTTAACATCTCATTGAAATGATTCAATATGACTTGGGGATGAGTATCGTTTCATTATAGTTGGAGAGAGAGAGAGAGAGATCACAAGTGGGCAGATCGATGAGCCAAGGGAGAGGACAAGTAATAGTATTTGGGAACACTGGAGGGAAGGGTAGTTTGGTGTATTGGCATCGACTGCTGTGGTCATTAACCATGTATTCTGGATAGGCCTTGTTACTAACTCCATACGCCACCTTAGGAGCAGCACTGTTAATTGGAATGCAACAGTGAATCGTGCAAGACTCACCCCAGTCGAGCCACGAGATTTTAATGATTTAATCGGTTAAATTATATTAAAAATTCCCAACCCAACTAGATCTCGACCTCCGAACCTTTGGCTCAGAATCGGACTCTTGTTGACACTGCGCCACACCCCGACATTGGAATACATGTTGTCAACAATGTTGACAAAAATGTTGACAATGTTGACAACATGTATCTGGCCGAATGTTGACCTTTAGACGATTTGAATTTGTTAAGGAAAAAAATAAAATTCGATCAGGTCCATGAAATGATAACAAAAATTAGAATAACTTCTTTGATGCGAATATAATAATAATAATACTTGTTTTTTATTGATACTTTGTTTTACGGTACGTATGATAGGTGTACCTGTATAATCATGTCAAAAAGCAGGACATCTGCACATGATAACTACTGGCAGAGATTGCTCTTCCATCCTAGTTCAGTTCAATTTCGATATATTTTCAGAATAGAACGCCAACAGAATGAAAATTCAAAACCAGTTAAATTAAGGTTCGATGAACCCAAAATAAGATTTTGCCGCTTATATAGTTCCTCTCAACACAGTCAATGAAGAACAATTGTTATAATGGCTCTTGACTGTTTTAACGGCCATTAAAGCAGCCACATAATATGAATCTATTACAAAAATTACTTAAGTGCCATGCAGACTCAATCCGAGTCGTAAATTTGTCACAACAGTGATTAAATGGGACACACCGCTCGGCTGTTATTTTGATTGGCTTGACGGAAATATTCCACGAGAAGTTATGCCCTTGACTAACTCAGCAACAATAAAGTTTTTTTGAAAATATTCAGGGCTCCTTGCAATTATCGTCTTCACTTAAAAATTGACGAAATACTCAATGATAATTAAGTAAAAAGAATCGCGAAAAAAATGAGAATATCTGGTGTAGGCCAGGGTTCTTATGATTGGAAGGGGTTATAAAATGAGTGAGCATTTAGACAAGGGGAAGACTGAGGAAAGGGAGAAAATACGTAATTGGAGGGAAATTAAGGTGACTGTCCTGAAATTGGTAACTTTGGTTATATTTACGTCACTTTGCGATTAAATTAAGTTACTAAAGCCCATGGCTCAGATAAATCATAATAAAATATTATGCCTAAATCTTGTATTTTGTATTGCTAGTCGTTAATTAATTGTTTGATATTGTAACAAGACTCCTACATCATACCCTGATGATAAATTGTCGTTCCATATATTCCCCAAGAACAGTAAAGCAGCTATGGGTACCTACTGATTTTTCCAGAATTTGTTCAGACCATTTTAATGAAAGAGATTTTGAAACCAATTTTCAAAAATCTCTCCTACATGAGGAGTCGAGATAAAGGCTTAGAATAACGGTGAGTTCAAACTGTTCTAATGAGAAACAGAACTCAATTTGGTTTTGGATAGAAACTGTTGAAAGCCAATAATTTTGCTATGACATTACATCATGTTGGTGTTACTTTTTGGTTATTCCTACCAAGATCAATCTGTTATCGATAATTCACCTATGACATTTCAAGAAGCACTTGGAGTTCCATTGGAGATTGAGAGATAATTGCTAGAATCTGTACCCATGGCCGATCGTTTACCATCAAATAATGGTTTGTTCATTATAATATATTTCTGGTGCTATGAAATAATTGATATTGATAGGTCATTATGCCATTTCAGATGAGTATTCACAGTCTCATTGAACAGTTCTGTGCAATAACACTATTGTACAACAAATATAAGAAGGAAGAAATAAAATTAATAGAACAGTTCCCTTTACCAAGTGTAGGAAGTATCCAAACTCAAAAATTAACTATCAAAATTATTATAGAACGTTGCAAAAACAAATGATATGGTCAGCTGTATTTAAAATATTAAATATGCACAATTTTACTACTCGACATTTAATTAGAATTTTAGGTAGATATATAGAAATGTCAAATTGTTTCTACATAAAGAAATTGTAAATTACTATTTATGAAACAATGTATACTTAAATGATATCGAAATTTATGAAATAGAACATTGACTCATATCATAAATAACAGTACTCATAAATTATTTCTGAAAATATTATAAATGTTTTCGATGAAATGCGAGTTAGTTTTGTGAACAAGGCAGAGTGAATGACAGTGTATAGTCTGTTAAGTTTTTATATTTGAGTAAACTTCAAGGACGAATAAATATTTATCTATCATTTTAATAAATTACCTCATTTCACATTCACACATTTTAGAATAAAATCAAGCATATTACATCACACTTTCTTCTTGCACCTGAGGTTCTGGAATAATGTCAACATAAGAGAGTTGTTTGGATTTCTTTCATTAGACATGAAAAGAATTTTTCTTTGAGAGGTGCAATTTATTCAACTAGTGTTACAACAGATATATTGAGATTAGTCTTTGAATCTTTCAAATATATTTCATATCTCAGATTATGTGATTCTTCTACCTTTCCTTTTTTTTAACGGCTCATTACTTTGTATAGATTTCACTTTCTCATCGGTTCATTCAATTTAATAATTATTATCAACTACGAACCTATAAGAAATGTTGAAAATATGTTATTTTCGTCAACTTTGAAACTCTCTGATGTCGTCGAGATACTTGTGCGAACTAGGGAATATATTGATAACAAATATGTATTAATCACTCGCACGTTTTTCAATTTACTCCCACCGATTGGTTTCGAATTTAATCCAACAAATTGGGATATTTTAGTGTAATTCAAATTTGGCACCTCCAATTTCAGGATAGCCACCTTAATTTCCCTCCAATGACGAAACAAGATGCCCGACAAAATCGATGACATTTATTCATAACCCCCTATCAAGGAACCCTGATGTAGGTTAGGTACATAACAAATTGAATCTCTCATCATTTTCTTCTACAATATGGTTATGCATTAACTATTGTATAACTCAGAAATTCCGACGTTATGAGAAAAGAAAATGGAATTCCTTCGCATTATAAATAACAATCAATCTAAATCTAAACAATTACTATTGAGCTTCATCAAGTAAATGCCTAGTTAATAAAGAATATGTATGTAGAGAAATAGAGTTTTTTTTTGAAATTGTATGTAATATCTAACATACCAGGCGTGCTTGAAAGGTAACTTTTTGATTATAGGGGCGAGTGAAAAATGAAATGGTCACCCTCTCATAAAGAGAATGAAATCGTGGACTACTGTTATATGACTGTATCTAAAAGCATGAAACTCACCAACATCAAACTCAAATTGTGTTTTCCATCAGATATCTCTCATAATCGGAAGCTCTCACATGTTAGTGCATTAATGAAAACAAATTATAAAATGTTGCAGTTTAAATGGCAAAAAACAGTTCATTGCTGTATTTTTGCACTAAAAGGTGCAAAAGTTCTGCAAACTAGGAATACTGCTCTTAATAATGTTTTAAAACATGTACTTTGAAAATGTCAGGGAACCTTGTTTATCTAATTTTTTTCCATTGTAATTTGTTTATAGAAATTACAAATTGGATAAAAATGTTCATCATATTCCTGCACATTTGCAACCATGTCTGAAAACGTATCATTTATTTATCAAATTAGTTTCCTCAACATGAAATGTGCAATACACCCAAGCATTGAGATAATTACAAAAGGTTTTTATCATGGTTGCAAATAAATAGAACATCGGTCTCAGTGGATATGAACATTGAGTGTAAAAAAAATTGTTTCAACGAAACTCCCAGGTTTTCGATGAAAACCCCTCAAAAGCAGAGCTTTTGCGGGCATGGAAGAGCCGTGACCTACAGTTTAAATAAAAGTGGTATCCGAACCACTTCAGCTCAGTGACACGCGACCGGGGATCGAACCCGGACCGCCTGGGTGGAAGCCAAAATATTGATTTATATTATATCTGCAGCAGTCGAAACATAAGAAATCGCTCAAAGTCAAAGCAGATCACTATGAAAGAACAATTCTACATTGGTCCAGTTGAATACTTGATTATTTATCAACTACTATATCTGTTACATTTTGTACTGGTTAATTGGAACTTATTCATTCCAGATCGGTGTTTTGTTATTGTTTAGGTGCATGAGGTGTATACTGAAGGAATAACTTGTATTTTATTCATTAAATTGTTTCGAACAGTTTCACTATGGATGAAAAGTGTTTAGTTTGCGGTGAAAATTGAGCAAGAGGTGACGTGCAGCGATGTAATGGGAGACATTTTGATTTACTGAATCGGTGAAGAGAAGAACGAAGAGACAGGAAAGCAGCTGCTTCAAAGTTTTACAAACATTTTCCCTAGAATATTTTCGATTTTCAAATTGGAAACGGTGCTTTACGCGAGCTCTTTGATGGAGTAGAAAATTGATAGAAGCTAAAAATGCCCCAGTAAAATTCATATAAAATGAAATTTGGTATATTCAGATTTTGATATAATGAAAAATATAGTAGGTTATCAAAGCTGAAATCCTTGGCGTAAAATGTTAACCTGCTAAGTCACTTTTAACCAGTTTTATAGGAGAGGAGAAAAACGATTCATAGAAATTATAATTTATAAAAACCATTATAATACATAAAGAAAATCCTTATAATGTATAATGAAGTTATACAGGGTGACTCAGGGTTAAACCGCCAAACGTTTAGAATCGATTTTTTAGACTTTTGTTTCCTATAATTATTGGTCCTAACTTGCTTCGTTTTCGAGATACTAGGCATCAAAGTTCCTTGGCATACGAGCTCTCCTGACTTTACCCCTTTGGATTTTTGTACAGGGTGCAATGAAAGGCAATGTTGCTGAGCCCATCAACGACGAATGTAGGTACTTTCCGGGAAAGAATTGTTCCAGCATTGAAAAAATTGTTGTCATTTTGAGCAGTTTTTGTGAATATTTGTTTTCCTGTTTTCTAATGAATTAAAATTAATAAATTACTTAGATACCTTTTTCGTCGTACATGCAAGGAAACGGTTTTTAAATTGTTTCTTAAAAATAAAGTGAGATACGAAAAAAATTAAACAGGCAAAAAAACTGTATTTCTGTATGCTCAATTCTAAAAAAATGAAACATACAAAAACACAGTGGAGTATAATAATTTGTCCTGGTATCAATCATATTACCCTTTGGGACGCCACTGTAATTAATAATTTTATTATAAGTACATTAGGGAGGCCCGTATTACCACAAATAAGCATGCCGTTTTATCAAAATCAGCAAAAAGGTTTTAAAATAATTGATAAAAACTGATTTTTTTTTCCAAAAACGAACACTCTGTATTTCGAAAACGGTGCATGCTAGGACAAATTCTAAAAGGGAAAAATTCCTTTTTACCTAACAAACTGATCCTAAACGTTTGACAGTTTAACCCTGAATCACCCTGTATATTACTGGAATATGTATGTGGAAATTAATAGGTTACCTGTATAATAATGCCAGTGATTATTGTCCGATTCTTGTCAAAATTCGTTTGTGGGGGTTTTTGGAGTCATGTGTGACCAGTTTTGTGATTTGTGATTTTTGTCTGAATCTATTGATAGGAATATAATATAAGAGTTTGTTTATGTGTTCGAAGATAATGTTCTTTCAAAATTCATGAATTATAGATGGCGGCTCCAAGATGTCTGATGAGGTGATAATGGTCCAATTTTATTCAAAATTGGTATGGGGGGGTTGGGATCGGAAATAATGGCGTGCTTGAAGGTTCACTTGTGCACTCGTATCATAATATTCCATTTTCGAGTTTGCAGTACTTTTGTAATTTTCTTCGACAAATCATGTTTCATTAATTTATCGGAAGATATAAACTACTATTTTTCTAAACTTTTGCTTTTTTTGGTATAATATACAAATACGAAAATATTTAACTTTCGATTTTACACTCATTTCCGTGTTGCAGGCGAGGTTGCAAATTAATAAAAACATTGTGAGGACATCATCATTTGCAACCAATATTAAAAAAAATCCTGATACTCATTAAAAAAAAAATAATAATGAAAAAGTATATTTTCCGTTTGGAGCAGGAGGTTGCAAATTAAAGTATTTCCCAAGAATAATATAAATATTTTTTTTTATGAAACATACATTGGTTTTGTTTGAATGGTTGCTTCATCAGAAGATGTAAACTGCTATTTGTCAACACTTTGAAAGTTTGCAGAACTTTTGCAATTTTTTCTGCTCTAATAATGCAAACATTCATTGAATCCTGATGGTTTTCCACATCTTCCGTTCAGAAAAACGGGTTGCAAAATCTGACTCAATATCATTTGAACGTAATCTTCATTGCACTGAAGTTTAAATTTTGAAAAAATCATGCCTTTATCAACTGGCCCAGACCATTAAAATGTTATGATGTATACTGTGGTGGCCGGTTGCTCAGCGGTACGATGCATGGACTTCAATGTGTCGGTCGTTGAAGCTTCTGCTAGCATATGACCCGGTTCGAATCCGGAGGTGAGGGAATTTTTCTCAAGTTCATCATTATCGATAGGTGACCGCATTCAGTGTTGTAAAGCAAGTGCGATGTGAGTTGCCTAGAGCCAATCCCGACTTCTGGTGTTTGCTTGAAGTGTGCACCGACCACCGGGATGGTGCTGTAGATTTTCGGGTTTTCCTGCAGCTAAGTCGCCCCGGAGCGCCACGGCAAATAATAGTAGCCGTCCTAAAATGGAAGAAACAGAAATGAAAAAACTTGTCAGGAAAATTTGAAGGATAGATAATTTGATATATTGATGTCAAAGAAATGAGGAATAATTTCAGGTATTACTATCAGTTGAATGATTTTGTTGTAAAAGAATATATGAATTATGATGATTCAAAAATTTTAAATAAAGAAAAGAATTTTAACAAAAGGCTTTTTTTGGAAATGGCTGAAATAAAAATGCAAACAAATAATATGAACAAAAAATCGGATATTGACAACCTCAGCCAAATTTAGTCATTTATTATTTTACAACAATTCATTCAACTGATAGTAATACTTGAAATTATTCCTCTGTATAGTCCCCATTTCTTTGGCATCAATATATAAAATTATCTATCCTCCAAATTTTCCTGACAAGTTTTTTCGTTTCTGTTCCTTCCATTTTAATCATATACATGTTCAACGATTGTCAAAGGAAATCTCAACTTGCATAGTATGTTTACCACTTTGTTATTTATTTTATACATCTAATGTTCGTATATTCATATTGTAGCCCTTGAAAAAGCGAATAAACGTTAGCGAAAGCTCGAGTAGCAAAAAAGAGTAACTTCTTTTTTCACCACTGACCGTATTCCTGTTAGAAACAAGTTTCTTATTATAAGCCGGTCGATATACTTTTCTCTTTGTATGTATATTTAAACTTCAAGTATATAAGATTTTCTTACCCTAAAGACTGTCTTATACAGGTTTCAGCATCAATACATAACAGTGTCGTCCACTGTTACACTAATCCCGAAGTTGATAGGTAACCAATTTTCACAGCAAAAAGTTTGATTCTTCAGAATGTAGTAGTATTTTGTTGAGTAGTGATAATTTAACAAGTTCAGCTTCCAAATTCGAAATACTAATTCGTTATTACTACTTCTATTTCTACTATTACCATATTACTGTAATCTGCCCCATTAATTAAGGTGATTGCTTTCTATCGAGAATCTCTAATATCAACTGTATGTTTGGAGCTGTCAAAAATAGAAAATTTTAAAAATAGTATTGTCGAATCAAAACTAGGTATTTGTAACAAGAACAGTTTAATGATTTATCATAGAATGAATGATATAACGTGTCAAAAAGATCCAACTTCTGTCTGCTTGACCACTCCTGCTCGCTACTTTCACTGGGCGATAAATGGATATGGATACCACAAGTATTAAATCATAACGAACGATTTTTTTTCTTTCAAATGAAGAAAATCTCTGTCGATCCATTATTTTAAAAAAATATAGTTCAAGGCAGTAGTTTTTTTCTGCTGGTGACTTTTCATTATTATGAAAATATCTTAGTTCACTATTCTTATGAAATCAAAAATTTTTCATCTGAAAATTTGAAACTTCAATGGAACTAGTAGTTTCCTCCAATTAGCAGTGAATCCGACCCTGTCCAAATGCTAATCGGTTTCTTGTTTGGAAATCCGAACAAACCCTAATTCTGATGTTGACATTGTACATTGTATCCCACAATGAATCTGTAAGAGGCAACCAACGAACAATGCTCATTAAATGTATAAGTGAAAAGAAAACATGTTCTCAGTAAATGAAAGTTTGTGTTCATATCTTACAAGTGATATATCAAGCGACTGGTTCTCAAAAAGAAGTAACATGAGTCCCCCAGGTATTATTCGAATTAGGCACACTCATTCGAGAAGGTGGCTCTTCATTTGCATATCTGATTGAACATGTGACGTGAATGGAACGGACATCTTATTTGAAACATGCCTCGCGTTCGGAGACTTCTTATTTTAATTCGCCTGGTTTCGAGACAGCATATTTGGCATATTTACTGGCTGGTTTCAGATTAATATCGAAATTAATTTTCCAGGAAGGTGTCTGCTAAAGAATTCGTGCAAGAAATATTAACGATGTGAGTGCAAGTACAAGTGAGTGAGCAAGACTGTACAGTTTGTAATCACTCTTTTTTATAGAGAAGCCATTTCACAATTTCCAGAATTGTATGTCTGTGATATTTATTTATTCCAATGAAAATGAACTTTCGAAATCCAATCTTTCCCATTCAATAGGAGTTTTGTTGGCAAACATTGAACAAATCCACCCCTATATTAATTTTACACTGGAACTTGAATCTGATATAGCTATTTATGTACCAAGTACGTTATATAGATCCTAACGCCCGGAGGGTAACATTCAACCCGATGGGCGTTAGATTCTAGTAACGCTTGTGGTGCATACAAGATTTTATTTTTCACGAAAAAATTATCTCAAACGTCGTTGTATACTTCATAAATTTCTTCTCATAGTATTTACTGCCTTCTGGTCGGCAACTAAGCACAAGTGAGCTTCTACGAAATTGCCATGGAAACATTGAAGAGGTTACTAAAGGTTGTTTATTTAATAAAAATAAAATGAAGCTGCATTTTTGTAAGAACTGACAAGCTTGTTAGTGGAGGAAACTAAACACGGTTGTGTTCATAATAATTATGGAGATCCCACAGAATGTGATGCTCAAGGCCGAAAAAGCTTTAGGAAATTTACTGCCTGTGAAATCCAAATACTTATACGAGAAGGAGTATGACTATTTTTGAAATGGAAAGATGGAAACAGAGTGAATACCGTAATTCGGTAAATGAAACTGTCTTAATCGCATACTTCCAGGAACTGGTGAGTTTATCTCATGAAAAATATTAATATTTTTTATTTATTTTTCATTATTTTATTCTGAAAAATATAGTGCAAATATTCTATGGACCAAATACTCACAGCTGAAATCAACATTGATTGTTAAAGAAAACATTAATATATCAGCATTCTGTCAACTGATGGCCTTTCTGAAAGTTAAATCAAAAGGATACATTCCTAAAAAATCAAAGGTATTGGAAGGTGGGCAAGTATTACTTTTCATAAAAAAACTCCAGATGATACTTTTCTGCTACATAAAGTTGTTCTGGTATTGGGCGTATTTGGAGGCGTAAGACTTGATGAAATGGTCAAGATGACAATTGATGGCATTGAAGAGAGGGGAGCCGTTTTACTGATCAAGGTAACAGAAACCAAGACCTGCCCCTCAAAAAGTTTCACCATTGTTGAAGAAAGCGAAATAGGAGCCTTGAACTTGGTTAAAAAAAAATTGCACTACGACCAAAAGGATGTAAACAACGTAGGTTTTTTTTAAACCTAA
This sequence comes from Chrysolina oricalcia, assembly GCA_944452925.2. NCBI lineage: Eukaryota > Metazoa > Arthropoda > Insecta > Coleoptera > Chrysomelidae > Chrysolina > Chrysolina oricalcia. The sequence continues at coordinate 52,961,946 of OX101811.2, forward strand.
AGAAATAATAAATGCATTGAGTTAGGTAAAAATACTAGAGGAAGTGTTCCTTCTATTATAGCGAAATACCTTAATTTGGAAAACCCAAAAGATAACACCGGACATTGTCTACGCCGAACGTCGTTAACGCTTCTTGTTCAAGTTGGTGCTTTCTTTGAAACACTATAATTACATGGAAAATGGAAGATTAGTACGGTAGCAGAGAGCTATTTTGAAGAAAGTATATCCTCGAAGAACAAAATTGCTACAATGATAGCCCATTCCGTTTCCAAAAAAGAAAATGTTAACGTTTCGAACGAAACCGAATGCACATTGAGGAGTTCATCATCGGTCAACTCACAGAACTTCAAACTTGGTACTAATTTTACAGGAACATTTGTAAATTGTAATTTCTATTTGAGAGAAAATAATTAGTCCCTTTTTTATGTACATTTATAAATAAAACTTTTCTGAGTAATTAATTTATTGAACTACAGATAAAAAACATTTAGCGGGCGTTATGATTCATAATGCAACCGTTGCCAAGGTGTTATAAAGCAGTAATGGACAAGTGAAAAATAAATAAATTAAAATTTCTAGTCTTGACCATAAATACATCTTTTAATCTGGAATATAGCATTTACAGAAAACCTACTCAAACTGATCATATCTTACCATATTTCTCCAATCAATTGCATCAGCATGAAATGTCAGCCGTTTGTTGCTACATTCAGACTTCCTAACATTTATCTTCCACCCACAAACTATAATAAAGAGCTGAATATCCTCAAACGAATTGCTTACAACAACGGTTACAATCATTATATTATTCCAAATTCAATTCAATAAGTCAAAAATAACAGAGAATAAAATCTATCCTACCCTAGAGAAGAGAATCGTATATTTCCCTAGGTTTGTATCTTTCCCTTTCTTAGATGAGAATATCTTTCAAAAGGTATCTGGTTCCATTAATAATTTTACTTTCCATCTTCATTGGACATGGACCATAGAAATATATATTATACGAGGATATATTGAAAAATTCTTAGCCTACTATAGAACCAAACAAAATTTCAATGTCAAAATATTTTATTACTCAACATATTCTCCTCTTAATTGGATACATTTATTACAGCGAACCTGCAACGTCTCTAGACCTTTCAAAAAAAAATGTTTCTTCTTGCTCTGCAAACCAGACCTCCACAGCTTTTATTACCTCCTCGTTGGAAGTGAATTTACGACCTTTTAAACTTTTTTTCAGTTGAGGAAAGAGATGATAGTCGGACGGAGCCAAATCTGGTGAATAAGGGGGGTGTTCTTGTAATTCAAACACTAAATCACAAATTTTTTGCATGGCAACATGAGATTTGTGTGCAGGGGCGTTGTCCTGCAAGAACAAAACACCTTTGGATAGCTTTCCGCGTCTTTTCTCTTTAATTTTTTCCCGTAGAGTGGTCAGTAATGTCGAATAGTAATCTTCAGTTATTGTTCTACCCTTATCTAAAAAATATATCATGATTACTCCATGGCAATCCCAAAACACTGAAGCAAGAACTTTTCCAGCAGATTTTTGGACACGAAACTTCTTAGGTCTTGGAGAACCAGAGTGTCGCCATTCCATCGATTGTTGCTTTGTTTCTGGATCGTAGAAATGTACCCAAGTCTCATCCATAGTAACAATTAGGTTTAAGAAGTCTACATCGTTTTCAAATCGAGCACAGATCGAACGCGATGCTACTACCCTTGCACGCTTTTGGTCAAAATTCAAACTTTGGGGATCCATTTTGCAGCAATTTTTCTCATGTCCAAATTGACGTGAACTATATGATGAACGCGTTCGTATGAAATATTGAGTGCTTCAGATATCCGTTTTAGCCCAATTCGACGGTCTGTTAAAATCATGTCATGAACTGCATCGATATTTTCGGGGACTGACACAGATACTGGCCTTCCCTATCGGTAATCATCTTCAATGAAAAATTTATCTCTTTTGAAGCTTGCAGTCCAATTCTTCACGGTCGCAAACGAAGGACATTGATCACCAAGGGTATTAAGCATATCTTCGTAAATCTGCTTACCTCTTAACCCTTTTAAATACAGGTACTTGATGATGGCTCGATACTCCAATTTTTCGATTTTCACAATTTCGGTGGACATATTTTTTCTTTTGATTTATTGCGCAACTCTGGTTTACTTTTTTGACGTCAAACTTTACACTGACACTTCTAATAAGTTATTGTTCGTTGCTATGGTAACGCAATATTTTGTTTATGCATGGAACTGGTCTAGGCTAACTATGATATCAATACATCCTCGTATACTTACTCTAGAATGCTAAGCGCACCAATTGTGACCTTTAACGATTGTGCGCATGCTCGTCATCAGTGTAGTTTGGGTAGATCGTTTGAAAATCATTTGGTGTTCCAATTCATAGTTTTGTGACATGAGGCAATAAAACCCATGTCATTTGAAATAGAGAAATTTGTCAGCGTATTCAAGACCTTTTTAAACCGATATAACCTTTTAGAGATAGATTCCTCCGAATTTTAGGCGCGAAAGAAACTTATTTAATACGATAATGTACCCTATCTTACTGTAAGTATAATGACCTTGCAACAGTGCTTTTTCATCAACAGGAAGACTTGTCACTAATTTCTGTCACTCTTGACAGAGATCAGAGACGGTTTTTAGAATTTCAGATTTTGTCTTGTATTTTTGTGTAGCATATATTGCCTTTGGTTCTTTCATACTTCGTGAATCTTGTTCCTTTGAGATATTTTCTAATAAAACCGATTCTTCCTACAGATAATAAATGAACTGTTTAGTGTTGTAGTGTGGAAGTAAAGGAAAAATACCTGAAATGAATTATTTTTGGTAGATAATGATCTATGTACCTATGCTTTGTTCAAAATAGCAAAACAAAATAGCTTATTAGTATTATAGCTTGACACGAAAGGCATGATTCTGGTTAATGTCTGTAGGAAGAGTGAGAAAATTGTAATTTGTGGCATTTTTCTCATGAAGATTTATGTAAAAAAGGCAGTAGAGTAATTTGAACCCTAATGTCGTGTCATGTACACTAAAAGGTACAAGGATTTGTTAAAACAGCATTTCAAAACATAAAAAACAAAAAAACTGCGCGCGCCTGCAGAACGCGGAGAACTTGTCTAAGGAAATAATATAACTGAGATTGAATGATTCGGATAGAATTAAAATCAGTGCTATATTGAAAAACCGTATATTTAAATATTTCACATTGACAGAAAGTTGTTATCATTTGTCTACTAACTGATATGTCATGCATATTTTTATACAGAGGGTCACAACAGGAAACCTGGAAAATAATCAATGAAGAAAGGAATAAGGTAGACTCTATGATGCCCTCTAAAATATGTGATACTACTGGGAATGTTATTACCAACCTCAAGGATATGTGTAACTTATTTAATGATAGCTTCCTAGACATCTCTCAAAACTCTATTAAGCCTCGATTTGATAAAATTGAACTTCACAACCATGGCCCCTCTAGTTTTTTTATGAGTGCGGTTTCCCCCTTAGAGGTGAGAAATCTACTTAAAAAGACATCCCATAAGCCTTCTGCCGGTATAGACGAAGTACATGGTAAAGCAATAAGACTGGTCATAGAATTTATATGCTAACCCCTAGCATATCTTATTAATGAGTCATTTATAAATGGACAATTTTCAGAACCCTTAAAAACATCCAAATGCATACCAATTTTTAAAAACAAGGGCTCCAAATCAGATGTAATGAACTATAGATCAGTATGTGTTCAAAGTCAAATCTCAAAAATCTTCGAACAATGCTACGCTCAACGTTTAGCGGAATTTCAAAAATATAAAATTCTTAATGACTCTCAACATGGTTTCCGTACAAAAAAGTCAACAAATACTGCAATTCTAGACTCTCTAGAATTTATCTATAATGCTCTGAATAATAAAGAATCAGCATTGGGTCTGTTCTACGACCTAAGCAGAGCATTTTATATGATAAACCACAAACTTCTGTTGGATAAACTTTGTGTCATATTTACAAAATATAAAACAAACAGTGGTGATAAATGGTGTGAAGTCATATACAGGGCAAGGCGACCTTGGTGTCCCGCAGGGCTCTATACTTGGACCTCTATTTTTTATTATCTTTGTTAACGATATTCAGAGCTCATATGGGAGCATGAGTCGCCTTGTACTGTATGCAGACGACACCAATATCCTGCTGAATAACCCGAATATTGATGAGTTGATAGCAAAGGCCAATAACACTTCTCAGTGGTTTAGCAGCTATTGCACAGATAACGGACTGGTACTGAATAGTAGTAAAACATGCAGTTTTTTCCAAAAAATATATTTCGTGACTATAACCCTTTAATTAGAGTTAATAATAATTCTATCAAAAGTGTGTTAGAATTCAAATTTCTTGGACTATACATCGACTCGAAACTTACCTGGGAAAAACATATATATATACCCTATGCTCAAAGGTGAGCTCTCTATGTTTCTTCCTCAGACGGTTGCGTGACAGTGTTGACGAACAAACAATGAAACTTGTATACTTCGGTCTTGTACAATCAGCCTTGCAATATGGTTTAGTCTTTTGGGGCTCATCATCTTACTTTTATAAGGCATTTATCATGCAAAAAAAAATCCTAAGATGTATGGAGATTGTACCGACCAACACATCCTGTAGAAGTATTTTAAAAAAATACAAATTTCTAACTCTTACAAGTTTATATATTTCTCAGTTGATAGACTTTGTTATCGACAGAGAGCCCCTCTTAAACAGGAACGGTGATTATCACTCTTACCATACCAGACAAGCCAATGAATTTCGTTTGCCCTACTCTAGGTTAACGGTAGGTCAAAACTCTCCTGCATTCATGGGAAGTAAGTGCATTCAAAATAAGACAATTAATTCCAGACGTCGATAACCTGAAGGAATTAAAAACTAAAACTAAAAAATTCTTATGTGAGCAAAGCTTTTATTCACTAACTAAATTCTTTAATTATAAAGCTCAAGTATAGATTACTGTGTTTATTAATTATAGGTAGGAAAATGTATACACAAAACTATATGGTGAATGATATTAGTCGACACAATCCTTCACTCATCCTAATCAGTAGGTGACTAGTCTAATAAAGCGGTTGCATCTTTGTATTAACTTTTGTTATAACTTTTGTAATTCTGCTTTAAAAGATGAATAAATATTTCTTCTTCTTCTTCAACATACTGTGTATGCGTAAGCCAATGGCGAGTGATACAACTTTTTGCAAACAAATTTCAAGTATTAGCCACACCGCTTATATTGAGTTCTGACTATTCTTGAATTAGTTCTTCATTCCTACAAATAGTACTAAACTTAATATTAGAAAATTAATGTCAATATGGAAGTGCTTTTCTTTGATGATAAGAAAAATGTTCGTAGAAATAGTATTATTTTAATTAAAATTAATTGCATTTACATATTTTGACATGAATCGTTCTATAAAAAGATAAACCCTGAGCTTCTTATAATATGGACGCATCCAATTTTATAAATACAAATTTGAGTTTAAATTATTCATAATATTAGCTGAAATCAAGTCTCATAGTTTCTTGTACTTTCAATTTATTTGCCAACATAGTGCCTGCTTGAAATTCGCACCGACTGCTTGGGGTGGTTCCGTAGTTTTCGGTTGAGTTTATCTACAGCTGAAAAGTGATTGCGATACCAAAAATCAATGAGTCGCTTCAGAGCGATAAATAATAATAATAACAGTACTCTACTTTCTGATGGTCTTTGCTGAATATTTGGGATCATAAATATGTGAAAAGATGTATTCAAATCGGCTAAATAGCAGGTATAAATAAGTTCATTAAGTTCTTCAATAGTGCGGAAAACTCACTTCCTAAACCAGACTGCTAGAGTGAATACACACACACACACACTTGTTCTCTCAATAAAATTATGTTAGCAATGATTTGTCACATTCAAAAAACTTGAAATTACTGCGTATAAATGACTCTTTCCATTGAATACCAGAATTAAATATTCGGAGAAAAAAATCGTTTCGTGTTGTCCAATTTAAATTAGGTGCAATTTATCCAGTGGCCCTCAAGTAAATCAACAGCACGTCTGAACCTGTTTTTATTTCCATAAACTTCTCTTCGGAGGCAACATTTGCTGTCGAATTAACATACCTCGTGCATGTTAAATTCCGCACGGGAGTGCACGCAAATACTTAAAATTACAGTGTTTCGAAATCAATTGCCTTTTTTGCGGTGTTGAAATTATTCAGATTCAATCAGGATCCTATGCGAGCCTTTTCGGTACCCTGGCCCCGATTTGAAAAGGTTATTTTGAATTATGGACGGGAGTGGCCGACACCGTCGGCTATTTCCCTTGAGACGATTAAATACGGCATTCGAAAAATTTGGTTGGTTCTTTTCAACTCGACCAATTTGAGAAAACTGCCAGATACTTGCAACATAATGTATAAAAACAATAGTTATTTAGCTCTTTAAAACTTTTTACGAAAATGTAGGTAACATACAAAGTTTTTTTCTACGACAGTTGTATTGACAAGTTGTAGCAATTGTTTTATCCTATCAGTGGCCTACTTAGTTTTATTCAAAGTTAGATCTCTTGAACGTTCGACATGAAAATATACAAATTGACACAAAAATAATAGATAATTTTCAACAATACGTACGAGGTAGAACCAGCTGAGGCAAGGAGTTTTGTATTACCCATTTCAATATACGAAGTCTGCGGAAACATCACATAGAATTACTAATACATATTCAAATGGCAGAACATCTCCTACAACAAGGAAGATTGAAAACGTAAGTGATTCTATTCCAAATTACCATATACATTATAATCAATCAACAGTCAATAAATGCGATGGGGTAGCTGTATATACAAAAAATATGTAGCTATTCTGCTACTGTTGAAATTTCACCAATTAGTCCAAAAAACGAGGAAGCGGCCCAATGTTAAATGTGCAAATATTAATATCCGAAAACCAAAAATATGAGCGTATAGGAAATTAAAATTCAGGATGAGTTTCTATTTCATGCGACTCAATCCTGATTACCGAACATAACCTAAAAAATTGGCAAATTTGCGAAAATCGGTTATTGGTTAATAACTGAAAAATTACAGCTCCGATCGAAAAAAGTCGAATTAGGAAATTGTAGTTATATCGGAAAAACCGTTTTCTATAACTCGTTAACTGTAAGGTATTCAAACTTGTCACTTACCATTATATGTAGCGTATGACAAGAAAAAAAAGTGTTTTCTTTGAAAAATTGATAAATATTGATTATTTTTCAAAATATATGTAGTTTTCTCAAAAAAGATGCTCTTTCAATATGGCTACTCTTGCTCGGGGAATGATGCTACAGTAACGATTCAAGGCTTATTTTTTCTGTAAGAGTTGTACTTTCATATAAGGAAACAAAGCAAACTACCCAAACACCAAAACTGCGTCACAATCACACTCGACGCGCGTTTTGCCAACAAAGTTAGCATCTTCAGAAGCTAAAAGCTTTTAGCTCCTGGTGTTTGCGTAGTTTCCTTTGTTTCATGAATTGTATTTACACCAAAGGTTCCAAAATATTCATTTATTTGATTGTACTTTCATATTATCGAATAAGCATATTGTTTTTTTCATTATAATTGTCAAAAAATTACTTTAAAAAGATTGCATACATTTTTTTACATGTTTCTTCTAAATAAATTACCTAATTTTGTTTTTATAGAAATACATTTTATGAAAATAGATTGCTAGCATGATTTCACGCTTTAACGAAAAATGAATTCCTACGATCACTAGGAGTCAAGATAAATTTTTATTTCAAAAAAATCTGGAACGAGCAATAATCATCGTATATAGCAGTCACCTTCATGGAATACCTATATTTTCAATATAAAAAAACTAGGATATGTCTAGTTCATTTGCAGTATTATTAATTGATAAACAAAGTGGGGCGTGCAAGCGCAGATTGTTGCAATTCTAGCGGGAGGTTCGGTGGGGATACAAATTCTTTTGACAAAAGACACTTTCGTCCTGACAGTGTTATTGATTCAATTTCAAGTACTAGTGTACATTGCAAAAGAAAACGTACGTAAACAACAATAAGTTTTTTATTGCCTCTGGTGAGTACTCATTTTATCAAACAACGGTTTTTAATTTATGATTACCCAATTATTTTAATTTATTTATTTTCAGATATTGACATACAATGGCAGAGACTAATGAAGAAGTATGTATGTTATGTGATAAAAAAATGGAGATGTCCGTTGTCCAGAAGCCGAGATAATCAATATTTCTCTAGCGCAAGCTTGAACGCACGAAATAAGTTTTCAGTGCTATCCCCACTCCGCCACCCGCTACAGCTATCGCGATCCGCGCCTGCACGCCTCACTTTATTCATCAATTAATAATACTGCAAATGAACTAGACATGCCCTAGTATTTTTTTTTTTTGTTGAAAATATAGGTATTCAACCTTAATGTCCATTAAGGTGACTGCTGTACGATGATTATTGCGTCTTCCAGATTCTTCTGAAATAAAAAAATCATCTCGATTCCTATAGTGATCGTAGGAATTCAATTTTTTTTATTCGTGAAATCATGCTAGGAATCCCATTTCCATAAAAGTCATTCATATAAAAACAATATTAAGTAATGTATTTAGAAAAAACATGTAAAAAAATTGTGCAATTTTTATAAAGTCGTTTTTTGACCCTTAAAATTAAAAAAAATCAATGTACTCATTCGATAATATGAAAGAACAACTCTTACAGAAAAAAATAAGCCATAAATCGTTACTGTAGAATCATTCCCCGAGCAAGAGTAGCCATATTGAGAGAGCATCTTTTTTGAGAAAACTTCATATATTTTGAAAATTAATCAATATTTATCAATTTTTCAAAAAAGAACTCCTTTTGCTTTTGCCTGTGCGCAAAGTTAAAAAACTATCAAGCAAGATATTTTTTTCATACCACCCACCGAAAATGAATAAAGTTAGAAAAGGGAATAATGACTACAGCGTGGAATGAAATTCTAGAACTCTTGTAAGCGACTAACGCTTCGTTGCAGTCGTCCGATCAAGATCTTAACACGAGAGACGCTCTTTGTAAATAATTACAAGGCTACTTCCAAGCAATACGATCCAAATTTTCAGATATAGAGGCAAAAGCCAAAGCCCTAGTTGACTGTGAAGAATATCAGCAATCGACTTTAAGAAAACACAAGCGAAATACAAAGTACGACCATTTCAGCGGCAGCTCTACTACACTCGAAGAAATGTAGAACATGAAACACCTGGACAACGTTTTGAAATTCATGTTTTTATTGTCGTAATTGTCTGCATTAGCTAAACGCATTGAAACTTACCATCAAGTGACTAGTTTATTTGGAATACTTCGGCAGAAAAGATCTTAAAAAGAACTCCAATTATCGTAGACCATGTGGATGACAGTCTGGGTAATGAACTGGTGCAGTTTGCTAAGCTGCTAAAAATAGATGTGGCTGCTAATACTGACGGCAAAAAGAAACTTCAAGTTTATAAACTGTTAACGGAAAATTCATTGGAATCGTGTTTCCCAAATGTTGGAATATTGTTTCTCATTTACTTGATTTTGATAATCACCAACTACAGCGGAGAAAGTTCTGTTTCAACGTTAAAGCGTATTATGAATGTGTTAAGGAGCACTATGGGAGAAAAACGTGACCTCACTATAATGAACATAGAAATATTGATATGACAAGTGTTATCTCCAATTTTGCCTAGATTAAATCACGGAAAGTCTTTTTGTAAATGTGCTGTTTTATTTTATATTCTATACTTTAATATTTAATGCAAATCAAGGGCCTCTTGTTCACATTTGCTACGGGCCCCACGATGGCTTCATCCAGCATTGCCTACACTACACAATACCTCTTTCAATAACAATGCCCTAGCTCTAGATTTGAATTTAGGGCCATTTTGAAAGAGAAATCACTAAACAAAATTAAAGTCCCTAATGTTTTGTATTTTACGGAAAATCTCAATATTTCCGTCGTTACGAACAATTATATTATGGGTTTCCTGAGGCTGCCAGAAACCCTGACATGAAGAAAAGTTGCCGAAAAACGTGTCAGTAGTTTTAAAGCCAAAAGTTATGTGGTGGCATGACTGCATGCTTATCCGAAGTCCTCTATTAACCTGGTTGTTATTGTTGATAATAATTTATGAAAGGAAAGGATCTGTGACCATCCAAGCAAGTTGTTAATAAACAATTCATTGTGGTGTTTATTATTTACTATCATTTCTCGCATCTTTCATATTTCAGGAATAGTTCGGTGTGTGTGAAATTTCAAAGCTGAACGTTCCGTATAGCAACCAGTATTCAGACTTACGAGTTGGTCAATTAGAGCCTGCCTCAACTCGCCTTTCAAAGCCCCGGTCAAGACATCTGACCTCTGGAAACTGACCCCGATCTCCAACTGGCAATCGAGACCGCCAAGGACACATCATTCTGCTGTAGTCTCTGGGGCCATTAGTAAGCACTCTTCCGAACAAATTCTAAGTTGCTGAATTGAGTACTCTGATAGCACTCCAAATTCGCAACCAGAAAAAAGAGTCTTACAGAGCATAAAAAATATTTGTTTCAGGGATTGATGTACTTTTAAGCTGAATGATAAAGTAAATAAATAAACATAACTGTCGGCACTTAAGTGATGCGAACCCGCATCGATTCAAAGTAGGTCACACTCAATATCCAGAAAAATGTATGTTTGGGTAGGGATATTAGGCAATGCTTCAATTGGTCCCTTGTTCACACCAAGAAATTCAAGTGTCGGAATCAAGGCAGTCTAGCTCTAGACGAATATTTGCTGCACTTCCAAGAAGATGGAGCACCTTTACCATGCAGATGCAGTTAGGCCTGGTTGGATACTAATCATCCGAACAAATGGATTGGAAAGAGGTCCTATCAAGTGGCCACCGATGTTACCAGACTTAACGTCACCTGATTTTTTTGTGAGGGGTTACCTCAAGTTAGTTCTTCAGAAAAGTCAACCTGCCTCACTTGGTGAGTTGCGAGAAAGGATTACTCAATCACATATTGCACTCAAGCACTAACTCACATTTCTAGAATCTCTCGACGATATATTCTATCAGCTACATTACAGTGTCTGTCGTCGATTTCCCGTTCGGAATCCATATGGGTAGCTGAGAAGAAATCGAGAAACATTTCATCCATTGGAAATTTTTAGACGTTGCTGCACGCGAATTAATTGAATGTGGAAATTTTCATTTCATTGAAGATAATCAAGATCACACATGTTTTATTCGAGATGGAATCCCGAGTACGATTATTATCATTCGTTAAATGCTTCCAACCAGCTGAAAATAGTTGGCTTTAATTGTTTAAATATTCCCAGAACAGTCGGAGTTAAGTGATATACACTTAATAAGACGACAAGAAAAGTGAGATTAATTATTATTATAGCCATAACATGGTATGTGCCGAGATTTTCAATTAGATTGCAAGATTGTGATTCGAAATGATTGAAATTCCCAAGGCAAATCGCCATATTCGGAGTTTAAGATTATGTTTCATCGAGTTTGTGAAATGTGATTGAACCGAATACAGGAGTTTTCATTGAATTATATGGATTGTATATACGGTATGGGTCAAAATGTAACACGATATTTCTTATTTGATTAGAAAACATCTGAATAAAATAATATTTGAATAAATCGCGAATTTTGTTGGCACTTTTTGAACTCTAAAAACAGGAGTATACACTGAAAACAAGAAAACTTTATTAAGTCAACTTCAGATGTGGAAATATCAATAATAATAATAATAATAATGTGCCTTTATTAAGAAAAAACAATTAAAGAATAACATAAAGATAACGGAAATCAGTATCCAATTGAAATTTGTAATTTTTTCCCCGCTATTCAATATGAATCCTGTATCAAGCAACTAATTTCTAACAAGTTTTAATAAATGTGGTGCATCAGCAAACATGTAAATATTTTTAGCTGTATCTGGATGACAGAAAAATGGTTTGTGCACATAAACTTGGAGTTCTGACCAGAGCCCAATATTTCCACCTCCACAATCACTCACACAGGCTACAACATTGTACGATATGTTATGTAACTCAGTGATTATATTCATTAATATATCTTTAGTTACTTTCTGGCCTAATGCAATTAAAATTGCTGCTTCCATTTTGAAAAAAGACCTCGAGCCTGAACAACTTGCATTTGACTGTGAGGCCCCAATACTTGATGTCGTGCAACATCGTATTCTTGAATAGATTTCACTTTCACTTCATCAAACTGTAGAACAACAGTTTTCTCACACTCGGTAAAATCTTCCCCAGCTAGTTTCATCATCAACAATACATCTTTGAGCAATCCTGGACCAATATCTAGTCCAGATGCCCAACGCTTTAAACTTGACAATGAAGGTTAGAGATAATTCAAATTTTTTCGAAGATACACATAGCATTTTTTTGCTATATTACCTCAAAATTAATGCAACAGATATCTCTTCACGAGTCCAATGAACCATTTTTCTGTGATGAGTTAGCAACTTTATTTGGTGTTAAAACTTTTTCCAGCAATTGTTCAGCTGTAAGCTACTTGATTTCTTTTTATAATATTTTGGCATTGTAGTTAAACTTTAAAATTTTTGCTAGACGTTGTTTTTAACTGGTTGTATGTCTGCAGTAATGTTTCGTATTTCTTTTTGTAAAATTCAGTTTGAGCAGGTGTCTTCATTACGGTCAACATGAATTGTATGGTATTGCGTAATTTCTTCAACAGTGCTAACTTCTTGCAAATCCTGAGAGGGTTCAGAGATGGAAATTTTGGGGTTTCTAGCAAACGGATCATTTTGGTTTATCTGTGATGAAGCAAAGCTTGAGGAAGCAAGTAATGCATCCAAGTTTCCCAAGTTTACTGTGGGTACAACAGTTTTTTCAAAAAATTGCGAATGGGAAGGCCTAGAACATAAATATATGATTAGAAACAATAGGATTTGACTTCCATAACTCACTTAATAATTCATTCTGTAAATCTCTTTCATAATCATTATTTGTAAAATGATCGGAACAAATGGTTGACGAATTAATATTGAAAGAATCTGCTCTTTTGCACCGATGCACCCACTCCTTTCTTATAGTGGAAGATACAAAATCTTTTTCTGTTGGGAAACTGTGAAATATTACTTTCGACTCCATCCTTCTTAGACTTTTTTTATTATTCCTACAAGAAGCCACAGCTCAAATCCGTCCAGGCATGATCTGAAAAATCAACAACTTAGAATAACAGTAACCTAAGAAAATCTTCAACAATTCGGAGTTCTCTGTAAACCCCTACTTACCTCAGATATTTCCAATTGAAGAGTAAAAAGGGTCTATAAGAAAGGACACAATACCAATGAAGTTTAGAATGCACAAACAGTCGTTTCAATATTCCTAATTTACAATAAAACAGGTGTCTATGGTTGACTAAAAATCTTTCAAAACCAAAGTCAAACAACACACTACTCAAACGCACTAAATAAACACAGCAAAAAAAGTTTAGAACTGCTCGAGAACATAGAAAAATACATGGACTCCAGTGATGATGTAATTTTTCGCGCATGTGCAGTGGAAATTTGGCCAATGTATAAGCATAGGAAATAAGCCATCCTTTCGTTGAATATAATCCTTGGAGTGATACATCATCTTAGAGCTCTCCCCATTCTCTATCCAAACATCTCTCTTTTTTCAAATTCGAACGAATGGTAATTGAAATTAGTTCTTAACAGGTTCAATGTAAATAATCAATATCTTACTTGTTCTTATCTAAATTCAATTCAATGATTACATAGTTTTTGTTCTGTTGACGTTTTCATTTGAAAAAAGGTTTGTTGTTCTTCTGGGAGCGCCACGGCAAATAATAATAATGGCCGTCCTCTACCCGCATAAGCTATGCCTTCGGGTACACGCTTGGAGTGTTTATGAGGGAGTATTTTTATTATGCAGTGACGGTTAGGAACTTTCAGGATGAACGACATACCAATCATTGGAGGACCAATTGAGTGACCAGCTAGATCACCAGATCTCACACCGTTGGATTATTTTCTATGAGAATATCTTGAGGATCTACGTGGTAGAATTGTAAACGAGGCGCAGATCAACTCCAGAAGTACTCAGAAAATATTCACACTATTAGCAAGAGTACTAGTCTTGACTGAAATCTAAGATAGTCGCATATATCTGCAAAGAGAACTATGCTCAATTCAAAATACACGTTATTCTTATATCTATATTAATAATCATTTCAAAATCTAGCAAAACTTCAACTGAGAATATGCCAAATTGAATGAAATATAGCAATGTCTTTCAGCTGAAGATTTCTTATTTTCCGAGGAAACAAGACATACTTTTTATAAGTATATGAACAACTAGTTTTAAACACTATTTCACTTTGACTAAGAATGTATTTGATTGAACTTAACTCTAGAACCATTTGTTATCCATATTTTTTTCACGCTACTGAAACCTAAGTAAATTTCAATTAAGTATAGTTACTTTCAAAGGGACTATTTCCTAAATCCCAGAGCAAGAATAAATATACCTGAAATAGGAACTCTTTCCGCCGTTGTTACGATTATAAATATTCCACAACAAAAAGTTGTGCAAACTTCAGATTGATGGCAGCGTATAAGGGTTTAAATGAAACTATTCAACAGTACAATTTCAACACATTATTTATTTATTACAGAAAAAACATATACTTCACGACAATATCGGATAATGTATAGTGTGTAATAGAGACAAAACTAAATTAACTCAATGATTTGGCTGTTGCTCAAAAATAAGATAGATACTAAAGGATCTTCTCTTGGCCTGTAGGTACATACCGATGACTTTTCTGTTAGTCCATGAAGTACAATTCATTTTTCTGTACTACGAATTAATTCTTTCATTAACTCTTCAGATAGTTTTGATACTGTTGCAACTGTTATTTCACGATCTGAAAAATCAAAATATGCGTCTAAATGGCGTATACTTGATAGTATATTGAATTGAAGTCCTAATATTTGTCCTACCAGCAAAAGATCAGTCTTAATTTTTAGAATATGCATAGAAATGATTCAACAACACACATACCCGACCAGTCTGATATGAATAAAAATTGACGCAGATCCTGTTTCAACAGGAATCCATATACTTTTTTACAGTTACAGAGTTGTTATCGTCACTGTTCTGGTTGATTAAATATACTGGAATCAAGTCTTCTAATTTCCATTGTCGTAGAAGTTTCTCCATTTTTAAACACACAATTTTCACCTAAACACTGTCTGACGCGTACCGCCAAGACAATCGGACAACCTCGATCGATGCGACGATCACCCCACTACGTGATTGCACAGATAAAAAAGATTTCTTCAATCAAGAATATACATACTCTTGAATAGAATAATCTTCTGAAAAGAATAATAATTTCTAATCAATGAATATACTCCCATTTCCAGCTGATTGAGAAGTTTGCTTCTTTACATAAATTCTCTTGCAATGAATTTGCTTCCAGCGAAAACATTATACTCTTCATCCTAGAAAACATTCACATTACCTCATTTTGAAACATAATCCTCTTAACACAAGAAAATTATTCCTTGGTAGATATCACTACCCATGCCACGTGACACATTCAACCAATGAGCAATCAAAGCAGCTGGCGACACCGCGACCTGTGAATACGACTTCCATTTCGACCATTTCATCCAGTTTGACAATTTGGGTTGGAGGTTATGAGGCTATGAGTACCGATATGAATGTTAGTTTTGTGCCTAGTGGAAACTGTTGCTATACAATGAAAATGCAAAATGAGTGAAATATATTTTGGTCTTCTACAGTTTTGTGCCTAAAAGCGAGTGGCGTTGTTTACGTATTCAATCAAACTGCAATATGCGTCACTACTAACTGGTTTTATTGAGAATACAGTTATTAAACTAGAAACTATTCTCATATAAAACCATTATTTATACCTAAATTGTTCGTTGTTGTGAATCTATGCTTTGTTTAATCTTTTCAATGTTGCCAAAATGAAAATGGCTTCCAGTCTATATTTTATAACCAAGTGTAAAGTGCAGATTTGAACTCAACCTCCAGTTGATAGAAGAATAGTATTCATTATTGAACTTGCAATGTTCTGGTCTCAACCTACTCCCATGATTCAACAACGAAAAGTGCCCATTATTGAAGCTGAAATATTTTTGCCTCAACCAACTTATGAAGTAAGTGTTCACTTGTTTCAAAATATTTTTCTTGTAAGTGGCCAAGAAGATTCCGTCAAAAAATCAAACTAATATTTGGTTGGACCTATTCAAGAATACAATCTGTTTGGATCAACGCAATTATGCGTTGATGCAAAAAATCGTTTTCATCAGTGTGTTCTATTAACTCCATCTACGTACAAAATATTGCATTTAAGAAAAGGCTACTCTTGGGCGTATTACCCATGTAAGTTTTCATTGTTTCCAACCATAATATAACAATTATTCTAAGTACGCTACGGTCAACTATAACACATTTTGTCGCAAGTTTTTAATTTTCTCAAAAGGATACAAATCAATACTCGAATAAACTGTATATCATCTCTTTTCTTTAGACAAGTATCTTGTTGGATTGAGAATTCATCAAATACCATAGAATGGATCGTAATCTTGTCAATCAAGAATATCCCTCTTTTCAAAATGATAGTAGGATTTACTTCCCTCAAAACATATTCTTTCATTTCAAATATAATAAAATTTAGTTTGAGAATATTTTTTCAAGGCTATCGTTATACGTCAGTGCAAACCAGAATTTTTTTCTGTGTATTGTAAAAATTAATAAAATGAATTTCGAACATGTAAGATATTTATTATTTAAATTGAACCTGTTACAACACTAATCGCTATTTCCATTCATTCGATTTTTGAAAAATAGAAACGTTTGGATAGAGAGTGAGGAGAGATTTAAGATCACTCGACCCATGTTCCATATGTTAATTCGCGACGGGGTAGCCGCCCCCGTCAGGGGATGAAGTTTCGTAAATAAATTTATCACTGACATATGTCCTATAAATTAAAATCCACGTGTTTCAGCGTTTCCAAAATTAATTTGTCGTTTCCCAGTAAATCCGAGTTTAAAGTTTTCGTTGGGCCGCCCTGTATAATCTAAATACTTTTCAATATAAAGACAGGAACTGGGTTCTAGAATATATAATTAGCTACTTACAGTACTTCAAAAAAAAATGGTGAGATCGGTCATTGGAAGGTTAAAAATGATGAAAAAACAACACGTACTTTTTGCAAAGTGGGTGGTGTATTTTGTATTTATGTAACTAATGTTGTAAATTTGATTTTTTTTTCTGGAATATTTGAAGTTGGAATTTTAGTTGTGAATGAAAACCAGGTAACTATGGGTTCATCCCGTTTGTTTTACCTCAAATAAATGATAAAGGATGTCCAGCAAGGGGATACCGGACATGGTAATAGATAGGGGGAGTTGGGGCAGGCATATTGATAGTGTTTCAGTAGCTATTGCGGCGCTTCAGGGACCCCCCTCCACTTTCCTTTTTTTCACCATCACTCAACCTAAGCCGACGAGCACGCCGTTGAATAAAAAAGATTACAGAGTTGTGGGTTTGAACCGTCGATCTTTTGATTCATTGTTTGGTAGTGAACGACACTAACCATGTGGCCACGGAGGCTTCGTAGAAGGTGACGTAAAAATGTGTTATATATACGATTGAATGATAAGAGCGCGTCGGTTAAATAAGAAAAGAATAATGATTGTGGATGGAAATATTCGATGAAAGTGATAATAATAATAATGATGTTCGAAATAATAGGTAAAAATTGCGGGGTAACGAGGGTGTAGCGTTTGAAAGTGCGATTCCAATGAGGAATGTATATAGTGTATTTCAGAATACATTATTTGAAGAAAAAATCAACAGGGTGTCTCAAAATACACGATTTGAAAGAAAAACATGGCGTCTGGTTGCCACCTTGGTATACCGGGTGTACCAACATATCATCTAAGAGAAAAAACAGCAGAGTGTCTCAAAATACACGATTTAAGAGAAAAAACATGGCGGCTGGTTGCCACCTAGGTATACCGGGTGTACCAACATATCATTTAAGAGAAAAAACAACAGTGTTTCGAAATACACGATTCAAAAGAAAAAACAAGGCAGCTGGTTGCCACCTTGGTATACCGGGTGTACCAACATCATCTAAGAGAAAAAACAGCAGAGTGTTTCAAAATACACGATTTAAGAGAAAAACATGGCGGCTGGTTGCCACCTAGGTATACCGGGTGTACCAACATATCATTTAAGAGAAAAAACAACAGAGTGTTTCGAAATACACGATTCAAAAGAAAAAACATGGCAGCTGGTTGCTACCTTGGTAAACCGGGTGTACCAACATATCATTTGAGATAAAAAACAACAGAATGTCTCAAAATACACGATTTAAGAGAAAAACATGGCGGCTGATTGCTACGTTGGTATACCGGGTGTACCAACGTTTTGTGTGTGTAGGTGTTTGATCGTATGTTGATGTGTTCGACTGTCTGTATGTTCGTGTTTGTTCGTGTGTTCGTATTTGTTCGTGAGTTCGCGTGTTCGAGTGTCTGTGGGTTCGTGTATTTATTTGTGACCATGCGTTTTTGCGTTCAAACCTCAGATACACATACAGCTGTTTGTTCGCGTGTTCGTATATTTGTGTGTAGTTGTTTGTTCGTTTGTTCGCGTGTTCTTGTGTTCTTGTGTCTTCGTGTGTTCAACTGTCTGTGTGTTCGTGCTTGTTTTTGTGCTCGCGTGATCGAGTGTTAGTGTGTTCAAGTGTCTGTGTGTTCGTGTAATTGTTTGTGTTCATTTGTTTCTGTGTTCTAGTCGCAGATGGTCATAGAGCGTCACAGACAGCCTCAGATGACCACTGATAACCTCAGATCCCCACAGCTAGCCACTGCTAACAACAGAAAGCCACAGATAAAGATGAATAGCCACAACTCAGTTCTGCTGGCCACTGCTACCCACAGAAAGCCACAGATAACCAATGATAACCTCAGATCTCCACAGCTAGCCACCACTAACCACAAAAAGCCACAGATAGTCACGGATAGCCACATATGGCGATGATTAGCCACAACTCATTTATTCACAGATAACAACCCGTATTGACTTTTTCTGACCTTTCTGGTACCAGAACTATGGCGTCAACGAATTTCAGGTAATATGATATGCGACACGTGCATTCATCAACCTTGAACTATAGAGTGTGTCAAATTACATGAGTTAAGAGAAAAAACTATAGGGTGGGTCAAATTACAGTAGGAGAAAAACAACAGAGTGTTTCAAAATATATCTTATATCATTTAAGAGGGAAAAAACATGGTGTCTGTCTTGTGTCAAATACTATACCAGGTGTATAATTTGACAGAAAAACATGGCTTTTGCTTGTCGCGAATGCTGTGTTTTGAAGTGAGAATATGACAGCGGCATTTATATTTCAGGTCGGTTTGTGTCATGAAGTGTGTACGTTTGAAGAGCAAGAGATACAATATAAAATTAGGTCTAGAGTTGGGGGAGAAAGAGAGTGAGAGTCTTGCCACATGCTGAACTTTATGTTGCACTTGAGGAAATTAAGATGGAATTTCGTAAAAAGCATACCGACGGGGATCGATACATTTTAACGTGCGCGACCATCAGGTGAGTGACTGTTGTTACCACCTGTCAGCGGTTTTGAAAAACGATGTTACCACCTGTCAACGGTTTCGAAAAAACGTTGTCACCATTTGTTAACGGTTTTGAAAAACGTTGTTTTCTTTTCGTACACAAATACAACGCCTTAGACTGCCTGGCCAGCCTAACTTATAGTATATATAATGAAATATTGGTATTGTAGGATGAGATAAAAAAATAAAACGTTCATTAATGTCATAACTGTTTTGAAGAACAAAAACACCTGTTTTCCATGGCCAACCCGGGAGGAAATAATACTACGATTATTATAGGTGTTTGTGACCTCGTTATAGGATTCCCCACTAGATAGTCCATGCAAATATGTGCACTGGATACTGATAGGCATACCATTTGATTCATTTGAGAACATTATTCAAGTGTTCGAAACTATATTTTTGGAGCTAACCCATCGACATCAATTAGAGTACCAACGAATGACTTTTCATAGGTTCTAGTTTGACAATGAATGGTGGCATCACGAACACTTATCCTTAAATCAATAAAGATGGTTCTTTAATTCGCCTAAATGACAATTTTGGTTCTGGTTTGTGAATGAATGATGGCAACACGAACACTTATCCTCAAATTAATAAAGACGGTTCTTTAATTCGCCTAAATGTCACTTTCGGTACTAGTTTACCAATGAATGGTGGCATCACGAACACTTATCCTCAAATTAATGAAGACGGTTCTTTAATTCGCCAAAAACTTTTTGTCATTTCGATGGTTCTAAGATACCAAAGACATTAAATCCAAATTGACAGCAACTGTCACTTGAAAATGTTCTCAAATGAGAGTAAAGAGTTTATATTGATTTTGATTTTATTTCAGAAATATTTTTGGTCATTACATTATGCTTCTGTGTTCGGCTGATTTGCTGTTCCAATATGCTTGAAGGATTTAATTAATATGAATTTACAATGTGGGTTTCGATTTTTTGAAGCCGAAAGGAACAGAACTGTGATTTGGAAGAAACTTTCTTTTTGTGGAGTTTGGTTTATACATTTTAGACATATTTTTAGTTATTACATCATGGTCCTGTGTTCGCCTGATTTGTTGCGTCAGTATGCTTATAGGTTCTGAGGGGTATAACACCATTTCTTTAATTTTTTCAAAATTAATAGTTTCCAGAGCCTGAAGGGTGAGGGAAATGCCCTTGACTTTACACACCACTTTTTCATTTTGATCGTTTTCATGCCAAAACTTATAAGCGTAATTTTTCGGACCCCCTGATACGAACTCTGTTATATAAGAACCAGAACCCAATTCATCGGTCATATCACCGATAAATTCTCCGGTTGGAATATCGTATTCTTCAGGTTTGGAAATGAATACCACTGAATCCGTATCGTAGTACAAAACCCTGTCATTGAGTTTCTCTAGGTAACTGTAGAGTTTCAAACGAGCAAGAGCTGTAACGTAGGAAGCCAATACAACATTAACGGTCGGTAGAGGAGCGTAACATTCATCTTTATACTCCCAATTAACAATAAGAGTTGCTTCGTTTACGGGAAGTATGGTGTTGACGAATATTGAGGGGTCGGAAAGCATAGCAAATAATTCACCCGATTGATTGATGATAGAGGTTTTTGACTGATTTTCACGCTGACCAAATTTACCCCAAAACGAATTGAGCATGAGTTTAGCTAGGGATCTTAACCCTGGGTTACTGCAGATTTTCGAAAATTCCAGTTGTATATCTTCTCGTTGTAGAAATTCCTCAATATATTGTTCTTTTTTCTCCTGAGTTCGACAATGCGAAGGCCAATCCGAGGCCTCTTGTTTGATCTTGAGAAATTTATTCATCATGGCTGTGAATAGTCCAGAATGCTCTTTGTCAAACTGTATGGACTCATAGCTCCAAATTTCAAAAATTTCCAAAATATCATAACCCACATTCACAGCTTTTATCAACTCCTCTGCCACCCATGTCCCTGTTAAAGCGCGTTCGTCATCTGAGTGATGACAGTGTTGAATGTTTCACCACAGATACGACACAATACAAACATCAATTTATTATTAATTTTTTGTGGAAGAACTGGATGAAACAAAGATGAAGGAGGAAGAACTTTACATTTAATCACTCCTGTAATCGAAGAAAGATCTACCGATGAACACTCGGAACCGACGAGAACTTTGGGATGCCCAACAGGAAATTTTCCAAATTTACATACCCAGGGGTAAAGGGAACAAATGTCGGTATACTTGATTATTTCTCCTTCCTTAGCTTTGTAATATCCAACAACATTTCCCGTACGACCACCATAGAAAGCATCTCGAGGCTCAAGAGGGAGTTGAGTCAAAAGGACGTGTGACTCTGTGTAGTTTTTCAACTCTATATTTGTAGATAGTTGTTTCCTAAATTCACACTCCCGCATTTCAATTACTTCAAATCCCAGTGACTTCAATCTTTCAAGTTTAGCTTGAGTAGCCTCATAACGGTAATTCAAAGTCTCAGAAGGATTGTCTTTGAGAGGCTGATCTCGCTGGGAAATCAAACACTTACAACCGTGGAAATAACAGCCCTGAAACTCAAATATTTGGTTCGTTTCTCGACATAAACCATCAACTTTAATAGTACCAACGGAAGCCTCGGGGCCTTTGGCAGCATGGTGAATGAGGATACCCCTCTCTTTTTCCTCCCAAACTAACCACTGGATTGCGATTTTGGATTGGATATCGCGCCATCTGTATCCGTTCTTAGGAATGATACCAATTGTGTTTGGTTTGAGGAAATTTCGTCTGAAGACCTTATTACATGTAGATGCAATTGTGCTTGCCTCCATGAAGGGACAAACGTTTGTCTCTTCGAGCATCATTCGACGAAATCTGAGACAGGCCTGTGCTAAAATATCAACATCGGAAATACAGTAAGCTATTATTTCCTTTTGAAAATCAAACACGTAATTTTCTGCAAGCCGAGCATTATACCACTCACTGAATGCTGTCAATTCTTTATCGCTTTTGTAATTACTTGGACAATAATATTCAATTGGGGGCATTGACCCGACATACGATTGATTTTCTAGGCGATTAAAGAGATGAGGGAAGTGACCTTTTTCCAACTCGGAAATTCCGAAAGATTTTGGAAGACCAGAGAGAGCCATGGGGAAATAGTTTAAAGAATCCAAAAATTGAACGTTACCAACACTCATAGAAATCAATTTAGTGCCCCTCATAATGAGTTCGGGCTTCAAATCAGTTTTTGTTAAAATATAACTGAGAACAAACTGATGATCGAAGCCTCCGCCGTTATGAGCGATAACCACGACCTTTTTGAACTTTTTTCGAAGTGTTAAAACATGGTGTACAAACGGTGAGATTGGATCGTTACATTTGAGAATTTGTAAACGAAGTCCACATTTTTTACAAATTTGGGAGTCTGAGGAAATACAAATATCACAACATTGCCGAAAAACGCAAAGATTGGGTTCGTGTAGAAGAGAACCGTCAGGTCTAACCTTTTCCTGCATTGTCTCGAGATCGTAGAAAATATAAAGATAATTTTCAGACGGAGGTTTGCGTGAGTCCGGTTGGATGAAACAGAGATGTCCAGATGGTTGATGTTCATTGCAAATTTTGCAAAATATCTCCCCACAAGTATGACTTCGATTTACCTCTATGATTTTGAAACATTCCTCACAACGTCGCATCTGAGCACAGATGCCATGTTGTAAATGTTGCTCGAAACAAACCTGGCCGCGGAATGTTCTCTTGCAAGACTCACATTTCAAAGACAGCTCGTTGGAACAAGAAGGAGATTGTCTACAGGCGGGGCATGTTTTTCCACAATGATGATTTTTTTTATTATCGTATGGGACACTACATTCTGAACAAAAATAACTGCAACAAAATGCTGCAGTGAGAGATATTATAACGTTGTAATGTCCCTTATGGAAGAGGAGATTCAAAGAGGGACCATGGCCATTGCCCTTGAAAATGACGTCACGCCCCTTACTACCGTACGCATAAACCATAATTTTGTACTGCTGTAGATGACATTGAAATAATTGTAGTTCGGGTATACCACACCCTCCAGCAGAAATAGATACTCCAGCAGCCTCCATCAATTCATGGGCTCTTGTTCTTTGAAGCTTTCCAGTGTCACATCGTATCTTCGCAATTTCGGAGTCTTTATCGGCATATGCTTTGGCGACTACCAAAGCACGTGCCAGGCACAAGTTATCCCTATTATTTATAACTATGATACCCTTACGTTTGGCACACTCCTCGTCGAAAGTATTATAAGTACGGTTCCGACCTTTCCCGGTAGGCATTTTTACCGAGGTAACACCCAAACAGAAAGTTTCGGTGTTCAGACCGGTCGAATTAGACTGATAAATAGATGAGATTTTATCGAAAATTTCGTCGGTTGTTATTTCAGATGCAGGTCTTAATCTCATCCAGCCCTGACCGCGTGAAAATTCGTTTGAGCAAAATGTGAAACCAACATAATCAGCTGGTGTCAGGCCATTTGTCCCCATCAAAACTATTTGAGTAATGGCGTCTCTTACCCAACTCACAGGTTCTGCACCTTTCGGTATTGGAGCAATTTTGAACTCCAAAGTTCTACCCTGAAGTCCAAAACGACGAATCACTTTGGAAGAGTCTTTAATAATTACAAATTTTTCCATTATGAACTCACAAACACAGAAAGTCAAGAAATAAAAAATTCTAAAGCTTATAACTCAGCAGAAGCAAAACAGGTCTGAACACTTCAAGAATTGATCAGATAATGATGCGCGCAGTCGTTACTCGTTCCTATACCTATGTTGAAAAGGGGAGGGGATGAAAACTTTGGGTTTACTGCTCCAGACCGGAAAAATGTAAATCGAGATTCATCCGAGAGCATTGAAAGTTTCTAATATTGTCCTCAACTGGAAAATGTATCGCTTATTGCGTCATTTGAACATATTCTATGTTGATTCAACCTTCTATCAAAAATGTTGTTCATATACATGCATAATATGTGATGCTGTCCACTTAGGGCTATTCAAAAGCTGATGACTTCCACAGATGTGAAAACAGATCTGAATACTATATACAAATTATCAATTGATTTTGAAAGTATGGCATTTTCTATTAAAACTTATGAGGGAATATAAATGAAGCAACCCCTGCAACACCCATTCTGAATCCTATAGAAAAATTGTTATTATATTGTATTGAATTCTCAGTTAAAACTTGTATGGGAATATAAAAATGAAACAGTCTCCTCAACAACCCGATCTGAATCCTATAGAAAAATCATTATTATGTACTGAATTATTCATTTATATTCAGCGACACCTTGATCTAAATCATTCAAATTTTTAACCAATGACAGATATGGTGAATGTTAGCCTAATAGTCAGCTTTAAAATATTCTTCAATTCCAAATCTAACGTAAGTGAATCACCCTGTATAATACATTTAATTCACTTAAGTCTATCAATGGAAAATCATACTGGCTCAATCACTTCACTTCGGTTTCCAAAATAAACCAAATAAAATTAAATCCCCGAAACTGCTCAAAAACGCAATTTGAAATCGCAAATCGAAACAATAAAATGAACGAAACTTACTTTTGTATCTGGAGATTGATGCACAATCACTTCGAAATATGCGAGAAAATAATTGGTGACTCGATGCTCCTTGAATGAAGACTGATAACATTCTACAGGTTACAACTTGAATAATAACAACAGATTATCCGGCCATCGGGAATAGTCGGACTGGCTAGACGAGATCGGTAGAAGTCGGTTCGCTCGATGGCCTGCTGTCAGTGTGTGACGTAGTCGAGATAGATCCGCAGTAAAGATAACGTTTTGCCAGTACAGCGCGCTGGGTAGTGAAATGGATAGATAGCTAGATGAAATATTCAGAGTTTGAAAGTGCGATGATAAAAATGATGTTTGAAAATAGATCGTTCAGTGAGAGAAAAAACATGGTGGTTCAGTAAGAGAAAAAAACAATGCGACTACTTGTCAGAAAATCATATTGTATACAGGGCGTGTTTAAAACACAACAATAGACATAATTGAAGAGAAAAAATGGTGATTGTTTGTTAAATGTTATACCAGGTTTACCAACATGTTAGTTGAGAGAAAAACTTTACAGGATGTCTCATAAACGTAAAAAATGACAGGCCCTACGGTCAGAGCACAATATTTTCTGGAGGTTATGTTCGATTAATCAAATGGTATCATTGTTCCGGGGGTTAGCTCCGGTCGGCTGCGTAGGTGTGTACGTGCGTGCATGCGTGAGTGCGTACGTGTGCGCGCGTGCGTGCGTGCGTGTATGCGTGCGTGCGCGTGTGTGTGCGTGCGTGCGTTCGTACGTGTGTGTGTGCGTATTTGCGTGCGTGCGTACGTGTGTGTGCGTGCGTGCGAGCGTGCGTGGGTGCGTATGTTTGTGTATTTGTGCGTGCGTTCGTGGAAATAAAAACCTACTTGCGGGCGTCCGTGCGAGCGTGCGTTCATGCGTGCGTTCGTGCGTGTATGCGTGCGTGCGTAGGTGCGTGCGTGCGTGCGTTCGTGCGTGCGTGCGTGCGTTCGTGTATACGTGCGTGCGTTCTGGTGTGCGTTCGTTCTACATGGGAAATTGCAAGATGGGGCATTTGTAAACATGAACTGGTGGGGCTGTAAGATATTTGTGTCATTCCCTCCATCTCATTTGTTATATTCATGAATATAACAAATGAGATGGAGGGAATGACACAAATATCTTACAGCCCCACCAGTTCATGTTTACAAATGCCCCATCTTGCAATTTCCCATGTAGAACGAACGCACACCAGAACGCACGCACGTATACACGAACGCACGCACGCACGCACGAACGCACGCACGCACGCACCTACGCACGCACGCATACACGCACGAACGCACGCATGAACGCACGCTCGCACGGACGCCCGCAAGTAGGTTTTTATTTCCACGAACGCACGCACAAATACACAAACATACGCACCCACGCACGCTCGCACGCACGCACACACACGTACGCACGCACGCAAATACGCACACACACACGTACGAACGCACGCACGCACGCACGCACGCATACACGCACGCACGCACGCGCGCACACGTACGCACTCACGCATGCACGCACGTACACACCTACGCAGCCGACCGGAGCTAACCCCCGGAACAATGATACCATTTGATTAATCGAACATAACCTCCAGAAAATATTGTGCTCTGACCGTAGGGCCTGTCATTTTTTACGTTTATGAGACATCCTGTAAAGTTTTTCTCTCAACTAACATGTTGGTAAACCTGGTATAACATTTAACAAACAATCACCATTTTTTCTCTTCAATTATGTCTATTGTTGTGTTTTAAACACGCCCTGTATACAATATGATTTTCTGACAAGTAGTCGCATTGTTTTTTTCTCTTACTGAACCACCATGTTTTTTCTCTCACTGAACGATCTATTTTCAAACATCATTTTTATCATCGCACTTTCAAACTCTGAATATTTCATCTAGCTATCTATCCATTTCACTACCCAGCGCGCTGTACTGGCAAAACGTTATCTTTACTGCGGATCTATCTCGACTACGTCACACACTGACAGCAGGCCATCGAGCGAACCGACTTCTACCGATCTCGTCTAGCCAGTCCGACTATTCCCGATGGCCGGATAATCTGTTGTTATTATTCAAGTTGTAACCTGTAGAATGTTATCAGTCTTCATTCAAGGAGCATCGAGTCACCAATTATTTTCTCGCATATTTCGAAGTGATTGTGCATCAATCTCCAGATACAAAAGTAAGTTTCGTTCATTTTATTGTTTCGATTTGCGATTTCAAATTGCGTTTTTGAGCAGTTTCGGGGATTTAATTTTATTTGGTTTATTTTGGAAACCGAAGTGAAGTGATTGAGCCAGTATGATTTTCCATTGATAGACTTAAGTGAATTAAATGTATTATACAGGGTGATTCACTTACGTTAGATTTGGAATTGAAGAATATTTTAAAGCTGACTATTAGGCTAACATTCACCATATCTGTCATTGGTTAAAAATTTGAATGATTTAGATCAAGGTGTCGCTGAATATAAATGAATAATTCAGTACATAATAATGATTTTTCTATAGGATTCAGATCGGGTTGTTGAGGAGACTGTTTCATTTTTATATTCCCATACAAGTTTTAACTGAGAATTCAATACAATATAATAACAATTTTTCTATAGGATTCAGAATGGGTGTTGCAGGGGTTGCTTCATTTATATTCCCTCATAAGTTTTAATAGAAAATGCCATACTTTCAAAATCAATTGATAATTTGTATATAGTATTCAGATCTGTTTTCACATCTGTGGAAGTCATCAGCTTTTGAATAGCCCTAAGTGGACAGCATCACATATTATGCATGTATATGAACAACATTTTTGATAGAAGGTTGAATCAACATAGAATATGTTCAAATGACGCAATAAGCGATACATTTTCCAGTTGAGGACAATATTAGAAACTTTCAATGCTCTCGGATGAATCTCGATTTACATTTTTCCGGTCTGGAGCAGTAAACCCAAAGTTTTCATCCCCTCCCCTTTTCAACATAGGTATAGGAACGAGTAACGACTGCGCGCATCATTATCTGATCAATTCTTGAAGTGTTCAGACCTGTTTTGCTTCTGCTGAGTTATAAGCTTTAGAATTTTTTATTTCTTGACTTTCTGTGTTTGTGAGTTCATAATGGAAAAATTTGTAATTATTAAAGACTCTTCCAAAGTGATTCGTCGTTTTGGACTTCAGGGTAGAACTTTGGAGTTCAAAATTGCTCCAATACCGAAAGGTGCAGAACCTGTGAGTTGGGTAAGAGACGCCATTACTCAAATAGTTTTGATGGGGACAAATGGCCTGACACCAGCTGATTATGTTGGTTTCACATTTTGCTCAAACGAATTTTCACGCGGTCAGGGCTGGATGAGATTAAGACCTGCATCTGAAATAACAACCGACGAAATTTTCGATAAAATCTCATCTATTTATCAGTCTAATTCGACCGGCCTGAACACCGAAACTTTCTGTTTGGGTGTTACCTCGGTAAAAATGCCTACCGGGAAAGGTCGGAACCGTACTTATAATACTTTCGACGAGGAGTGTGCCAAACGTAAGGGTATCATAGTTATAAATAATAGGGATAACTTGTGCCTGGCACGTGCTTTGGTAGTCGCCAAAGCATATGCCGATAAAGACTCCGAAATTGCGAAGATACGATGTGACACTGGAAAGCTTCAAAGAACAAGAGCCCATGAATTGATGGAGGCTGCTGGAGTATCTATTTCTGCTGGAGGGTGTGGTATACCCGAACTACAATTATTTCAATGTCATCTACAGCAGTACAAAATTATGGTTTATGCGTACGGTAGTAAGGGGCGTGACGTCATTTTCAAGGGCAATGGCCATGGTCCCTCTTTGAATCTCCTCTTCCATAAGGGACATTACAACGTTATAATATCTCTCACTGCAGCATTTTGTTGCAGTTATTTTTGTTCAGAATGTAGTGTCCCATACGATAATAAAAAAAATCATCATTGTGGAAAAACATGCCCCGCCTGTAGACAATCTCCTTCTTGTTCCAACGAGCTGTCTTTGAAATGTGAGTCTTGCAAGAGAACATTCCGCGGCCAGGTTTGTTTCGAGCAACATTTACAACATGGCATCTGTGCTCAGATGCGACGTTGTGAGGAATGTTTCAAAATCATAGAGGTAAATCGAAGTCATACTTGTGGGGAGATATTTTGCAAAATTTGCAATGAACATCAACCATCTGGACATCTCTGTTTCATCCAACCGGACTCACGCAAACCTCCGTCTGAAAATTATCTTTATATTTTCTACGATCTCGAGACAATGCAGGAAAAGGTTAGACCTGACGGTTCTCTTCTACACGAACCCAATCTTTGCGTTTTTCGGCAATGTTGTGATATTTGTATTTCCTCAGACTCCCAAATTTGTAAAAAATGTGGACTTCGTTTACAAATTCTCAAATGTAACGATCCAATCTCACCGTTTGTACACCATGTTTTAACACTTCGAAAAAAGTTCAAAAAGGTCGTGGTTATCGCTCATAACGGCGGAGGCTTCGATCATCAGTTTGTTCTCAGTTATATTTTAACAAAAACTGATTTGAAGCCCGAACTCATTATGAGGGGCACTAAATTGATTTCTATGAGTGTTGGTAACGTTCAATTTTTGGATTCTTTAAACTATTTCCCCATGGCTCTCTCTGGTCTTCCAAAATCTTTCGGAATTTCCGAGTTGGAAAAAGGTCACTTCCCTCATCTCTTTAATCGCCTAGAAAATCAATCGTATGTCGGGTCAATGCCCCCAATTGAATATTATTGTCCAAGTAATTACAAAAGCGATAAAGAATTGACAGCATTCAGTGAGTGGTATAATGCTCGGCTTGCAGAAAATTACGTGTTTGATTTTCAAAAGGAAATAATAGCTTACTGTATTTCCGATGTTGATATTTTAGCACAGGCCTGTCTCAGATTTCGTCGAATGATGCTCGAAGAGACAAACGTTTGTCCCTTCATGGAGGCAAGCACAATTGCATCTACATGTAATAAGGTCTTCAGACGAAATTTCCTCAAACCAAACACAATTGGTATCATTCCTAAGAACGGATACAGATGGCGCGATATCCAATCCAAAATCGCAATCCAGTGGTTAGTTTGGGAGGAAAAAGAGAGGGGTATCCTCATTCACCATGCTGCCAAAGGCCCCGAGGCTTCCGTTGGTACTATTAAAGTTGATGGTTTATGTCGAGAAACGAACCAAATATTTGAGTTTCAGGGCTGTTATTTCCACGGTTGTAAGTGTTTGATTTCCCAGCGAGATCAGCCTCTCAAAGACAATCCTTCTGAGACTTTGAATTACCGTTATGAGGCTACTCAAGCTAAACTTGAAAGATTGAAGTCACTGGGATTTGAAGTAATTGAAATGCGGG
The DNA here is from genome assembly GCA_944452925.2 of Chrysolina oricalcia. Taxonomy (NCBI): domain Eukaryota; kingdom Metazoa; phylum Arthropoda; class Insecta; order Coleoptera; family Chrysomelidae; genus Chrysolina; species Chrysolina oricalcia. The sequence goes on from OX101811.2 coordinate 52,992,674, forward strand.
AGTGTGAATTTAGGAAACAACTATCTACAAATATAGAGTTGAAAAACTACACAGAGTCACACGTCCTTTTGACTCAACTCCCTCTTGAGCCTCGAGATGCTTTCTATGGTGGTCGTACGGGAAATGTTGTTGGATATTACAAAGCTAAGGAAGGAGAAATAATCAAGTATACCGACATTTGTTCCCTTTACCCCTGGGTATGTAAATTTGGAAAATTTCCTGTTGGGCATCCCAAAGTTCTCGTCGGTTCCGAGTGTTCATCGGTAGATCTTTCTTCGATTACAGGAGTGATTAAATGTAAAGTTCTTCCTCCTTCATCTTTGTTTCATCCAGTTCTTCCACAAAAAATTAATAATAAATTGATGTTTGTATTGTGTCGTATCTGTGGTGAAACATTCAACACTGTCATCACTCAGATGACGAACGCGCTTTAACAGGGACATGGGTGGCAGAGGAGTTGATAAAAGCTGTGAATGTGGGTTATGATATTTTGGAAATTTTTGAAATTTGGAGCTATGAGTCCATACAGTTTGACAAAGAGCATTCTGGACTATTCACAGCCATGATGAATAAATTTCTCAAGATCAAACAAGAGGTCTCGGATTGGCCTTCGCATTGTCGAACTCAGGAGAAAAAAGAACAATATATTGAGGAATTTCTACAACGAGAAGATATACAACTGGAATTTTCGAAAATCTGCAGTAACCCAGGGTTAAGATCCCTAGCTAAACTCATGCTCAATTCGTTTTGGGGTAAATTTGGTCAGCGTGAAAATCAGTCAAAAACCTCTATCATCAATCAATCGGGTGAATTATTTGCTATGCTTTCCGACCCCTCAATATTCGTCAACACCATACTTCCCGTAAACGAAGCAACTCTTATTGTTAATTGGGAGTATAAAGATGAATGTTACGCTCCTCTACCGACCGTTAATGTTGTATTGGCTTCCTACGTTACAGCTCTTGCTCGTTTGAAACTCTACAGTTACCTAGAGAAACTCAATGACAGGGTTTTGTACTACGATACGGATTCAGTGGTATTCATTTCCAAACCTGAAGAATACGATATTCCAACCGGAGAATTTATCGGTGATATGACCGATGAATTGGGTTCTGGTTCTTATATAACAGAGTTCGTATCAGGGGGTCCGAAAAATTACGCTTATAAGTTTTGGCATGAAAACGATCAAAATGAAAAAGTGGTGTGTAAAGTCAAGGGCATTTCCCTCACCCTTCAGGCTCTGGAAACTATTAATTTTGAAAAAATTAAAGAAATGGTGTTATACCCCTCAGAACCTATAAGCATACTGACGCAACAAATCAGGCGAACACAGGACCATGATGTAATAACTAAAAATATGTCTAAAATGTATAAACCAAACTCCACAAAAAGAAAGTTTCTTCCAAATCACAGTTCTGTTCCTTTCGGCTTCAAAAAATCGAAACCCACATTGTAAATTCATATTAATTAAATCCTTCAAGCATATTGGAACAGCAAATCAGCCGAACACAGAAGCATAATGTAATGACCAAAAATATTTCTGAAATAAAATCAAAATCAATATAAACTCTTTACTCTCATTTGAGAACATTTTCAAGTGACAGTTGCTGTCAATTTGGATTTAATGTCTTTGGTATCTTAGAACCATCGAAATGACAAAAAGTTTTTGGCGAATTAAAGAACCGTCTTCATTAATTTGAGGATAAGTGTTCGTGATGCCACCATTCATTGGTAAACTAGTACCGAAAGTGACATTTAGGCGAATTAAAGAACCGTCTTTATTAATTTGAGGATAAGTGTTCGTGTTGCCATCATTCATTCACAAACCAGAACCAAAATTGTCATTTAGGCGAATTAAAGAACCATCTTTATTGATTTAAGGATAAGTGTTCGTGATGCCACCATTCATTGTCAAACTAGAACCTATGAAAAGTCATTCGTTGGTACTCTAATTGATGTCGATGGGTTAGCTCCAAAAATATAGTTTCGAACACTTGAATAATGTTCTCAAATGAATCAAATGGTATGCCTATCAGTATCCAGTGCACATATTTGCATGGACTATCTAGTGGGGAATCCTATAACGAGGTCACAAACACCTATAATAATCGTAGTATTATTTCCTCCCGGGTTGGCCATGGAAAACAGGTGTTTTTGTTCTTCAAAACAGTTATGACATTAATGAACGTTTTATTTTTTTATCTCATCCTACAATACCAATATTTCATTATATATACTATAAGTTAGGCTGGCCAGGCAGTCTAAGGCGTTGTATTTGTGTACGAAAAGAAAACAACGTTTTTCAAAACCGTTAACAAATGGTGACAACGTTTTTTCGAAACCGTTGACAGGTGGTAACATCGTTTTTCAAAACCGCTGACAGGTGGTAACAACAGTCACTCACCTGATGGTCGCGCACGTTAAAATGTATCGATCCCCGTCGGTATGCTTTTTACGAAATTCCATCTTAATTTCCTCAAGTGCAACATAAAGTTCAGCATGTGGCAAGACTCTCACTCTCTTTCTCCCCCAACTCTAGACCTAATTTTATATTGTATCTCTTGCTCTTCAAACGTACACACTTCATGACACAAACCGACCTGAAATATAAATGCCGCTGTCATATTCTCACTTCAAAACACAGCATTCGCGACAAGCAAAAGCCATGTTTTTCTGTCAAATTATACACCTGGTATAGTATTTGACACAAGACAGACACCATGTTTTTTCCCTCTTAAATGATATAAGATATATTTTGAAACACTCTGTTGTTTTTCTCCTACTGTAATTTGACCCACCCTATAGTTTTTTCTCTTAACTCATGTAATTTGACACACTCTATAGTTCAAGGTTGATGAATGCACGTGTCGCATATCATATTACCTGAAATTCGTTGACGCCATAGTTCTGGTACCAGAAAGGTCAGAAAAAGTCAATACGGGTTGTTATCTGTGAATAAATGAGTTGTGGCTAATCATCGCCATATGTGGCTATCCGTGACTATCTGTGGCTTTTTGTGGTTAGTGGTGGCTAGCTGTGGAGATCTGAGGTTATCATTGGTTATCTGTGGCTTTCTGTGGGTAGCAGTGGCCAGCAGAACTGAGTTGTGGCTATTCATCTTTATCTGTGGCTTTCTGTTGTTAGCAGTGGCTAGCTGTGGGGATCTGAGGTTATCAGTGGTCATCTGAGGCTGTCTGTGACGCTCTATGACCATCTGCGACTAGAACACAGAAACAAATGAACACAAACAATTACACGAACACACAGACACTTGAACACACTAACACTCGATCACGCGAGCACAAAAACAAGCACGAACACACAGACAGTTGAACACACGAAGACACAAGAACACAAGAACACGCGAACAAACGAACAAACAACTACACACAAATATACGAACACGCGAACAAACAGCTGTATGTGTATCTGAGGTTTGAACGCAAAAACGCATGGTCACAAACAAATACACGAACCCACAGACACTCGAACACGCGAACTCACGAACAAATACGAACACACGAACAAACACGAACATACAGACAGTCGAACACATCAACATACGATCAAACACCTACACACACAAAACGTTGGTACACCCGGTATACCAACGTAGCAATCAGCCGCCATGTTTTTCTCTTAAATCGTGTATTTTGAGACATTCTGTTGTTTTTTATCTCAAATGATATGTTGGTACACCCGGTTTACCAAGGTAGCAACCAGCTGCCATGTTTTTTCTTTTGAATCGTGTATTTCGAAACACTCTGTTGTTTTTTCTCTTAAATGATATGTTGGTACACCCGGTATACCTAGGTGGCAACCAGCCGCCATGTTTTTTCTCTTAAATCGTGTATTTTGAAACACTCTGCTGTTTTTTCTCTTAGATGATGTTGGTACACCCGGTATACCAAGGTGGCAACCAGCTGCCTTGTTTTTTCTTTTGAATCGTGTATTTCGAAACACTATTGTTTTTTCTCTTAAATGATATGTTGGTACACCCGGTATACCTAGGTGGCAACCAGCCGCCATGTTTTTTCTCTTAAATCGTGTATTTTGAGACACTCTGCTGTTTTTTCTCTTAGATGATATGTTGGTACACCCGGTATACCAAGGTGGCAACCAGACGCCATGTTTTTCTTTCAAATCGTGTATTTTGAGACACCCTGTTGATTTTTTCTTCAAATAATGTATTCTGAAATACACTATATACATTCCTCATTGGAATCGCACTTTCAAACGCTACACCCTCGTTACCCCGCAATTTTTACCTATTATTTCGAACATCATTATTATTATTATCACTTTCATCGAATATTTCCATCCACAATCATTATTCTTTTCTTATTTAACCGACGCGCTCTTATCATTCAATCGTATATATAACACATTTTTACGTCACCTTCTACGAAGCCTCCGTGGCCACATGGTTAGTGTCGTTCACTACCAAACAATGAATCAAAAGATCGACGGTTCAAACCCACAACTCTGTAATCTTTTTTATTCAACGGCGTGCTCGTCGGCTTAGGTTGAGTGATGGTGAAAAAAAGGAAAGTGGAGGGGGTCCCTGAAGCGCCGCAATAGCTACTTGTTTCCATATAAAGATTGCTAAAAGATTTGTCCAAATGACACAAATGAGGGATTCGAGGCCCAGGCATATGCTGACGATGGAGTTGTCCTAATTAGCGGACGATTCATCGGAGTCGTCTGCGACCGTATGCAGGCAGCCTGTAGAATAATTGAAAGATGGTGCGGTGAAGCAGGGCTCTCAGTGAATCCGACAAAAACAGAGATGATCCTGTTTACCAAACGAAGGAAAAAATACGGATTCAGGCCACCTATCATGTTTGGGCAAGAGCTAGAACTAGTCCAGCAGGTCAAATACCTGTAGGTGGTCCTCGACTCAAAACTTTCATGGAGGCCGCATGTAGATAAAATTATTAAAAAGTCGGTAGCAATCCTATGGCAACTGAGGAGAATCGTAGGTGGCAACTGGGGTTCTGACCCAGAGATCATGCGTTGGCTGTACTCGGCAGTCGTGAGACAAAATATCCATTATGGGTCAGCCGTGTGGTGGCCAGGCGCACAGAGCAGCACAATAGGCCGATAACTTAGCAAGGTCCAGAGGTTGGCGCAATGAGAACGAGTCCAACCGCAGTGTTGGAGGTTCTGCTGAGGCTGCCACCGCTTCCAGTCTGGATGAAGAAGGAGGCAATGGCAGCCCATTTGAGGATGCGGGACTCAGGAGTCTGGGTAAACGAATGAGCGATGATAGGTCTTGCGGAAATTGCGAAGTGGGCGGAGTAGGAGATCCCGATCTCTGCCCTCAGAGTGAAAAGCGCATAAGACAGACTGCGATGGAATAGAGAGTTTAATCTCACTATTCCGAGCAGAGAACAATGGGAAGAAATACGGTGGAAGCCTAATATGATACGTACGATTTGCGTCTGACTGACAAATAGGCTTCGGGCGCCGGAATTTACCTGGAGGGAAGAGAGGTACGAGAGAGCTACGCTTTGGGCAGATATACAACAGTTATTCAAGCTGAAGTGTTCGCCATCCGTAGCTACGAGGCAAGAGGTGAAAGAAGGGTCTGAACAGAGAATTTATATCTGTTCGGGTAGGCAGCGCTCAGATCCATCTGCCATCCTAAACCAAGCTCGGCGCTTGTACAGGAATGCGGAGATGCACTTGAGAAGCTAGCTGAAACGAAGAAAGTTCAGCTGGTATGGGTCCCGAGTCCCACGCGTAAACGAGGTGGCAGACGGACTTGCCAAATACGCAACGCTGTTCTGTGGGCCGGAGCCTGTACTAGGCATCGCAAGAAGCCAAACTTCTTCAGCCCTCGACGAGTGGGCGGAAGAAGAGCTGAATAAACTTCGGTGGGATAACACCGGCTGCAGGCAGTCAAAAGACTTCGTAGCAGGCTCCAGTAAGTCAAGGACGACATGGCTCTTAGGCAGAAACCGCCAAGCACCATGCCTCCTTATAGGAATACTACCAGGACATAACAAGTTAGGCAGACACCTATCACTTATAGGTATACGGGAGGCTAAGATTTGGAACCTTCGCAGTTGAGAAACTCCAACAAGAGGAACTAATCGACTTGAAGTGGTCGGACATACTGACCTTTATTATGAGGTCACAAAGGTTTGGAAAGGAAGACTAGGAAGATGAATGTTGATAAGTGGAGAACAGGGGATGGTAATGGGTCCATGAGGGCCTACTTGCCTGGCTGTGGTTGCGGCCTCCCCAAAAAACTACTACTACTACTACTGTCCAAATGACGAATTTATACATGTCATTTTATGGCAGACAATAAACTTATTATTATCATTATGTCCTAATTAAAATATTTTATCGTCATTTTTCAGTACGTGGGTACCAAAAATCGTTTTTCTACAACAAACAAATCCTATCGTTAACAAGGCAGACACATTTCCAATTATACATCATTGTACTACATTGAACTTAATAAAAGATAGCATGGTTTATTTATAGCGCCTCTTCAATGTACACTCTGCGATAAAGTACTATGAAATAAAGCGTTGCTGAATTTGGATATGCGAATTGATTAGTATAGTATTGGTGTAGTATTATAATAAATAGTCTATGCTTTATTTCAGCTGTTGAATACCACTTGTTTGATTCTGATTCCGGTTAGAATACGAAAACACATGTATCTTTTGGATTTCTAAGAGGAAAAAAATTATTGTGGCAAACATTTTCATTCTTGAGAATTTGAATAGAGTTCGAAAATTTTGCAGGAGAGTATCAATTAAATGATATGAATAAAATCGACAGTAGTACCCATCTCTCCAAATCTTCCTACCAAGTGGAAAATATGAGTCAAACATCTGAAAGAAAACAACTACTCCTGACAGATATTTGTGCAAAGTTCCTCCAAAAGGACCCAATCACAAGTGCTTGAGTAAACGAAAAAAAAGTATTAAACAGAAGTATTTTTCACAAATAACTAAATCATGTATCTTTAACATCAATTGTAACAATACATACAGTGAGCACGTAAAGATTGGAACAAGTTCGTTAAAAGCTTGATGGTCATTGGGGAAAAAAAGCTCCGACACGTCAATTATTTTGACTTGTTCGATCACTGTTCCAGTTATGACGTCATAATTTTTTTTTCAAATGGCACCCCATCTTTATAATACCTTCAAAAAGAACGCATTTTTCCGTGTATGAATGTCATGTTTTTTCTTATGTTATACAGTGTGTTTTACATCTCATAGAAACACCCTCGTATCTTCCGTAATTTTTGATGTCGAGCCATGAAATTTTCAGGATCGATAGAAAGAAACACTAGAAATGAACTCACTGCACAAAGGTTCATTCTACGTGATATATTCTACACGCCAGCAGCGACGGAACTATCCATTTTTCCGGAAAGTTATGTTATGGGGCAAAATTTGCCCGAAATTCCGTCGGATTCGTGTTCAAGATCCCCGAATTGCTCATGATACATCTGTTTCCTGAAGAATGTTCGGTCCTGAAAAACTCTAATTTGTTTCACTTCTCATGGAAACGCTCCCGCATCTTCCGTAAATATCGACGTAGAACCATGAAATGGATCGATAAGTAAACTATGAATAAACTCACTGCACAAAAGGGGTCACCCTACGCGATATACACTGCACGCCAGCAGCGATGGGACCACCCATTTTTTCATCGCTGCTGGCGTGCAGTGTATATCACGTAAGATGACCGTTTTCGTGAAATAAATTCATTATCAGTCTATCTATCGATCCTGGGAGTTTCATGGTTCTGCGTCTAAAATTACGGAAGATACTGGGGCGTTTTTCAGGACCGAAAATTTTTCAGGAGACAGGTGTATCAGTAGTAATTTTGGGTATCCTGAACACGAATCCGACGGAATTTCGTGACAAATTTGCCCCCTGATATAAGTTTTCGTAAAAATGGATTGTTCCATCGCTGCTGGCGTGCAGAGTATATCACGTAGAATTAACCTTTTTGTGCAGTGAGTTCATTTCTAGTGTATTTATCTATCCTGGTTCCACGTCAAAAATTACGGAAGAAATATGAGGCTGTTTTATTAAGAAAATACATGACATCCATACACAGAAAATCGATTTCGTTTCGAAAGTATTATTAAAATAGGGTGTTGCCATTAAAAAAAAAATTGACGTCATAACTCGAACAGCGATAAGATCATCAAAAATATAAGTGGACCAAAAAATGCGCAACTGAAAAGGAAAATTGACGTGTCTGAGCTTTTTTCCCCAATGGCTATATCAAGCTTTTAAAGTGCTCACTGTATACGTATTCATCCCCCCCCCCCCACCCCGTGAAAAATGTCTGGGTGTGCTGTGGTTACGTTAGAAAATAGTGACTAATTCGTAATGACATCTCAAGGAAATTAAGGAAAACAACAATATCTGTGCCAAAACCGCATGGCGGTGAACAATTCCATTACGGAAAATTTTGCCTGAGATCGCTAAAGGTGAACATGAATGAAAAAACATGTTTGCTTCGAATAATTCGGTTATGGATATGTGATAATGAGATCGTATCTGTATTAGAATGAAACGTAATATATTTTCACTTTCTTCAGAACATGTTTTTATTCTGCTATCAAGGTTTTACAAACTAGTGAAACATTTTTATCAATCAGTCCCTGAAGATTCACTTATACAAATAAAATATAAATTGATCCGTTCCATACTTTGTTTACCCAGAAGGTCTCGGAAAATGGAAAATCATGAATACCGGTCTGCTTTGGGATATTCCGATCTTTTTCTCGTACTTATCTGTTATACAGTGATTATTAACTGACTGTTTTCTGACAAAAAAGATTACAGATTCTTTAACTTCTGTATAATCTACGAACTACGAATGTTGTTTAATTCTTTCACTGGAAACTGCAGCACTTTCTCATACCTTTACCATTTCAATAATATTATCCTTAATTACATTAATGAAATAAAAGACCTGAATGTGGTACTGGACAAAAAACTTTCTACCTCAATACATATTGATTATGTAGTATCAGAATGCAATAAATAGAACATTAGGATTCATGGAAACCAGTGTTCTTTGGGAGATCGGTTAGTAACGAACAGTCGTTGCCGACCGATGATGAACCCTTTACTCCCATATACACCTACTACGTAGGCTTATTATGGCAAGACCTGTCAGAAAACAACTACTCCCCTGGCTAAGACCACGACGGTTATTGAATTAAATCTAACTGGTACTTGTTGTGCAACGTTCCTCGAAGCATCAGAGGACGAAGTTGCAAGTTCCCTCTGTGACCAACTAGCAGAATTATGTGACCACCTGCAGACTAGTTTCGAGGTTGTTGCCTCTCATCAGTGCAAGGGTAGGTCAACACAGACAGCACTGAAGCCATCTGTTCCCCGTCCAAATTATTACACTCTCTGCTGGCTTGGACAACACTGGTTCACTCGATGAAGCGGTTTCTAGGCCGCTCCACCTAGCGAGCAGAGGGAGAACACTCCGAATCTCCGGGTTAAGAGATTTAATCGAAGATAACAGAGTTCTTTGGGAGATCGTTTAGTAACGAACAGTCGTTACCGACCGATGATGAACCCTTTACTCCCATATACACCTACTACGTAGGCTTATTATGGTAAGTACCTGTCAGAAAGCAATTAGGATTCATCCTCAGACAATGCAGAAACTTCACTTCCATTCAGACTTCGAAAATCTTATTTAGACCTTTGTTTTCTTACAACAAACTGCATTTTGCAAATGTCATCTGGCATCCACAATACATTATATACAAAACTAGATTAGAAATCGTAAAAAGTAAATTTTTAAGATTTCTCAAATATAGAAATAGTGGGAAATACAACTTTACAATTAGTACAGCCTTCCTAAGAAACAAATTTCAAATGCTCACACTAGAGCCTCGTCGAGAATACTCCAGCATATTAATTTCATTCAAAATTCTGAATGACTTGATGGATTCTCCTGAAATGTTATCCCCTCTTCTACGAACAAATCCTGGAAGAAACTCTCCCCTACGTAAAATGGTAACTCTATAAAACCATAACTTTAATGATATTGATTTATTCAGACACACATTACAACATATTTAAAATAAAGTGGCAAACGGTTTATTTCGATGCCAAACACACACACACACATATTTAAAATGAAGGAAAAATACAAAACTTCATAACTGACATGAAATTAAATTTTTCTCAGAAATAACTAGGTTAAGCACAAAATGTAATATCATAATGTTTTCTGTACGCTCAAATGTATCTTTGGATGACACTTTGGGTCAAGTCTGTAGTTACCCTATATGATTTCAATAAATAAATCAAGATATAGGGTTCAAAATCAAGGGAAAAAATGGTGGACCATTTGAAAAACAGGTTCATGTTAGTTGTCAGAGTATGTTGATTTAGGCTGAGTCAAGTCTCCGGTCTGACCAATATGATTAGACCAGCGCGGTCATTTGGTTGACTTGACGACCTAATTAGAACTGTATGTATGTGACCAATATTTTCAATCATCTAATCGGTCCGACTCATCGTCATACTTCATACTGAACGCGCGTGCCTTGACACAACCTAAGCTTAAGATACATTTCAAGATTTGTCACGAGATTGCTTATTTTATTTATTATTATTATTTACAAGCTTTTATTTAACTTGCCAGTACGTGTGGGTCAAATCTTGCAAATTAATTTTAAACCAGTTATCCCCATCCGATTGAGCTGAAATTTTGCATACGCTCTTGATGTGGATGACAAAGCATAGTAAATAAATGACATCATTCTAAATCCAATATGGGCTGACTCCCAAAGGTGGCGAGCCAATTATTTTTTATGCAATCTCATGATATGGGTATCAAATGAATGGGTTTGCCGTGATTACTAAATTCAATATGGCGGCTCCAAGATGGCGGATGAGTTTTGTGATCATGGTCCGATTCCATTCAAAATGGGTATGTGAGAGTTTTCGGGATCGCAGATTATTAATTTTTTGTCGAAATTCGTATATTCAATATAGCGGATCCGTGATGGCGGATGAGTTCAGTGATTATGGTCAGATTCTATTCAAAATTGCTTTATGGGGATTTTTGTGCTCGGGGATTATAATTTTTTTGTCAAAAATTTATTATATCAAGATAGCGAACGAGTTTTGTGATATGGTCCGTTCCTACTTATAATTGGTATGTGAGTGTTTGATATTGTCAACAGTAAAAAAATCCAAGATAACGTATACAGGGTCAGTCAGAACAAGACATACAAATTCCGAATACAGATTCCCCATCTCATTTTGAGGTGAAAAGTGTTCATCAAGTATGCCCTTAAATTCATCCCCTCTGAGATACAGGGTTTCGAAAGTACGAAAAAATTTAGATTTTCTTTTTTTCTCTCCAAAATTCCATAACAAAAAAAATTTAAACTTGGTTCAATAATCAAGGTTTATCATCGTGATAATTTGAAGTTATAATTTTTAATTTTCTTAAACCAGTGGCTTAGTTAAATGGTATGTGGCCATATTTTCCATCATATTTTCTTCGGACAACCGAATGGACAAATGAGTGTTTGACAGTTAGGCTCATCGATACCATTTCGATACTCAACCTGAAAGCCATAACATTCAATGTGCCTAAAAGTGGAGGTTTCTGAGATAATTGAGAAAAACTGAAGATATGCCCTGAGTTGCGACATAATCTCCTATATGTACTAATCGCATAATGCTAATTTCTCATAACATATCAGAATATTTGTCAACCTTCTGAACATTCTTTTATGTTGGGAGAATCGAAAACACAGTACGGGTGAATCGAAATGAGACCGGTCGACCTACGTTTTTTTCCATTCATCATATTATTTGATCGACTCCATGTCGTGAATTCACTGGTATGACACCATACTGTCTTGATATGATTGTTTCGACAAAAAAAACGCAACCTCAAATCCATAATACTCCACTTATCAGATAAGAGTTAGGGTCTGAAATAATTTTTGTTGAATTTTATGTTGGAGCATCATTTTTAGAGCCATTTCTGATTGATTTAGCTAGCAGAATATATTCCAATCAGTATGTTTTTAATGAAAAACAATGAAACATTTCGTGTATGTTTTATGCGTTGTTCAGTGGTGTAGTGGAATAGCCTACCACAAACTAGTCTGAAAGGTTCGACTTCGCAATTGTTATCACGAATCTAAAGAAAAATTTTCAGGGAATACCTAGTCACATACCGTAATATCTACGACACCAATTGAGAGTAAAAAAGAGTAAAAAGATAAGAAGGATTATTCGAAATGAGTTAAGGTTTCTTTACCTCATTTCGATATGAGAAGTTTTTTTACATTATGCGATTATTGCACACTGAAAATTATGTCTGTACTTAGGACATATCTTCAGTCTTTCGCAAATATCTCCACTTTTAGGTATATCAAATGTTATGATTCTTAGGATGGATATCGATAAGCCTAACTGATGTCAAACGCTCATTTGTCCATTCACTTGTCTAAAGAAAATATGAATGAAAGTATGGCGTAACTACGCTACTGGTTTAAGGAAATTGTAAATTAAAACTTCAAATTATCATACAATGATAAACCTAGATTGGTGTACCAGGTTCCAATTTTTTACCCCAGATTTGAAGAAAAAAAATCAAAGCTTAATTTTTTTCGTACTTTCGACACCCTGTATCTCAGAAAGAATGCAGTTTAGGACATACATTGACATAAACTTTTTCCCTCGAAATAAGGTGAGGAATCTGTGTGAGGAATTTGTCGGTCTTTTTCTGACTTTTCTTGTATAATTTCTTTAGATATGTGGCGTAGGTTACTCTGTTTGTGAGATTCAATAGGTTGTCTGAAAACTTTGCTCGGCAAGGTTTTGAATCATAGTTGGAACAAAATAAGAGACACTTTCTCGAAACAACTTCTCCTCGTTTAGCAATTATTATTGATTCACCTCTTACCAAGAAAATATAAGTGGTCTACAAAATCGTTCGTTACTTTATTTCACCTTCTTCAGGAACAGCAAAATTGGGTTATCAGACTTCAGGCGACCTTTTGTCGACTATATTTTGTTTATCGACGATGGTCGCTTATAATACGTGTAGTCAAGGCGAACATAAATAAGAACCTCAAAAACCCCTGTTTTGCAAAGTTTACCTATTTACTCAACTGCTTTATGACCGCCATTATATCATTCCGCATGACTGTGATTATTCTTTATGTGTAACATTATCCGTCATAAGTTATTAATAGCAATTTCGATAACACTCCGAAGAACCTGTTCGTCGACGTACATGATTATTTGCGAGCAGGGCGGGAATAAAAATGTAATTCGGCAATTAAATGCATCTCAAAACTTGTTCTCGGCAAACCCATCAGGAATTCAGACAAAGATGAACGACTCTCGTGGGTAATACCGAGTGCTCTCAATACTATCGATAGTAATTATGTCAGAAATCAGCGAGATCAAATGCTCTATTAGTCTGACGTCACGCCGCGATTATTTGGATGGTTTAGGTCAGGGTTAATTTTTTTTATTTAATTTTTTTTTCGTTATCCAGCTGTCGTTCTCTTACGAACGGCAGCCCTCAAAAGTCGACGGGTGTGAAGTTATCCACAACCACAAATGTGCTGCAGTTCGCAGATTCCAGTTCGGGGAACATTTTCAGAAGAACTCCAGGACGAGCCAAGAAACGTAGTTTCCAAATTGTACAATGATATTGCACCATTCGACAGGAATCATTCTCAATGTAAAGGTGGGGCGAGTATATTTCACATTAATGCTCAATGTTTAGCAAATAAGATTGAAATGTTTGATGTATTCCTGCAGGGGCACAACGTTGATATTTGTTGTATAAGTGAACACTGGCTAAATGAAAACAATCTTTGTTGTATTTATCTCAAAGGTTATACCTATGCTGCCTCCTTTCGAGAAGCAATATGATCCACGGGGGAGTTGCAATATTTTCGAAAATTGGTATTACTTTTAAATCATTAAATGTTGATGAATTCAATGTAGAACAGTCATGCGAGTTCTGTGCAATCGCGATACCGAAGTTGAAACTTATCATATTAGCTTTGTATAGATCCGGCAAGGGTATAACGTTTGCATTTCTCCAAACGTTCATTCTTACCTTTGAGCAGGGAAGTGTGCATGTGATACCAAAAACACCAACTGATTTTCAATCCGATCGTGACATGCAGTGTTTTGTTGTTAAACATTTTATTTTACAGCTCGAAGAATCCTTCTGAACACCCTACTTGGATTTCAAATTAAACAGCCTTCTTATTTATTTCATTATTTCTGAATGGATTGGTTTGTATTGTTTATACCTATTATATTGTAGGTTAATCATAGTGGGTGACACTGACATAGTCAAAATCAGGGTTCTTATGATAGGAAGGGGTTATGAAATAAGTGAGCATTTAGACAAGGGGAAGACTGAGGAAAGGGAGAGAATACGTCATTGGAGGGAAATTAAGGTGGCTATCCTGAAATTGGTAACTTTGGTTATATTTACGTCAATTTGCGAATAAATAAAGTTACTAAAGCCCGTGGCGCAGATAAATCATAATAAAATATTATGCCTATTTCTTGTATTTTGTATTGCTAGTTGTTAATTACTTGTTTAATATTGTAACAATACTCCTGCATCATACCATGATGATGAATTGTCGTTCCATATATTCTCCAAGAACAGTAAAGCAGCAATGGATTAATTTCTGTAGTATGGGTACTCATTGATTTTTCCAGGATTTGTTCAGACCATTTTAATAAAAGAGATTTTGAAACCAATCTTCAAGAATCTCTCCTACATGAGAAGTCAAGACAAATGCTTAGAACAACGGTGTGTTCAAACTGTTCTAATGATAAACAGAACTCAATTTGGTTTGGGATAGAAACTGTTGAAAGCCAATATTTCTGCTATGAAAATATGATATAATGTTGGTGTTACTTTTTAGTTATTCCTATCAACACGTCTCTCCACTGTGATATCGTATCAATCTGTTGGAGTTCCATTGGAGGTAGAGAGATACTTGCTAGAATCTGTACCAATGGCTGATCGTTTACCATCAAATAATGGTTTGTTCATTAAATTCTATTCCTGGTGCTATGAAATGATTGATATTGATAGGTCTTTATGCCATTTCAGATGAGGATTCACGTCTCCTTCCACCCCTTGTTCACAACAATGTTACAAAGAACGGGAGAAACTCATTGAACAGTTCTGTGCAATAACACTATTGTACAACAATTATCAGAAGGAAGAAATAAAATTAAAAGAAAAGTTCCCATTACCAAGTGTAAGAACTATCCAAACTCAAAATTATTATGGAACGTTGCAAATACAAATGATATATTCAGCTTTATTTAAAATATTAGATATGCACAATTTTACTACTTGCCATTTAATTAGGATTTTAGGTAGATATATAGAAATGTTAAATTTTTCTTCGTAAAGAAATTGTAAATTACTATTTATGAAACAATGTGTAAATGATACCAAAATTTATAAAATAAAACATTGACTCATATCATAAATAACAGTACTCAAACAATTTCTGTGAATATTATAAATGTTGTCGATGAAATGTGAATTAGTTTTGTGATCAAAGCAGGGTGAATGACAGTGACTATAGTCTAATAAGTTTTTATATTTGAGTAAACTTCAAGGAGGAATAAATATTTATCTATCTATCATTTTAATCATTTACCCCATTTCACATTCACACATTTTAGAAAAAATAGAGATCAATCATATAACAAATCACACTTTCTTCTTGCACCTGAGGTTCTGGAATAATGTCAACATAAGAGAGTTGTTTTGATTTCTTTCATTAGACATGAAAAGAAGTTCTCTTTGAATGGTGCAATTTGTTCAACTAGTGTTACAACAGATAAATTGAGATTAGTCTTTGAATCTGAAATATATTTCAAATCTCAGATTATGTAATTGTTCCATGTTTTCTTTTTTTTAAAGGCTCAATACTTTGTATATAATTTACTTTCTCATCAGTTCATTCAATTTGATATTATCAACTACGTCCAACATTCAGAATCTATAAAAAATGTTAAAAATTTGTTGTTTCATCAACTTTGAAACTCTCAGAAGTCTTCGAGATACTTGTGCGAACTAGGGAATATATTAATACAAATATGTATTAATCACTCGCACGTTTTTCAATTTACTCCCACCGATTGGTTTCGAATTCAATCCAACAAAAGGGGATATTTTAGCGTAATTCAAATTTGGCGCCTCCAATTTCAGGAAACAATGACGAAAACAATATGCCCGACAAAATCGATGACATTTCATAACCCCCCCTATCAAGGAACCCTGGTCAAAATGACTTTTCTTCATCTTTTTTAATTGATTGTTGAAAATGGGTACATCTGTTTTAATAGGTTGCTCAGTAGCAACTAAAAGCATTTATTGAAATTCACAAACAAGGAGAGAGAGAGGTCAAATGTTAGCTTCTATTTCAGTGAGGTTCTGAATATGGCAGGGCGTTTCTTGAATAATGTAACAATTGGTAACATTGGTAGGGAGCAGGAAGTAATACGGAATATCCGTTTGATATTCAATTTGGGGCAGAAGGAAACACAAACAGCCGTATGCAAAGTCAATCGCCAGCGACTCGCCAGAGTTTCGCCGTACGCTGCACAAGGATTATGCACAGACGAGCTCCAAAAAAGTTACAACTACGCGATTAGTCACATTTTGGAGCTCGACTGTGCATTATAGTTCTTGTGTAGCGAGCGGCGAAACTCTGGCGAGTCGCTGGAATTGACTATGCATACGGCTGCAAGTTTTCCATCGTCCATTTCTGTTCCTGGCTCACTGAACGAACTACGCTGGTGATGAAATAATTATTTTTGATAATCATCCCATTAGTGTCAAGTTAAACAGCTTATTAAGAGAGTTCTGCAAGGAAAAATCATTTGAAAATGATTTAAGTTAAAAATCATTTAACTCGAAGATGGTTCAAGTTAAAAATAAATGAATCGATAAAATGAAAAACCATTTGAATCGATAAAATCGATAATCGGTGATGAGTATTTGAATTTAAATACTCCTGACTCTTCTACAGAGTATTTTTCTCGCTATTAGAAGAGCGATGATTTGTATGGCCGATTAATAGACCAGGAGAGAATAAATTCAATAAAAGGGATATGAATTATTGGATCAAACAGCAGTAGTCAAAGAACCATTCGGTATTTGATATCACAACTGGCTGAATTTTACACACAATCAGGTGTCCAGAACCAGGTGGTGGATCAGGAGAATTCAGAGAGCTGAATTTGTCAACGTTGAGTCCAAGAGGGGTTAGGAAGACAATCTACTAACTACAAGAGACGAAGTTGTTGAATCAGGAGTACATTAACTTCTTGGTCAGGAAAAGTAAGTAAGGTTTTAATGCATTTAATCAAGTATTCAGAATCATGTAAGTTGATATGACCATTTGAATAACATAACGTATACCTAGGTACTTCTAGGAATCAAATTTTGTCACTTTAACCTGTCTGTTACCAAGTTACCAACACTTCGGACGTTTTCAAACTCTTATCAAGCCCTGATTTTGGCTTTGCAAACGACAATTACTTACTTTATTGAGTATTAGTTTTTTAATAATTGTTTGACTTTGCAAACACAAATTACTACTTCATTGGATATTATTTTTTTTTAATATTTGTTTGGCTTTGCAAACGAAAATTGCTTACTTTATTGAATAATATTTTTTTTAATAATTGTTTTATTTGCATGTCTGGAGTATTTTCTTTTTCAGTGTAATAAAGGCTTTCTACAGAGACTGGCTTTGAGAATGGAATAAGTAATCTGAATTTCTGTAGATGGCGTCCAAATGACAACTTCAACTTGGTTATTTCATTGTCTCTGCCTTAAATTCAATTTCTGGGAATATCTTTGGGTTCATCACCTTTGCCTCCGCAATAAGAGTTAGTCCTCCGCACTATTATATAGGGTTTTGGTGATTTTTTCCTCTATTTAGGGAAGAAAACCTTATAAGGGTAATATTGGCCTTTTTTTCGAGAACTTTGAGAGGGTTTTAAGTGAAATTATTTTACGAGAAACGAAAATAATAATAGTAGGCGACTTTAATATAAATTTCAAAGTTAATTCAAACGACTTGAATTATCTGAATTGTATTCTAACGTCATTCTATAAATGAATGTACAAGAATTACAGCTACATCGTACACATGTTTGGATATATAATAACAAATCTCAGTGAATCTATACATTTGACAGCAGGGTTATAGAACCTTGTCTTTCTGATCATCGTGGTCAGCTTATAAGTATTCAATAAAACGAGATTGTAAGTACAAATATTTTGTATCAGAGGTCTCCTGGAAAAAAATCCTTCTCAAAAATAGAAAATGCCCTAGATTCTGTTGATTGGACAATTTTTGAGTCCAGTGAAAATGCCGAGTATTTAGCAAATTTTATGGTTAAAACCTACAATGATTTGGTTAAAAAATACTGCCCATTGAAGAAATATTCTACAAATAAAAAATTCGTTCCAAATGAGTAAATAATATAGGAATAAACTTCTCCAAAACCCACGCGTTGACTTCTGTCAGAGACTTTCTGATGCTCCCATGGTTGCTGATTTCAATGTTTCTTTTGTAAACGAGAGTAAATGCCTTGGTTTCATCCTGGACTCTCAATTGAACTGGAAACAGCATATTTTACACCTTACCAAAAAACTGAGTAGCACCTGTTTTGCTCTCAGAATTTTGAATGGGCACGGTATGAGTATAGATACTCTGAAACTTCTTCGCAAACTTTTACTCTCACATGTCCTATGAAATTACGTTTTGGGGAAATTATGTGAAGTGGAACTCAGTATTTGTGCTTCAAAAAAGAGCAATTAGAATAATTTCTGGTCTGTCACGGACGGATTCATCTCGTCAACTATTTCAGCAAATGGGAATTCTAACGTTACCATCGGTATATATCTTCGAGATATTATGTTTTGCCCACAAAAATCAATCAATTTTCACTTTCAGCTCTTCCGCCACCCGCCAATGCAACCAATTGATAATACTTCCTCGGCACAATACTAGTCTTTTTGAGAAAAGTGCGACAGAGACTTTTGACCTTCCGAATCGTATGAAGTCTCAGTCATACTCATTGGACATACGAGGAAGTTTTTTGCCCATATCTCCGCAGCCGTTTGACATAATCCCATCAAACCTGGTATCACTGGATTTGTAATGACGATCCTTAACCAAATATGGAAAAATACACTGGGTGTTCCATTTAAAAATATCACTAAAGTAATTTTTTCTCGAATGCGGATAACCCTATATATTCAGGGTAGGGTTCAAAAATTGTCCAATCGGAAAAGTAAATCGACGTGTTCGAGGAATTTTCCAAAATATGTTTATATTCTGAAATAATGAATTTATTCCATTCATTTGCATCGTACTGTATACAACGGTGAACTGGATTACTCGTAGGTGCTCGAGGAACATTCCCACCTCTATTCCAAAATTTTTGTAAATTACATAAAATTAAAAAAAAAGTTCTGAAAGATATATGGACAATATGTGTTAAATATTCGGTTATGATTTTTAGAAACCATTTATACGGGATGAATAATATGAAATGTTCCTAGTTTATATTATATTTTATACATTTTTATTCTTTAACATGCCATTTTATATGAGCTTATCTATATTTTTATTATTTATTATCGATTGAATTGGTATTCTTTGTTTTGCAAGCTATTTTGTATAGTAAGATGTTTAATAAATCTATATATATATATATATATATATATATATATATATATATATATATATATATATATATATATAAGCGAAAAAGGTAGCATATGATCGAAATATTATATCAGCTGAAAACAAATCGAAAGCATGTTGGCAAGTAATAAACTTTGAGCGTAATAAATTCCACCGTATCGAATCGGTTCCTGATCTTTCTCCTGATAATTTTAATGATTTTTTTGTCAATATTGCTATTGATATTATAAATTCCTTACCAACCGTATCATCTAGTGAACTTCTAAATTTCAAAAATTTTCCAGCCCCATGCGAGTCTTTTTATTTATCGCCGATAGCACCCCAAGAAGTATAGGATGCCATAAAATCTTTGAAGAAATCGAATTATCTCGATATACAAGAACTGAACTCTCAAATAATAACAGACACTTGTGACATCATTCTGGTTCCACTTACTAATTTAATAAATGCAATCTTTTCAAAAGGAGTTTTTCCAGATTGCTTCATATATTCCAAAATAACACCGTTGTTCAAAAAAGGTGACAAAAATAATATCAGTAAGTACCGTCCTATTTCCATTATCTCAATTTTTGCGAAGATAATTGAAAAAATTCTGAATAAACGATTGAGGTATTACTTTGAATCGAATAACTTTTTCAGCATCACACAATATGGTTTTCGACCAAATCGTTCTACTGCTCTCGCTGTCATGAATGTTTTGAATGATATAGTATCAACCTTGGAAGATGGGATGCAAGCTGCCATCACCCTTTGTGACCTTTCAAAGGCATTCGATTGCGTATCACATGACATCTTACTTGAAAAATTAAATTACTACGGTTAGGGGAGTACCACTCAATCTGATACAATCCTATCTGCAGAATCGCTATCAAGCTGTAAGTATTGGAAATTAATTATCTGATATCAAACATATTGAGCATGGAGTTGTTATTCATAATATACACCAATGATTTGAGCCACCATATGGTTCCTGTGAAAACTGTTCCATTTGCAGATGATACGACCTTCATTTATTCTGATAAACTGAGATCAGAGCTGTACAGTACTCACGAAGAATTACCTAATAAATCCGAAAATTGGTTCGCAGCGAACAAACTTAAACTAAACAACGATAAATCGCAGTCTCTTTATCTTTCATCTACTACTGATGCCTCAGAAATGCATGCCGCAAATTTACTAGGAATAACTCTAGACAGTAATATATCTTGGAAAACTCACATCACCAAAATGAAAACTTCAAAATGTAACTAATTTTAATGCACTCAAAACAACCTATTTTTTGTTATTTCATTCTCACATTAGTTACGGCACTATTCTTTCTTCACTGCCAACCTTTGTTTATCAAACTCAGAATGATGCCCTTGCCGTGCTTATATATTTTTCAATAAGTTTTAATAGAGATTCATAAAAAGTATTTGATGCTCACTAAGCAATCTGATATACACAGCTATGGTACTAGGCAAGCAGATAACTTAAGATTAAACCGGTTCCGTCTGAGCAAATCCAGGAAAAATTCACTAAATTACCATCTCTACAATATATTACCTGCCGAATTGAAGTCATCAAGTATGCACTAATTCAAAAATTAAATAAAAAACTTACTCTTGACACACTGCTTTTATTCCACAGAGGAATACATTGGACATTTCAGACCGTGTAGAAAATAAAACTCATCTCACTAAAATTCCATTCTTTAGTGTTACTCATCTTTTTAACAATATTTTTAAAGTAATTTACAATATATTTTTTACACTGTTTGTTATATTTGTCATGTCAACTATATTTTATATTTAAATAATTCAATATTAGTATTGTCGCTTTTATGACGTGCTACAAACATGTATTTGTAATGTAGTCAAATAAAAATACTCTACACTAAGAAAAATGTAAGTTAGCTGATAAAATTTGTCTTTCTCGCTTACAGGATTTCTCTATAGGTCCACGGGATATGATTATTAAATTTATTTTTGTGTGGTGAAAAGGGGGTGATCATTTCTAAATGAATATATTTAGTATTTAAAGGGCACTGTAGAGTATTTTTGGTGACAGAATTGTTAAGGAGGATGAAGTACATAAGTTTAGGTATATGAATCATTTGTCGCCCCGTCGTAGAGGATGTGGAGTTGTGCGTTTGACGAAAAAAATCAATATTCATTTAAACCGACCTTCTAGACTTTTTTCGATTGTGGAATATTTTTCAGAAGGGTGAGATACATAACTACGAATTTATAAAATCATTTGTCGCCCCGTCGAAGAGGGTGTGGTGAAGGTGATTTTGTCGAAAAAAATTCAATTATTATTTTAACCGACGGTGTAGAGTGTTTTCGATGGGGAAATCTTAATCAGGAGGTCGGAATTCACAGCTGTGGATATATTGATTCATTTGTCGCCCCGTCGGAGTGGGTGTGGTGAGGGTGAGTTTGTCGAAATGTATCAATTATCATTTCAAACGACGCTGTAGAGTGTTTTCGATTGGAGAATCATAATCAGCAGGTTGGAATACATAGCTGTGGGTATATTGATTCATTTGTCGCCCCGTCGGAGAGGTTGAGGAGGGGGTGATTTTGTCCAGAAAAATAATTATCATTTCAAACGACGTTCTAGAGGGTTTTCGATGGGAGAATCTCAATCAGGAGGTTTGAATACATAGCTGTGGGTATATTAATTCATTTGTCGTCACGTCGGAGAGGAAGTAGTGGGGGTGCGTTTGACGAAAAAAACTATTATTCATTTCAACCGACCTAGTATACTTTTTTGGTTATTGATAAATTATTCCGTATGCTAGTAAGTAATGTTAACATTTTGAAAGTCAGCTTTTCATTCATAATAGGTATTTTTTTTAAATATACAAATCACTTTCATTTGTTGGAATTGAAAAACCTATTGGCGAATTTCTCAATAGGAAAATCTACAACAGTGTATGAGATAAGTATTGACTCTTTTCAAAAAACTCACCCTACTACACTCCCTTCCTTTGTTAGGTATTTTGTTGCTTGAACTGAAAATTGATTTTTTTCGAGGAACTAGTTCCCACCAAAGTCTCTTGACAGGGCGACACATGAATTCATGTACCCACAAATATGTTTACCATACTTCTGAAAAATGATTTCCAATCGAAAATACTCTACAACGTCGTTTGAAATGATAATTGATTTTTCTCGACAAACTCATCCCCACCACACCCCCTCATATGTATTCCATCCAACACCCTCAGCTATGTATTCCAACATCCTGATTAAGATTCTTCCATCGAAAACACTCTACAACGTCGTTTGAAATGATATTTAATTTTTTTCAACAAAGTCACCCCCACCACACCCTCTCTGACGGGGCGGGAAATGAATTAAAACACACACAGCAATGTATTCCAACCTCCTGATTATGATTCTCCAATCGAAAACACTCTACAGCGTCGTTTGAACTGATAATTGATTTTTTTCGACAAACTCACCCTCACCACTCCCTTTCCGACGGGGCGACAAATTATTTTATAAATCCGTAGTTATGTATTTTACCCTCCCGAAAAAGATTCCACGATCGAAAAAAGTCTACAGGTTCGGTCGAAATAAATATTAATTTTTTTCGTCAAACGCACCCCTACCACACCCTCTCCGACGGGGCGACAATTGAATTCACATACTTACACTTATGAATTTCATCCTCCTCAAAACAATTCTGTCACCAATAATACTCTACAGTGCCCTTTATATACTAAATTTTTTAATTTCGACAATTTCACCCCCTTTTCACCGCACAAAAAATAACTTTAAAAACCTAATCCCATGGTAAGCAACCTACTAGATTCCATGGACCCTTGAGAAATCTCTAAATCATCATTTAAGCGAGAAATAGGGATTTCACCAGCTAAGTTACATTTTTTTCAGTGTACATTTGTGGTTGTAGATAACTTCACACCCGTCAAAAGTTGAAACTTCTGCAAGTCAGGATTAACGAGGTCTTACCTTTTTACGTGCGATTCCTAGCACGATCCGAGGAGAATCTCGAAAGGAGGACCGTTGGTCACCCATCCAAAGCCCGATATCGCCTAGCGTTGCTTGGCTGCAGATATCGGTTACCCGGCGCTCTCCGTTCGAGCTGTCCTCACGGATTATCCAATATGTTCATTTTCAGTATTTTAAGTGTGATATTTGATTTGTTGATGATTTTAAGAGCTGTTTACTATTGATAACACTTGCATAATCATTACTGAAACATACATGAATGAAGAAGTCACACTTTTTATATACAATATGAATTTATATAACTTATACTCTTATTGCTTCATTAAACGTTTACAGTACTCACTTAACACACGAAAAAATTCTTATAAAATATATAATGTTCTCAAAATCATCACCAAAAAATATCACGCGTAAAACGCCATAAGCAAACACATTGTTTGAATAATGAAACATGACTACCCAATAGCTATTTGATCGAGTTCAAGATTTCTGACAGAATTTCGTAGGTAATTTATACTATGGTAATATCTCAAGACCACGACTATTATTTTCTTCATAATAAAATCGACAGTACCTTGTATCTTGACAAAATGAGACCATAAATAAACATTAATAATCTGAATAACTTCTGAGAGCTTTTGCTTGCAGCTCTCTTTTCTATGGGTTCGTTTATACTTTATAACATAATTATATCATTGAACAGTAACAGAATGGTCACAAAAATAAGAGGGGAACGCCACAGCAACTTTGAGCAACCGAATAACGACAATTTGATGTTATACCCAAAACTATAAAAGACTTCGCCATATGATGTTGTCAAGTTGAAAAGTGTTAATCAATAAATAAATGAAACATAAATGAATACACAAGCGTTCAATATGAATGAATCTTCACTGGACAGAGTAACAGTTTCTCAAAAATAAGCCTGTTATTCTAATAATATTCGATATTCGATATCTTTTGCATATTAGGTTGAATTCATTACACGTAAGATTTTATTAGGAAATCAATTTTCCCAGCGCATAGTACTATGTGGTGGTTTACAGATAGTCTAGTCGTTGAAAGATATAAACTTCAACCGGAGATAATATCAATATTGAATAATAATAAATAATTTAAATTGAAATAGTAGGATTTCATCCCATATAAAAAATAGTAAGTGAAACCTGTCCCTCTGGTGACACCAATGTGAAGATTTTGGACTAGATCCTAGGCCAACCAGGACTAGAGTAACGGTGGAAGGGAGTCTACAAGGACTATCAACGAAAAATGCTTCATCAAATCTGACAGCAATTCAACAGTTCATCAGGCGAAACCAGGTAGTCTACACTTCGGCAAATGAGCTATACTGGACTACTGGAACCACAATACCATAATTATCCTCAACACGAAGATGTGGGGCTTAACCAAAGCTTGGGAGATACCCAACCAGGCAAGGAAACGTGACTATTCCCTGGGTTAAATTCCTCCGGGTACAACAACAACCCTTCTGTGAAGGGTTTTATCTTGTGGAAAAAATGTCGGCGTGTTACAAAGTTTTCAAACGCAAAATTGTCCAAGATAGACATCTATAAAAAGCCAGAACTTTGGAGTTGATAGTGAGATGAGTAGAATGGAATATCCACAAAGGATCACTTCACAAATTCAGGATTCGTCAGCCGAACGAAACCAGGAACCCCTGTATGGCTAGACACATGTAGCTTCCACCAATTCTACTATCTCACTCTTCTCTCAGTCGGAAACGAAATTCACCTTGAAGATTTTTCCATCCAGGAAGTTATGTTACCAACATTCAGATATTTCAATATTTGCATGTTCCATGCTCAACCTACCAATCTGACCAGCATATAATGATGTGTTTGGTTGTCTCTGATCAGACACCCCAAGAGCTAAGTTGGCTACACTGATATTTTAAACATGACACAGTTGACAGCTGACAGTTGAAATATCATCTTACAGCTGAAAAATAAAAATAAACGTAAACATGAAACCAATCAAAATTCGAAGACACTCCTTATGAACTTTCTCAATAACCAGAACTCAGACATACATATGAAACACTCACGAAAATTCGTTCGAAGACAACATTAGATGTCAAAGTGAGTAGGATAGATATATTTTCTTTCGAAGAAATTCTTATTTACCTTTAATCATTTTTAGATCGGCCCTTTGCAAAGCGTAACACATATCACAATTTTCTAGTAAGCAGAAATACAAGCAGACAGGACTGCAACCTATGCAGTTTCAATGAGAACAAATCGAAAAGTTATGATTTATTCTGATGGTGCGTCCAGAACTTAATTATTCTCCTTGTATTGACAACTTGTAAAATGTGAATTGATCATTAAGGATATGTTCCTAAAGTAACCAGTTGTTTACCGATAATAACCAGAAATTTGACAGCGGTTATCAGAAAATTTTATTATTGCTGGTTATTTACGGAACACTATGGTGAATTTGTGACTGTCAAAAAATGGCAATATCATTAAACAAAACAACCCAAGTCTCAACGCCAAGAATTATGCTAGATTCTGGATAGAAGAATAAATAAAGGAAAATGATATATAGCAATTTGAAATTTAAAAAATTCCTAAAATGAATAATGAAGTATGTGAATTTTTTTTTCAAGAATTACTTTTGACATCCGATGAGTCGTCAGAGGACGACGAAAATCATAGAGGACCCCTTGTTCTCAAGCAAAAAATTAGAAATTAGAAATTTTGTGGAAGAGGTTGTAGATTCCTATACGGAGGGAGAGTTCAGAGAACATTTTAGAATGTACAGATCCACATTCAACCATCTGTTCTCTGTTCTAGAAACTGAAATATCGGGTGATAATATAACTGGCAGACACCCTCTTTCAGCGAAAGAACAGCTTTTACTTGCTCTCACCTATTTTTCAACTCCAGAAAGTTACAGGTATCATTCATTCATTTGTATCTTTAGAAAATCATTCCCCAGATCCTATCTCGTTAAACTGTATGCTGAGACACTTGCAGAATTTTCAAAAGTCAGTTTATTTTCAGATCAATATCTCGCAGCTTTAATGTAGGTAGAGCCACTGGTTTACGAGCAGCGAGGGGGAAATATCTCCTTTAAATCTCGTACAACTAGAAATTTTGAGTCATTTGAGTCAATTTTCAGTCATTAAATCTTCGCTTCAGTCTTTCAGTCATCGGTTTGAGTCTTTCAGTCATCGGTTTGAGTCTTTCAGCCTTTCAGTCATCGGTTTGAGTCTTTCAGTCATCGGCTTGAGTCTTTCAGTCATCGGTTTCAGTCTTTAAATCTTTCAGTCATCGGTTTGAGTCTTTCAGTCTTCGGCTTGAGTCTTTGATTTGAGACTTTTAACCTTTGAGTATTTTTTAAATCTTGAGTCTTTCATTCCAGTCTCCTAGTGATCGATTTCAGCCATTGACTCTTATAATTGAATCTTTAAGTGTAATGCCCGAGTCTTTCAGTCCTTCGGTACATTTCAATTCACGAGTTATTTCCAAGAAATGTTGCCGTAATTTGTGCGCATACTCACTCGACTGGTACTAAGCGTTAGAGGGATCGGTATCGGTTCGGTAGACATGAAGACACACACATAAAAAGGATTTCTTCCTCTAATGCAATAAGCTTTGCTTCAAGAGTATGGCTTGTTTATATATACTGGAATAAACGATTCCTCGATCTGAGCATTTTAAATTTCCAATTCAGTATTCTCTGATCAAGCGTATAGATTGCTTGGATGATAAAAAATATATATTCTTTGTGTGAGTAAACCAACTTTACTCCAAATAAGAAACTCATGTTACATAGGTCAAGACAATCATAATCTCCATTGAGAAATTACTTCTCTTGAATCAAATTGCACAAATTCTTAACATTAGCTATGCTCATTTCATACCAAAAGACTGCTAAGTTTGGATGAATGAAACCACATTATTGAATTAAGATACAGCTCTTCATTTGAGAACTTCACTGTGTTGGGGAGTTGAAATATTTGCTTCAATTGAAACTACCATATCGCTGACTAAGAAGACTATCAGTTGCTTGATTTGATATATCAGAATTACTTGGATTCAAAAAAATTTAATCGAAAATGAAATACAGGCACATGGTTCAAATTCAAAGTGGTATTTAGACATCTCAAAGTATTTTAGTATTTGGATTTGGATATGGAAGAAAAACTGAGGGGTTGGGGTATCTCTGAAGAGATTATTGATAATTTCAAAGGTAAGTGTAGGACATAATATCAAGATAAGGTTAGGTCAGGTTGCCATATAGTATATTGTACGCTCGTACTACAAAATTTCATATACCTACTCGTGGGAAATGTATGTCATTTCATGCTCATTGTACAATATATTATATAGGAACCTGACCTAACCTTATCTTGATATTATGTCCTACACTTACCTTTGAAATTATCAGTAATCTCTTCAGAGATTCCCAACCCCTCAGTTTTTCTTCCATATCCAATTCCAAATACTAAAATACTTTGAGATGTCTAAATATCACTTTGAATTTGAACCATGTGCCTGTATTTCATTTTCGATTAATAATAGCTTCGACTATAAACAGAAAACAGCCGGCAAACAGGGGTGCGACTGCGAATAGTGCGTAGTGGCCGGTGTGGAACTCATAAGTGCGATCAACAATCAACCGGTGCAACTTGGAGGACTTGGGAAACACTGTTGCCGATTTTCGTAGTTGAAATTGCAGATTGCAGGTCGTGATCTCACGTCTTCACGGACTTGAGAAATAGTATAATAATTATGTATTAATGCTTTGAGCTATTAAATATAGTGTCTCTTTTGCACTTTTTTTCCGGACCAAACGTACACCTAGTGGTATTGATGTTGGTTGCTACTCATATGTAGGCATTTTAGTTCTTTGGAAACAGGTAGATATACCTACCTACAACTAATGAATGTTGCTACAGCTGGGGTTGGTCTGATAGCTTCCTAGGTAACTATAGAAAGGAATGAGAACAACAAATTTGATTGAAGCGATAGTTACCTTACGTAATCATACTTTTGGCAACAATACCTTTGAGAGGAGAAAGAAATGATATTCAAGAATGCATAATTGTTAATTCAAGAAAATTGCATTCGAAATTTACTTCTCATGATACAAATTTTTGGCACATTTCTTCAATGAAGAAATACTTTATATGGTGTCTTGGAACAAGAGATATTGAGTTACCAATATCTGTCAATAATTGTAGGTAATTTTGTTTCCTGAATTCTGTTATAATTACTTACTTGATTGAAAAATATTTAGTAAAAGTGAATAAATATTTCAATTAGACAATTTTTTACATTAGAGATTTTGAATAACACTGTATGAAATACTTTACTTTAGAAGATAAAGTAGGTACGCGTTTTCTCAATTTGAGAATTTAGAATTGAAAATGTATTACCTATATCCAATGAAGAAGATTTCTTTAATGAAGAAATACTTGATATATTTTCTTGGAACAAGAAATATTGTGTTATATTTTTCAAGACTTGCAGTTTTCTTTTCTGAATACTCTCAATTACTCGAATAACGAATATTTGGTAACACCAAATAAATATTTCAAATAAATGATTTTCTACATTAGAGATATGCAATAATTTTGTATCAAATATATTATTTCACAAGAAGAAAGCGTTTTATCAGTTCAAGAATTCAGAATTGAACAAATGTATCATCTCCAATGAAGAAAATGTTTTTATGTGTGCATGTAGACGAAGGACAGTTACTCAATTTCTGTTATTCTGTTGATGAAATAGGTGAAATACCTACCTTTGTATTTAGGTATAGTGCGAATGTGGATTTCTAGATTGAACTGCGACGATAAAAAAACGTATGCCGAGAGAAGACAGAAAGAAACCTCGGGGGGGAGGTTTCTTTCTGTCTACTCTCGGGGTTTGTCTTTGCCCCATGACAGTGTTGAGTGGTGGTTGTCCCATTACTTGGTGTAGAATGCAGTAGTTGTTTCGCGTCCCCATTGATTTTTACCTTCATATTCCGCACGTTTGTTAAGGGTACAATGTCATTGGCCTGGTTATGTGACATGAGATCTTCGTGCTCCGAGCCTAGATTGCATAGGAGTTGTTTCCTTTCAATTTTGTTCCGAGTAGCCGGCTCTCCTGTCACTGTTCCATGTCATCAATGACGTTAAATGATTTCTGACAGCTCATACTGCCAAAGGTCATGGTGGCCTTTTGTTCTTTCTCTGTGCGTGACTAGTCTAATGAGCACGTTCTTTATTAATTTCATTTTTCCGCCTCATGTGGCCCCAAACATTACAAATAATTTTTCTTCCTTTCGGAAGAAAAAGGGCACTAAGGCCTAACAGCCGCCCCTTTCTCCGTTAGGAAAAAAAAATTTTTTTTCTTAACATAATAATTTTTTTTCTTAACATAATAATTTTTTATATTCTCCTGAATATGTTGACCTAGTATAGGTAATATGTGGCAACGCACAACATAATTCTTTTATATATTTTATTGCATCAATTTTTTCCTCTCCATGTAAGTAATTCTAACGAACTTTGTTACATTAAGTTATATTGGATTTCCTTTTATTGTGGAATTATTGATAAGCTGATGATGAGCCTGTATGGGTTCGAAACATGTCCTTAATTTACTACGGTTAGCTGATTGATAGCCCTTGCCGTACACCATTACACTATCCAGTTGGTGAATTAAATTGTGGAGACGACTTTGTGTTTTCTTGCTGTATAAAATTAATAAATGTCATTTGGGAGTCGACAACATAACAGAATATAACTAATATAACTACGTACTGTCTCTCATGTGATGGCACGGAAGACGAAACTTAGCTGGAAACTAGCTCAGAATCTCATACGACAAATGAAAGTGAGTAATTTCAACACGACTGAAAATCATGAACTTGGTTTATTTAATATGCAAGTTTCATAGACCCTGAGGAGTTATGTAAAATTAAGCAGTTAGAAAATGAGTATATTCATTTAAAACATTTTCCCCAGGATTCAATCGGAAATTCCTCAACTGAATTACCGAAACAATTATTCAAAATAAAAACGAAGACGGGCACAATGATAGTGAAAAAGACAACCCTGTGTTGGTTAATGGAAGAGAAGTTCAGAAGTTCCAATAACTCAGTGCTGACCGTCTAGAGCGCGTAAAAGGACTACAGCTAATAGAAGGAACGACCGGAGAAATCAAACTAAAAAAGAAAACGCACAAAACGAATCCAACCTCTACAGATTCTTCAAATCCGTCTTATTCGTCTGAGCGACACAATTTCGACTTGATACCTGAAAAGTATTATGCAGTAGCATATGAGGATGGTATATTGGAAGACATACCAATATAACACATGAGAAAATCCAAGTCAAATTCTAAAATTTAATTTAAACCAATTTTTGTGGCCAGCTGTTGAGGATATTCAGGATGTACCACCAGAATTCATTTTTCATGGACCTGTACCCTTGATAGGTTCCCATCCTCTCCAAGTCGATGCAACGATTATCCAAACCATAAATAAAAAATATAAGTCACTAAGAAAAGAAATTTTTTAACCTCGATTCAGGTTATTTCATTATTTTGTTTTCCCTTTTAGGATAGAAAAGGTGTCCTCGACAGAAGAGACTGATTTTTACAGAATTACCTGATTTAATTTCTATGTGAATATTAAAAAATATACTGTTTTTTTTATTTTTGTTATATTTTTAAAGAATACATTTTATTTATTTTGTTGAATGTTTTGAATAAAACTATGTTTTTCTTCTCGAAATTTGATTTATCTACTTATATTGCAACTCCTACTACTGATATCAAAATTAGGCCAAGTAGTGACATTAGAATAATTTTTTTCTGTATAATTGCAGTTATTTCAATATTTGATATTTGCAAAATCCTGAATTAGCAGACAGATTTCAAATATGTATATTGTCTCATATTTTAAATTTTTAATTTGATTATTAAGTTCAAGTTCGTGTCTCCTTTATTTTGTAAGAATATTTCCAAATGTCATAAATATCATCTAACGATCTTGTAGAATTATCTCTGTCCATTTACCAAGCAATTTACGCATAGGAAGTTAGTTATGAATTCCACTATCTCGATGAGTGTGAGGCTTATAGAAGGCTAAGATTTGAACTCTTTGAAGTTGATAATTTCGAACAAGAGGATATCACAATTATTTTAATCTGTACAATTGCAGTTTTTTCTTAATTTTTAATCTTTGCAATAGTCATATAGAATTGCAGACATATTTAAAATGTGTAAATTGTCTCATATTCTTTTAAGTATTTTCAATTTGATTAAGTACTGAAGTTGGTGTTCATCTATCCTTTAAGTATTATGAGGCATATGGAATCTTTGAAGTTGCTAAACTGCAACAAGACACCAATCAAATTTTTTTTTTCTTGGTGTTTTGGCATCGACTGCTATGGTCATTAGCCATGTATTCTGGATAGGCCTTGTTACTAACTCCATACGCCACTATAGGAGCAGCACTGTTATTTTTTAACGCAACAGTGAATCGTGAAGGATTATTCCCAGCCGACACGAGCCTCAATCATTCAGACTTTCACATCTGAAAATGAAAAAAGATCGCACCGTCTGGGAATCGAACCTGCAATCTCTCGATTACCAGGCGAGCGCTTAACCACTGCGCTAATCCCCGCCCTAATCAAATTTTTCAATTTGAATACTGAAGTTGAACTTCGTCTCTCGTTTATTTTTTAAGAATATGTCTGAATAGCATAAATATCACACAACGATCATGTAGAATGATGTCTGTGATTTTGGTAATTTCTTCATTTTCAAGTTGTCAATTGAATGCTTGGAATTTTAAACATGTCGTTTGATATGGAGTACGTTGAGTCTTTTGAGTCATTGGAATTTGCAATTGAGTCCTTTCAATCACAATTTTCAGTCAGTCAACGAAATTTGGCTTTCAGTCATTTTATTTCCTATCTCAAGTCTTTGAGTCATTGAGATTTGGGTTTGAGTCTTTTGAGTCAGAATCTTGAGTCTTTCAGTCCATAGGATTTGGCTTTCAGTCATTTCATTCCTGACTTTGAGTCACTTGGATTTGACTTTCAGTCTTTGAGTCACTTGGATTTGATCTTCAGTCCTTTCAGTCCCAATCTTGAGTCTTGAGTCTTTTGATTATTTTGAGTCTCGTACACATTTTAGATAGATGTTTCCCCCTCGACGAGCAGTGAGGAAAGTAACAATGGCAATTCTAGAGCTGGCACCAAGTTATATCAAATGGCCAAGTGGAGAATATGCTCAGATGGTTCAAACCCATTTTAATGATATGGGTTTTCCCAAAACAGTGGGGCTTATTGATGGCTGCTATATTCCGATAAGTCAACCCAAACAAAATGGAATATCCTATATAACCAGGAAAAACTTTCCAGCATTAATTCTCCAGGTAAGAAAGATTCCAGTTCATTTGAGTTAAGTATTTTACTTGAATGTTTCAGGCCGTATGTGACCATCGAATGTTATTCACCCACTGTTATGTGGGAGAAGTTGGTTCAACTCACGATTCCACTGTTTTGAAGAGAAGCGAAGTGTTCGAGTATTTCACTACTTTGAGAGAAGAAAAATTTCCAAATGACTCTCATCTACTTGGGGATAAAGCGTATCCGTGTCTACAAACCTTGATGGTGCCTTTCAAAGATAATGGTCATTTCACAGAGGCCCAAAGAAGATTCAACTATAACTATAGAACGAGCTTTACTCAAAAGAAGATTTCGACGATTAAAATATTTTGAAATGAAATGTGTGGAATGGACCTGCAAGTATATAATGGCTTGTTGTAGTCTTCACAACATTTGTATTTATCAAAATGACATATAATGTGAAACGTATATACAATTAACAGAAAAAGTACCATAGTGAAATATTCCAACAGAAATATTGTACAAAGATTGCGCAATTCGCAATCACGAAATCACAATGTACTATGTAGTCTCAAATAAACTTATTGCATAACCAACAAAAAAAGGTTTTCCACTTGCCACTTGTCACTTACCGTAACAGAAGCGTTGGTTAGTCAATTGAGGTTTGGTTCACCAGCTTTCAGGTAACCCTGTTTCAAATGTCACAACTTTTTCAGGATCACCGAACTAGCGGTGATTTTCGGAACACCATACCGCATATTCGGTGAGCTTTGGAACATATCCTAAATGTGGATTTGAATGGTAATTACCATGGGAATGTTGATAAGGTTTCTATGAATGACGTTAGACAACCAACTAGGAACATACACGTATGTTGTGTTAAGGCTCATTGAAAGTAGGTCACCGCAGGGTGAACTCTACATTGCTCTAAAGCTTTCTAAAAAATTAACAAAATGAAGTAGCGAAAATTTACATGCTACAAGTTCGAGGGATTTATTCTTTGATTATTAATGTTCATATGGTCGAATTGAATTGTCACAAAATATAAGTTACTCGAGATGAATAATTATAAAAAATAATACTCACTATTTGTCATCGTCGAGTGATTTCAGGAAGATTTTTTCATGAACAGTATAAAACCATCCATGTACTCGTTTCAAAATTTAATTCAACCCGTATGTTAACAACCATTCTGTATAGTAGAAGATAACTCAAAACGAGACATTTCAATTTTGAGTGACTGAATTATGTCAAACTTTGACACATATACAAACAAAAGAGAGCCGCTAAAATTTCTTCGTTTACATTAATAGCCGTGTTATCCTAAACAGCCGCTGGTTTACTTAAATAGCCTCTCATATCAGATATCATGTGACTTCATTCATGACATTTTATTGGTGCAGCCATTTGTGTGAATAAAATAATCAGTAGTAATAATATTCCGACAAAATGCCGAATTTTCAAAAAATAGTTTCACCTTGCTGTCACGAAAACTGAGTTGCTTAAAAACATTGTTCGAGTGGTGTTTTGTACAGCAACACAGTTTGAGCGACTTGCAAGGCGAAAGTATTTTGAAGAATCTGTATTTTGAAGGGATATTCGATAAGACAATTTCACGAATCATTATATTATTATGGACTGAATGCGTATTGCAGAAACGGTCCATCTTGTGTCATTAATGTCAGTTGAAGAGTTGAACCGTCAAACTGACGTTTCTATATCTACAGTGATTGTTGTAACTATGGAAAAGTATAAATAAGGAAGAGGCGAAACACCGATTTGAAAACACCACGGGCTGGAGACAGTGTTTTCTAATAGTTATTTATGTATCAAGGGCGTAAAGTAGGCCTTAAACGCATTTTACGCACAAGATACATACAAAATTTTATGCACTAGTGGTTTTATAACGCGAATCACAAATACTGACTTGAATTGCAATGGTCTACACGCTTCATACGTTATGCATACAATAATTAAGGGTAACATAATATGAGGAATGTGAAACTATAGTAGCTGAGTACTATATTGGAGAATCTATTTCAAATAAATAGATCATCACCGAAAAAATTATTACGATTATGAACAAATGTTAGAAAGAGTATTGCTCTATTGAACTGAAATGATGCTAATTCGTGTTAGGAATTGCATGAAATGATGTGTGAGTATAGACAATTTGAGAATTTTGTCTACTTTACGGCCCGCTTGGCCATAATGCGCCCACGGGCAGTAAAGCGCCACTTTACGCCCGGCGAGCCGGGCGGTAAAGTGTACTTTACCGCCCGCTAGTGCATAAAAGTCATTTTCTCATTGGTTTGAATTCAAAAAATGATGGCATTTGATTGGTTTATAAAATACGAGGGAAATTGCCAATACAAGACCAAGGAGGTACAATTTAAATCAAAGACGAACATATCGTAGCAGAATTTCGAAACATCCCAAATGGGAAGTTAGGAGGATGTGGTGGTGTTGGAAACACAATAGGATTAGGACATTTAAATCAAAATTTCTACATACTCTGTTAAATGGTGATTTTGAGGCGAACGCTCTACCAGCACGGCCACCACGGCCCATGCATGATAGACCATTTTAAGTTTATGTTTATCAAGAATGTCTCAGAAAAGTTTGAATTTGTAAATGAAATATCTGATATTTCGATAATATTTTCTATATGTTTATCCCACCTCAAAAGTGTTGGTCTATGGTTATGCCCAAATATTTAATATTGTCTGCTCCTTCAATTTTGTAATGTTTATCGATTTTGATAGTGTCGTAATCTGGCAAGTATCTATTAATGCATGTAAATGTAATGAGTTTAGTTTTTTCTTTAAGTAACATATCGAATCAAAAACAAAATGCTGAAAACATCCAGGTGAATGAACTGAGCGAGTTTTATTGGCATCCTTCGATTCTTCAGTAAAAACAGATTTTTTTGAATCCAATTTGGTTCTCTTAAGTTTGATTGCGATATTGCTTTTTAGTTTTCGCAACATTCTTCATTTATTGATGTTGGAAAGGTTCATATATTTTTACTTTCTTTGAAATCTGCGTTCTAAATTTAAACGAATATACTAATAAATTGAAATGAAAATGTTTGTGTTTCTCAAATGAGATTCAGTAGACGATGAAATCATAATTTCATCAATTCCTGAAATATTTTCAGTTGAGACTAAATGAACGGTATGATTGCGGGTTGGGATTTAGAATTCGAAGATACCCATCCTAAATTTACTTTCAACGATCTCAACTTTCTCTGTTAACTATCTGTACTTTATCAACATTTTGATCTGTAAAGTTTCGGATGATCTGACTCAGATGTAGTCAAGACGACAGAAGGCTCAAATTAAGTTTTCAACGTCATTTTCATTTCTCTCATCTGGATATCCATTTTCAAATTATATAATACCTATTTATACCATGGCTAAACCGAAGTCAAGTTTCTCATATATTTTTTTAAATAATTGGCAAGACAGTTGTAGGAAATAGGAATCTATACATAGGGTGTTTTACTTGTTGGACTGTGTAGTGATAACTTTAACAAGGGTAAACAACTGTAAACATGTTGAAAAGGGAAACATTCGCAATTGAAAATTTAACCAAACATGACTCCTCTGGAAATGAAAAAAACCAACTATGAATTGAAGTTACCTTTTTTTATTATCTTACAGAAAACAACTACTTCCCTGCTAAAACCACGCTGGACGTTGAACTAGATCTGATAGATATTGTGAATAGACCCTATATAACTTGAGAGAAAAAATCTGAAAGTGAAAATATTCAGATAGTTGAAATGAAAATAAGCAATTTTTTGTAATATCTTACAGAAAACAACCACTTCCCCGGCAAAAGCCATGCTGGACATTGAACTACATCTGATAGATATTGTGAAAAAAAACCTAACTTGAAAGAAACAATCTAAAAGTAAAAATTTACATATTTGTTCAGTTAGTTGGTTATTTCTTGAATGTCCAGTTTCCATTGGAGATTTATATCTATAAATGAGATATGGGAGAATGTTATTCAGAAGTATCACTCACAGAAAATTGCTCATTTCATTGATGCGTGAATTTTATCTCTTTCGCTGGGCCTCCAATAAATTTTGGTCTTAGGTCATCAGGGAGGTCGGAAGAATTGGAAATCATACTCTTCAGAAGCAATTCCACGCTGTTACGATGGAATTGAAATGATTTCGATTTATGCAGAGGTTGGAAAGTGCGTACGAAGGGCGGCATTTCTTTTTAATGAAAGTATCCAAATTATAATGTATATGTAAATTCACCTGTTTGTGCTTGATTTGGTGGCAAAGCTTTACGAATTTATTTCGGTGAAAAGTAAAAAATGAAATAACCCCAGAGTACTAAATGAAGATGCTCAAATTTGTAGTCTAGGGAACATTTGCTGCAGAGCCCGCGAGCTCCTTACGATCAGGAGTAGAATAGACGAGAATGAGACTTTGAGAAATGCACTAAAAATGCATAAATTGCATCCATATATAATGCATATTCATGAGGAAGATTATGATAGAAGAATAAAGTTTTGTGAAACCATTTCTCATCGAGTCAATGCCCTAATGTTTTGTTACACATCTGTTTCTGCGATTAGTGTTCGTTTTTTCTGAATGGCAATGTTAATAGATAAAATTGTCACTATTGGAGTGACGAAAATCTGCATTTTTCCCGAGAAGAACATTCTCATTTTATTTTATTTTATTCTTAGAAATGCCAGTAATGGTTCTTTATCTCTTGTAAAAAACTTGACTGGCAATCTGTACCTTGAAATACTTGGAGAGACTATCGATCAATTTATAACTCTTTCGAGCTAAAAACTCAAATTGATGCTGGAGGATCTGATACAGTTCCAGCAGGACGGTGCTCCACCTCATAATTTTCTTCCCGTTTGACGGTGGTTAAACGAGAGATTCCCGGATAGATGGATCGGCAGAAGGGGAGCAGTTGAATGGCCTCCGAGATTACCGGATTTAACTTCCTTAGATTTGTTTCTTCGGACACATCTTAAATTCGTTGTTTATAAAACACAACCTGCATGTTGGTGAAACGAGTTGGCAGCTGGCTCGGCGAACATGCGTGAACGTGTGTGAGACAGACGAACGTAGTTAGTAGTTGGAATGCTCGGCTCGGAATGCGGCTTGCTGGTCCTTACCATCACGAATCGAGCGTCGAACGTGTTGGTACATGTGTGGTGATTTCAAGAGCATGTTGGTGAATAGCAGGTTCTGGTAGTGTTGTGTGAAAGTGTTCATTAATTTGTTGTCATTTATCATCCCGAGTATGTCGTTCACTGATAATAAAAAGTTTTGGACAGAATTCGTAAGTGTATACCGGGATCAAAGGGCCCTTTGGGGCGTAGGGCCCTTTGGGGCGTAAGAAGCAAATAATACAGCAACAATCACATAAAAAAGATAAGAATAGTTACGGTGTACTTGAGGAAAAAGTTACCGAAATTTTTTCGGCTGCCGAAGAAGTTAGGCTCGCGATTTTAAATTTTTAACTGAAGTTGGCATGTTCGATGTAACTATATCAAAGTGAAAAAGGGTACTTGTGATTTAATTGCCAAGACTCCCTATTTTCAGAATATGTATTTGAAAACCTCTGATGACAAAGTTTTCATTTATCATTTTCTATATTTCCTGGATGTTTCCCAAAACGCATCAAAATGTTTCTGGTAAGTCTCGCGAGTTTATCTCATCGACTATAGCTTTATAAAATGTGAAAATCTGTCGTTCAGAATCTGCTCTTTCTCGCGGTGTCTTTTATTTTTTTGTTGGAAATCTCAGGCCAGTTTTATTTTGAAATTCCAAGCGGCAATTTCCCACCTCGGAAACCGAGTCAGCACAAATGTTCGCGGGGCGCCACGGACGACTCAATCAGATGAAGTTTGCTCCGCACAACGTGTTGTAAACAAACAAGCCTGTTTTTTGGTGATGTTTTTCTGATCCACTTCATTAAAAGGTATGTCAAAGAGTATACATATTTTAATATCTGTGTTTTCATAATGTGTGATTCCGTGAAATGTTACGTTTGTCAGAAAATAATGAAAGAGGGTGAAGTAACCACAGTACATACCAGGTATGCCAAATTGGGGGGGGGGGGTTTCATGGCCACTTTTCTCAAAAATGGGACAGTTTTAGAAAAATCATGTAATGCTTTTTTGTGAAGATTTTCAAGTTTGTTTCTTTACATTATCTCGAAATTTTCAACCACTTCCAAGTTATCGATGGAATACCGATTTTTCGAAATTTCCCGGGAATTTTCCCCACTTTCCATATGTGCTCGCGTGCAGAACATTTTTTTTTCTCAAAGTACTCTTCAAAAACTTCCCGTGTACCAAAAATCATTTCTACTGGTTTTGGTGTCAGGTTTAAGTAATATTTTTGTTACATCCTCCACCACGACAATACAAGCTTTCATACATCAGCTCAAACTTAAACGTTTTTGAGCAGTCAGAAGATCGAACTGTTGGGTCATCCGCCGTACAGTCCTTGTTTGGCACCCAATGATTTCTTATTCCCGCACATCAAAAGTAAATGAAGAAGTGGTTGATGCATTCAAATCACATGAGCTGAAATGAAAGTACCTCGGTTGGAATGGAAAAAGTGCTTCGAAAAGTGGTTCAAACGCATGCAAAAGTGTACTAATCTTAATGGAGAATATTTTGAAAAACAATAAAGCTATTTCCAGTTATAAATATTCATTTTTATTTGTCCATCTCAAAAGTCAAGTCGCAACGTAAAAAGAATTCCAACTGGTTATAAACAAGTGCAGATTTGACATAACTCGCTGCATTTCGAAATATTTTTTTCTTTTATAAAGTGGACAGACGTACTTTAATCCTTTTATTTACGAATGTCATTTAGGATTATAAGTATTCTCTGACCTGTATTTCAGGCATGTTAATGTCTCATTGCCATTCTGCCAGTCGTAAATTTCCCAATTTATTTCATACTGGTTGAGATAATGCCTTGCTCAGAATTATAATTGAACATATTAACATATCTAATTGCAGAAGATAACCCACTTTGGTGTGATACTTGGATATTTTTAACTGAGGATTTCTGAAAGGCTGAATGTGTTTGTACTATTAGTGGCATAGATATTTGTGGTGTCCTGTTTGAGTATCAAACACCAACAAAGCGGACCAACGGAAGATCATTTTTATACTGAAACTCCACTTTGATGATGGACTACTTACTTCCTTCATATGATCATTTCTATATAATACTTTGAAAATAATTATGGCAGTAGCGTCAGTATCTATTTTAATATTTTCACAAATGAACATAAATTCCCTCTAAACATTCATACATTCATTCAACAAATGTCTGTTTCGAATAACGCCATACTTATGTACTATAATGGTTTTGATAATAATTTATTTTGTAATTTGTAATTTGAAATAATGAAATACCATTTATTATGAATTTTGGAATTATTATTATTATTTATTTACAGACTCCTGTGCATAGTTGATACAGTACCTTGGCTTGGTGGAGCATTTCTTTGCCTCTCAGTGGGATTTTCTGGGTTCCAGGGCTCTTGATGACGTCAGACAAATGAATATTATAATGAATTCAGCAAATTCAGACCAAATAAATACATGCAAAAGAATAAATCAATCACTGCTGAAGTTGATAACATTCCGTTACTTCATATTTCAATTTTAAATGTGAATGAACAAACCGTGTATCTAAAAATATGCGCCATGACAGCATATAGTCAGACCTCCCTAGCATTAATAACCTTGGTTGGCACAGCTTGCTATTGTGTTATTAGGCGTTTTCCATTTAGGAGTGTGAAGCTCCAGAGCTTCAAGCCCCTGAGATCGGAAATTACTTTATCGCTAACTTTTTCGCCAAAAAACTATGTATTCGCGTTTTGGCTTTTGTCTACTTGTGCTTCATGCACCAATAAAACGGGTGGTGCTCGAGGGGCAAGAGGAATGTCAATCGGTGCTTGAAGCCCCACTAAATGGAACGCAGGGTCATACGCTCTGGGTAGCTCTGAGGAGCTCCTTACGTTAAATGGAAAGCAGCTATTATCCTAAACTAACTAATTCATAAAGTCCCATGTCTTCGCGTTTTCGATTAATAATAATTAATAATACGGATCATTTGTGAAAGAGTTTTCGGTAAATACCAGTTTATTATCACTCCCGTGCACTATTGAGAAGTAAATGGATATCGTTCATATATATGCATATATCAGACAAGAATAAGTTGCAACTTTTTATAGGGCCTTTACCTGCGTGTGTGTTTTTGGTAATGAATCGAAGCTGCCTCCATTTTGAGCAGTGACTACTGGAAGTTTTCATTCATCCACTGAATCAATTTTTTGGGAAATATCGAGGTAATTATTTTTGAACTATTTTCTATCACTATGTCATCACTGCACTATTATTAACTAATTATTCGCATATTTTGAAGGAATCATTTTACATTTTGCTCCTTTTTAGTTGCTTTCATTCTTCCTTCTTGACAAAAAAAAATTGACTGTTCATATTTCCTAGTAACAAGAAGTGAAATATCTTAAATGCTAATGTTTATTAATTTATTGCTAATTAAATACTATTTATAGAAAAATGGTTTTGATATCTTTAGAATGCTTGTACTTTCAGGATTCTTATATTATTTATCAATTCTGGTTAATTTATTTCCTTCTTTGTCAAATTTTCTAAGGCATCGTTTGATGTCGTGAAATAATTGAATATCCAATTTCATCAATGTTGTCATTTATTTTAGTTAATTTTTGAAATAATTCTTGTTTATATTTCTCTTTTTGCATAAGTATTATTCCTTTATCTTTATAATCGACCAGGTATGTTTTTATTTGAATCACTATTGCTATTTTCTTACATTTATCGTTTGAAATTCCCTGAATTCTGTTTGACAGTTGTTACGTCAAATGCTGATTGTGGCTTTGCTCATATTATACGGAGTACTTAAAAATTCTCCCTTCTTTGACTTTCAAAATGTCCATCTGTTATTCAAAGTTTCCACTTGATTTTAGAAATGCTATGTGCTATGTGTCAGTACCTACGTTCGGTTGAAAGCAATATACACATATATATTCATTTAAAAATTATTTATTATATGTAAACTATTTCAAGTTGGATGTTAATAAACGTGTAGTTCAGTAAATCATAACAAGTTATGATCATCACACACGAAGATTAGGATAGGGTATATCTCAGACTATACAATAAAATGCACGGCATTAGCGCTCCAAGCAATGCTGATGTTAATAACTATTTTGGATGAATAGTCGTTAAATCGCTAACTATTCTGTTTGGTTATTCTGTCTAAGTTTGGTTAGGTTAGGTTGGTTAGTAAATCACTCATTTTCAACTCAGTTTGCCGTTTGCCTTCTTCTTGTCTTGTCATAAACTTACCGCTATTACAGGAGCCAATCACAGTGCGCTTATTCCGTGCACTTTATTGTTGTCTTTATCTCAGAACTCGACAGCAGTAGAGAATTGTAATTTTGGGGTTATAAATTAAAGCAATTGTTGTGGCTTTTTTTTAATATTATGTTACCCAATGAACTTTTTGTTTTCGGTCACGTGACATCAGATTCAAAATTGTTAATGGACAATCCGTATATTTTGGCACTTCTGTTTTCCTCCCGATAAAACGATTCCAACAAACTATCACACTTGTATTCTAAAACCCAAGTAGCACACCTATATTGGTAAAATATTGGTGCAATATTGTGAACATATTGGCAAAATATTTGAAATGCAATATTGGCGAGAAAAAAAAATGTGAACATTCGGCGATATTGGTCCAATATTACTTGAATAATATTGGCGAAATATTCTTGAACTAATATTGGCCACAAAATATTCGGCGATATTGGTACAATATCGCTGATACAATATTCTGACAATATTGGCACAATATTAAAAAGTTATATTGTCGAGAAGTAAAATGTGAACATTTTGCGATATTGGTCGAATATTGTTTGAATATTTTAGAAATAGTTTTGGTGAAATATTCTTGAAGCAATAATGGCCTCAAAATATTTATCGATATTGGTACAATATCACATGGAAATATTGGTGGATGTCAGTATACCTTGGTAAATTAATTAATGTCTTTTAGTTGATGAAGCTGACACCAGAGTCTGCCTTTTGATTGCCATAACCACTGAGTGAGCTGTCTTGAAAACAAGTTATGGGAAGTATTTTATATACTTTCGTAGCAGAGCCACCTAGCGGATTTTTATCCAGGTTTGATCATGATATAATTTCAATATGTTTCATTGAATATTCGGCCAATATTCAAATTTCATCTCAATCTAGATGTAGGAAACAATATGAAGACAATATTGTTTTGACGACATCGATAAATATTATTGAACCAATATTGACCCAATATTAATTAATAAGATTTGTTGAATATTG
The DNA here is from genome assembly GCA_944452925.2 of Chrysolina oricalcia. NCBI lineage: Eukaryota > Metazoa > Arthropoda > Insecta > Coleoptera > Chrysomelidae > Chrysolina > Chrysolina oricalcia. Next base: position 53,036,208 of record OX101811.2, read on the forward strand.
GCGAAATGATATTCAACCAATGTGTAATCACACTTAGAGATACAATATAGTTTTTATTCCTAGAATCGATATTAGGGGAATATTGGGATTGCGATATTTATTCTAGATGTTAAAAACGATGTGAAGACAATATTGTTTTATCGATATTGGCAAATATCATTCAACCAATATTGACTCAATATCAGTTATTACAATTTGTCAAATAAAGTGGAAATGATATTCAAGCAATATTCTAACAAACTTGGAAATACAATATAGTTTTTTCCCCTATAATCGATATGACTGGAATATTTGGATCGCAATATTTATTCTGGATGTGGAAAACAATATACCGAGTGTCAACGAATCTATTAGATAAGTCATAACTTCTAGACCATTAGGTGTATCGAAATGAGATTTGGTATAGGTAAATGGTATGTGAAGAGGGGAGTTTTCACATATTTGTGAATTTCCGGTGACCTCTGGTTTCACCGGAAATGGCTCCGATTCTAAATTATTAAATGGAACACCCTGTATATTGTACCATTTTTGGATTTCTGAGACAATTCTATATCAGAATGTAACATTTTCGAAAGTTTTTATGTCTATTTAATTTTTTTGGAGTCACTTTTGAAATTACATCTAGGTGGCCATGATCGGAAGTAAACTAATCTAAGGACCTCAGGTGATATCAGAATATTACAATCGCGAAGTTTTAGTGACTAGTATGATAGATATGAATGAGACAAGTTGGCAAAATTACATTTTCGTGTCTAACTATTATTTTTCAAATGGCGACCATTTTATGACAAGTACTTTCCGAAAAAAGGATATTTTGACTAATCTAACGATACTAATTTATTTGCGATTGAATCAACAAATTTAACAAAATTAACAATAATTTCAGCGATGCACTTACATTTTTTTCAATATCTTAATTTCTTGAAATTTTGACTATAGTAAATTTTCAAAGTGCATTGAAGACACATTTCAGCTCGTTCAATTGTTTCTCTCAACACGTTTCGTAACATTTGTGGCGTTATACTTCTAAATGCCTGTAGAATCCTTTCTTCTGAGATTTCGAGAGTGGCTGGGGCTGTTGCATAGTAGACCCTTTCTTTAACATATCCCCAAATGAAGAAATCTAGCACAGTCAGATCCGGTGAGCGGGCAGGCCACCGTACTGGACTATTGGTTGCAATAACTTGATTATTGAAATGCTCTATTAAGTAATCAAGAACGTATCTGGTATTATGAGGGGGTGCTCCATCTTGTTGGAAGTAAATTTGCTGTAAAACTGCTAAAGGTAGATTATTAAGATGATCCTCGATTTCATTTTGAAGAAAACCTAAGTACCTAGCCCCTGTTAACTGACTTTGAAATAATATTGGTCCAATTATTCTGTTTCCAACGATACCAGCCCAGACATTGATGCCAAACCTTTCTTGAAAATTGCCCTCCCTCATTGCATGTTGATTTTGTAGTAGCTCTTTTACTATTATTACTATTATTCTGATGTTTTTTCTGAATTTAGATTATTTGTATCCTAAGGCAGATGATTAAAGGTTTTTTTAGTTATCAAAAAGTAAATTTTAACTTGTGTAGAGTTAGGCTCAAGGAGCGATCGATATTACATGTTTGTCTGGTAGGAAAACGAGAATTTTTCATTTACTTATAATTTTACTTCTGTTTCTTAAATATCAAACAGTCTCTAGTATAAATATTGAGGTGAGAGTCATCATTGTTTATGAGTTGAATAGGGGCTGACATGTATCTCTGAAGACATCTCTGCAGGCATATCAAACAACAGCTGTATTTTGATATAGTTTTGATTTGCTTACAGGGTGGAGCGGTGACTTGCTTATTGTAAATTGTCTGTCTAGCTCGAAACAAATGTAAAGTTGAGCATAATTATTATTATTACTGAACGCAACGCTACATATTATTGTTATTATTTCTTTGGTCTAAAAAGACCACACAGAGAGAAAATACTGCAGCAGGTTCATGCACAACGTTGTGTAACAACAGTTGTGTAGATATTTTACACAATTCTCTATTATTTCATCATACGCGTTTTGTGAAATTCAATAAATATTTGTGCAAGTCAATTTGTATAGTATTCATGCACTTCTACATTGCCTTAAAATACACAAAAATATTCACATCTACCATAACACAATTTATATGGAAAACATCTACAACGCTTTGAAGTCATCATACACCCGTTGAGCACTTTCTATTTGATATGCACAAATTGTATACTATTTCAACACAATTGTGTAATTTGCCTCAACTTGACCAAGGCGTCGTCTCACCCAACTAAATACGCATGCGCGGCACTCCAAATGTCCTGTCCATCATTGTTTGATTGTTTTATGCTGATCGAAGGGCGAAGCTGGATAAGTTTACTTACCTATTATTTGCGCATGTGTATGTGGTTTTGTGTCAAATGGAATTGTTAGAATATTTGCAAACTGATACCAATATTTTTTTAAGGTTAGTACTGCTATTATTCTTTGTTATAACATGAAACCTACAAACTGACTCATTTTCATCACTTTTAAAGGTTTGAAAGGTGCATCCTCGTACCTACTTCCTATTTGAATAAATATAGTTTGACACGAAGATTACTTCAAATTTTATTATTATTCAACGAGTTCCAAAATAACAAAATGACAAAATTTATGTTCTGTTTTGTATTTTGTGTTTCTGTTATTTTATTTGTAATCAGAGTGTATAATTCAGTTATTTTTGTTATTAGTTCTTTGTGATGAAATAAACATTATTTGAATTACATTTAATTTTATTTCAACCTTCTGGAAAATGAATCTTATAATTTCTGAACAGAATAAGATATGAAGAAGCGAGCAGGTTGAAACTGATGCTTATTCTTATCTTATTCCGTTTGGATATTATGTGCCTCAAGTGTATCCTTTCTTAAAATTATAAATGGCCTTGCTTTGTACCATATGTACAATGTGTACAATATACCTACACAATTCGTGTATGCGGAGTATACAAATTTGTGACATTTTTTGCATCCTATATTTAAAATACCTACACAATTTGTACAAACTAGGTACACAAATTGTTGTCAATCATTACAATTTATGCATAAACAGTACACAAGTTTCATTTTGTATATTTTGTGTATAATATTAAAACAAAACTATTCAGAAGAAGTGTATCGTTTATACACAATATCTCTAATACAATATTATAGAAGAAAAATGAACAAATTGGTGCTGTCAACTAGAAACAAATTGTGCTGAAATTATTCACAATTGTGTAGAAAATATACATTTATTTCTCTCTGTGCATGTATATTAAAGTACGGTACTCATGATGATTTATACCTATGACTCGTTGTAGGATTAATCGGATTAATCAGCATGAGAACACCATTATATAATTCTTTTGGAGAAGTGTACGTTGGGAGATTGGGATTAGTATTCATTGTTTCCTTCTGGCGAAAACATATCAGAATAAAATAGTAACCGCATTTCGTGTTCAATTTGAATCCTCAAATTACCCAAATACAAAGTAAAATTTTGGATTGCATTCTTCTATTCCTTTGCTGAAGTATTCTAATTTTTTGTAACTGACGGATTATAGTTCTCGTTGCTACTTTTAAATACTTTCTTCCAGTATCATCTGTGTCCATATCACCGGTTTCACAATCCTCTAAAATAGCATACATTTCAAACACACACACCCACACAAACGTAACTGCCAAATTATTCTATTGGAGTTGCAGAACAGTGAAGTAAATTCCATGACCAACAAATTCAAACTAAAAAAATATCACTGAACTATGTATTACGTACTCGAAAGACATTCCAACAAAACTTCACAATCTTTATGAATAACTAGTCACAATGTTATCAATAGAATAGCTCTGATAACATATCTATGGCTTGCACTTCTCTTTGAGGCTATGAATTATATACAGTAACCAGCAATTTTGTTATACGGAAAAGAAAGCCTATACCTATTTGAAGATCCTTAGAAAATGTTATTCTTCAAAAAAAATTCCGGCCTCTTCCCAAACTCGAAATTCGCTATCCAAACTGTACTTATTTCTATTTGACTAAGAGGGACATGTACAATATACAGAGAAGTCTTTGAAGAAGTAATTTATATATGTACTTGAGAAAAAGTTTTGTATAGGGAATCAATAACCTTCTATGATAAAGCAAGTTACAATTTTGGAGTCTATCACTTTCCATTTATGGATTTATGAAATTCAATGAGTCTCCTGAAATTGAGAGTATGGGCTCTCTCAAAAGATTAAAAATAATACTCAACCCGTTGATTAGATTTTCAACTTGCGATGATTCACCTACGTGATAATCTCTGTTATATGAACATTCCAGTATCCATCACAATGAGTCTATAATATCTAGTGGCTTATGGTTCGAATTTGGTTATGGATAGTCGAGTTTGCTTACTTACGAGGATGTATTGATATCTAGTTAGCCTAGACCAGTTCCCTGCATAAACAAAATATTGCGTTACCATAGCAACGAACAATAACCTATTAGAAGTGTCAGTGTAAAGTTTGACGTCAAAAAAGTAAACCAGAGTTACGCAATAAATTAAAAGAAAAAATATGTCCACCGAAATTGTGAAAATCGAAAAATTGGAGTATCGAGCCATCATCAAGTACCTGTATTTGAAAGGGTTAAGAGGTAAGCAGATTTACGAAGATGCTTAATGCCATTGGTGATCAATGTCCTTCGTATGCGACCGTGAAAAATTGGACTGCAAGCTTCAAAAGAGGTAAATTTTCCATTGAAGATGATGACCGATCGGAAGGCCTGTGTCAGTCCTCGAAAATATCGATGCAGTTCATGACATGATTTTAACAGACCGTCGAATTGGGCTAAAAAAGATATCTGAAGCACTGAATATTTCATAAGAACGCGTTCATCATATAGTTCACGTCAATTTGGACATGAGAAAAATTGCTGCAAAATGGATCCCCAAATGTTTGAATGTTGACCAAAAGCTTGCAAGGGTAGTAGCATCGCGTTCGATCTGTGCTCGATTTGAAAACGATGTAGACATCTTAAATCGAATTGTTACTATGGAAGAGGATTGGGTACATTTCTACGATCCAGAAACAAAGCAACAATCACTCCGGTTCTCCAAGACCTAAGAAGTTTCGTGTCCAAAAATCTGCTGGAAAAGTTCTTGCTTCAGTTTTTTGGGATTTCCATGGAGTAATCATGATTGATTTTTTGGATAAGGGTAGAACAATAACTGGAGATTACTATTCGATATTACTGACCACTCTACGGGAAAAAATTAAAGAGAAAAGACGCGGAAAGCTATCCAAAGGTGTTTTGTTTTTGCAGGACTACACCACTGCACACAAATCTCATGTTGCCATGCAAAAAGTTCGTGATTTAGATTTACTAGAACACCCCCCTTATAAACCAGATTTTGCTCCGTCCGACATCATCTCTTTCCTCAACTGAAAAAAAAATTTAAATGTCGTAAATTTTCTTCCAACGAGGAGGTAACAAAAGCTGTGGAGGTCTGGTTTGCAGAGCAAAAAGAAATTTTTTTTTTGAAAGGTCTAGAGACGTTGCAGGTTCGATGTAATAAATGTGTCCAATTAAGAGGAGAATATGTTAAGTAATAAAATATTTTGACATTGAAATTTTGTTTGGTTCTCTAGTAGGCCAAGAATATTTCAATATATCCTTGTACTTACTTACTTTTCAGTGTACATACACTGCAACAAGTTTTTCCTAATTATTGATAGGTATCGTTAAAGTTTACGTACAAAATAACATAGTTTTTACAGCTATTTCAATAAATAGAATATTTTTAACTCAAAATCGGGATAAAATTTAGCAGATTTCATCAAAAATCAACTTATTCAATACCACTTAAAAGGTCGGTACGTAATGCCAATCAAATAAGGTATCTGCCATGATTACCTTGCCGCGACGCCCATGGTTTGACTTGACAAGACAATGAATAAGTCGTAAACGGATGTAAACATACATGATCGCCAAGTTAAGAGTGAATATAATACGGAATTCCAACCCAATCAATCAGTTCATACGGAAATATCCGACAGTGCCCTTTTTTAACATGATTAGGGCATTGATGTTTGCAAACAACGTCGGGTATGTTGCTTTCAAGAAAGAGAAGAGAAGCCGTCTCTATATCGTTCATTGCTCGGAGAAAGAAGGCGAGGCAATATTATTATTATTATTATTATTATTAATCAATATTCTATCTTCTATGCGTAGCGTAGTTTTCCATGAAAATGAAAATTGCGGAAGCCGGAAAGCACTTCCGAAAATAATTTTCAACAACTGACCTCACGATGGTTCTGGAACCAATCATGAAAATGAATAATTTTTGATTTTGTGCAGATCTAATCGGCCACAACATACCTACCAACCATCTTTAAATTTGTACCGGACAACTTCATGCAATTCACTGAATTAATGAACGATATTATATTCATGAGTGCTGTTGTACTGATCGTCTATTATATGAAATAACATCAAGGTTATTCGAAATTACTTCACACATAATAACAGTGTACATCTAAATGAGAAACATGCATATTACGTTACATAACTGACAAAGAAATATGTGTTCTTTTACTCTCCCCAACATCAATGGCATGCCGTCATCCGACGTACCTATAAATAATTTTATTACAATCGTGTTGTATCTCTCTGGAAAACATTCTCAACAGGTGTGTCCTTTGTGTAGAACTTGAATGGTAATCAGCGAAGTTATTCCGATTTTGCATTGTCAATTTATCAGGCAGCAGTGCTCACTGTTTTGAATAAAACGTACTCACGCTCTGCAAATTTGGATGGGCGAAAAAAGGTAACCGCTAGATGTTGCTGAATAAACCATATATATATATATCAACTACGAATATGGATAAAAACGACAGCCTATGTGATGACAAAAAAAATGAGCATCGACTTCGAATTGGACGCTGCTGAATTAAGGCGCTTGCGCCAGAGATTCCTATTCAAAGACACGATTTTGTTTTTCATCACTTTCTAGCGTGCATGGTTCGGCAGCAACAATTATCGAAGATATGAGAAGCATATCTTATGTGGTACTAATTCTGCAAATTCCAACATAACCTCATAATATGGATAAGTTTACATCACAGAACTTAAACACTGTGGTTTACAGAGAGCAAGTGTAGTTTTATTCCTGAGAATATGACTCATTTTATAAATTTCTAGATTTATGCCTGAAAGAATTTAATATCGCCGCGTTTTACTTCGAGTTCGTGTTCAGAAGGCAAAAAATACATCACTATACCAGCAAACTATTTTTCTCGGCGGTTATGAGGCCGATGTGGATTGTGGAACGAGATTTACCTTTTCAAACAATTGTCCATATTTCTTCAAGTTTAATGAGTTTTTATCCGCTTTTGGCAGAAAATTGGTTGATGAAACTTTGGCAGCAGGTAACAAACAGACAATTTACAAATGAATCAATTAATCGTTTTTCTGATGACACAAAGTTTAATTGACCGTCTTGCATAATTCTCATTCTTCATTTATCCACATTATAGAAAAATGTTAGCCCATTTTCAATATGGGACGGTTGAAAATGTCAAAAGAAGCATAACCTTAAAAATGTATGACAATTCTCGTGATTCAGAATTCGGCATGCGCAATAGTTTCCCAGCGCTAGTTTGAGAAAAGGTAAGATATATATTTTTGGCTTCAATTTGATTACATTGCGTCTTATGGCGTGTTATCAGTATTTGTAGTTAATAGATAATATATGGAATAAACCAATAGGACTACCGATGAGGGTGAACAATAAACTTCATAGCACATAGAAATGTAACAAAACTTTGTTTTTTATGAGAGCTTTGTGATGAAATTTTTAAATTTGGTGGATTTTGTAGGTTGCAGGTATTAGCATTTCAGAGATAATCCCTGGATTGTTCATTTGTATGAGGTAAAGACGTGATTCTATTTGTGTTTATGATGGGACTTCATCAATTTCAGGTGGAGATACCAATAGTACAAGTGTACCTACTTTCTTCATTATTTTCAATCTCGATTTGTCCTTCACTTGTCATGTTTCCAGATTCTTACTCCATTATGGATGTTTCTTTTTCAACCTGAAATTTCATATAAAACTACAATCACATTTTCATGAATATATTAAGGTCTCTTGAAAGCTAAGTGATTTTTTCAAACAAGGCGAACAAATACCTTATTCGCAATCAGCTCTATTCGAAATGAGTAATAATAAGTTTTGTATCGTACATGAAACTCAAAAATAACTTTGAATAGGTTCAAATACTTTATTGAAATTAGAAATACCTTAAACCTATTTTTACATTGTATTATTTGACTCAACATTCTCTTTGGCTTCGGTTAACCTTTGATTGGATCTTTCGAAATTCCGATAATGGAATCTATCTACTCGAAATGACTCCTTTTAAAAGTTTTCTTTCAACTGTTAGAGCATTAGAGATGAAGCAACATGAAATCATTATTAAGTTAAAATGTTAACAAAACCAAAACGATGTAGGTATTTTCCATGTTAACAATAGTTCTGCACTTGGAAGAGAAGACTGCAAACATGCATATGTTTTGTAATGAATTTTCCAATCTTTAGCACCGTCTTCCATTTGAGACACAGCTTTCTATCACCAAGAGGAAATTCATAAAGACTAATATCTGTGCGAAAAGAGGAACTCTGGAATACAGAATAAAATTTCCTTGATTTGGTACGGTTTTATGAATATTATGCATGTTTATATTCACCAACACCAAACAGCCAAATACAATAATTCACAAAAGGTCTGTTCTATGTACTTTTAGGCGTTATCCGATCATAAAAACTTGAAAACTAAGAATGAAAACTAGTCATTTTACACGGCAAACAATGGACTATTGTTTGTTGTTCACCCTTACAGTAGTTTGCTGGAGTAATTGTTAGGTGGCGTCCACTTCGATTTTTTAGCCTATACAGTGAGACTGCTATCTCTTCACGAGTGATACAGTTGTATAGACGTATAGTTTTCCAATCTGAGGGTTCATCCACGAATATTTATTTTCACTGAAACATATACTTCACTCATTATATCAATCATTCTGACAAAAAATAATGAAGAAATAAGTGACTGCTGGGGCAAAGCCGAACACTTGGAGAACGAAACTTTGTATTTCATGAAAAGTATTTTTATTTTAAAAATCGTAGCAAAGCGCTTGCGACTGTTAAGTCATCATCAGTGTGTACCTGTAAGAAATAATTGAAATTTAATTTGATAAATTGAAAAATTGAACGTTAGGAAAATTTAGAAAAGTGAGGTTACTTACTCGTCAGGTGTACAAGAAGCCGTATAAAAACATCAGGTCCATGGACCAAATTGAAATTTAAAATTTTACATATTACATAACATATTTAAAATTGAACAATTTTCATCCTATTCAAGGATTATTCTGGATTCAGATATGGGATACTACATTAGGTGCGTTTTGTTGTGCCATAACCCAACCCAGTTATGGTCTATATACTCGTTTTGTTGTGCATTCAACCCCAATCCCACTCCTATTTCCATCCCTCCTAGAGAGATGGTTTGAAAATTGGAATGACACTCATGACGTGGAATGTGACAGCTGAAAACGAAATTTCAAAAGAACATAAATTTCGAAATTTTTCATTGACAATAACAATCTACACCGATGAATCGAGAACGGGAACCCCTGAGCGGGAAAATTATTAAAACTGATGATGGTCAATATATTCGATACAATGCGGTGAGTTTTCAATAATTTAAGCAAGGTTTATAGAAATATTTTTTTAAATTTGTCGCTTTTAGGAAAACTGACAACGAGTTTCAGTTTATTTTCGAGGTTAAGCGATGAGTTCAAAAATAAGAAATCAAAACAGCATAATGATAATGATATTCGTCAAATATCAGTCTTTCAGCCCGTTTTCTTGGGCCAGCTTATTCAGTCAGATGACACAACAAAACACACCGTCTGTCTGAATGTAGAAGTTGAAGTTGAAGTGGAAGTGAACTTTTGAATTGACATATGTGTGACAATGACACTAATGACAAGTGACAAAGACCATTGACATACCTATGTGACATAGATTCAAAGAACTGTAATAGAAATTGAAATAATCGAGATGAGTTTAACATAGATCTGAAAAAGATCATTTTAATGGGAACCTTTCATTTTTCAGAAGTACGCTACCAGAGAAAACTCCATCAAGATTTTTTGTGTGTTCTCTACTGTTTGAGCCACCAGAATTGAGCTCAAGGTCATGGGAGAAGTCTGATGAGAACTTTCTCAGTCGCAGAAGCGGCAATTCGGGTAAATCAAAGATGAGAGCCCCTGGTGGAAAAGAATAAATTGTCAAAATTAAAAATCAATGAAAGAAATGAAAAGGGAAGAACGGTTCTCTATGGCTCTGTCCAACATGAACCATGGAGAGCTAAGAAACCGAGAAAAAGTCTAATGAGAACTTCACTCAGTATACCTGCAATCCAGAGTTGGGGGAGGGCATACTGAACCTCAGAGGTGACCCAGTGATATCATTACCTTGGCTGGGAATATAGAGGCTTGAGTACCGAGGCTTAGACTGATGTCTTGATTCGGCCTCTCCCCGTATATTCCAGCCCCTACTCCTTTGCTAGTCTTTGAGGCATCCGTGTGCCAGATTTGTCCTCTTGACAGCATTGGTATGGCCCTTGATGTAACTTTCCCATCTTCTATGATGGTGGTGTATGTTCCATCAAAGGAGTATGTTGAAGTCATTCTGTCCGACGGCATCTCAGACGTGTCGATTCTTATGACCTGCAGTATGCTGGAGTGGCCTTGGTTATTGCCCCTCCATTGGCCCAGACGTTTTATCCTGGATGCTTCTATCCTCGCCTCTGCTGCAATATGCAAATGCAGGGGAGGGAGGTTTAGGATTACCTCCAAGCTAATTGTCCACCAGTCCACCAGTGACTCCGAGCATGGCCAGTCTTTGTAAACTATCCAGCTTCCCCCTGGTTGTCACTTGTTCTACCTTTGGCCACCACAGCAGGGCTCCGTACGATATCGAGGGCCTAACAATTGCTGTGTATAGCCAGAGAGACTGGGTCCAAGTCCTCATGTTTTTCCAAAGGAGCGTCTGGCCTTCATTGATGATGTCCTTGCTCTTTTCAGCACTTTTTCCAGATATTTGTTCCAGGTGAGCTTTGAGTCCAGGTTTAGCTCCAAGTATTTCGTCTCTCCTGACATCTGTACACTTTCACCAAAGAATCGGAGAGCTCTGTTGGTCTCTGGTGAAAGGAACTATTGTGGTTTTTTGAGGGTTGACCCTGAGGTTCTCCATCGTGCACCACGTCTGTACGTCTGTGAGGGCTGATTGCATCAGCTCCACACAGACCCCCATGTACTTATATAGATAATGAAGGGTATAGGTGCTAGGGGACCACCATTGTTATTTTGTTGTGGACTTGAGACTTCTATTGATGTTTGGTGCTTTAAATATGGCAATTGTATTTTGTAGTAGTAGTAACATTCAAATCTTCAGACACCTACATGTTGAACCCCATAAAATTTTGTTTTGGTAAACTGTTGTTAGTTTTTCCATATTTTAAATAACAACGTGAGGAAAAGTATTAATAAATAATAATTTCAAAAATAACTTTTTTTCTCAAATATCTTCAAAACGAAAAATAATTCAAGAAACTTGTAAAAACCGTTTGATTAATCCTCAGAATGTACAGTTTTTTCCCAATTTATCCAAGTCCGTATCTCCTACCGTTTTCGAGATCCCATGCTATGCATCCCTATCTAGAGCACGCTTTGTGCGAAAGGCTTAATTCGAGGAAAAGCATATCGATCTTCGAAATCTCAAATAAAAAAACAAGTCAGTGATTGCGGTACATGGCGACAAATATATATTATAAGAATCAAGTCCCTGAGATTGTAGTCCTGCGCTTCATCAATATTTCTTCAGTTCCACGAAACACTTGAAAAAAAGTGTACACTGAACTGAAAAAAAAGTTATACGGCTGAAGCTGATTTAAATTTCACTTAAAATTGCGTAATTAAACGACTTCTCGAGATGGCTTTAATTGGTATTTTAACATTGGAATCAGTAATTTACGTCCATGCCTCTTTGACCATAAAAAAATAAATTTGATTAGCATATGTTTTTGGCATGCGCCTGCCAATTGAATCTTGTATAAATCACACGCTCGACTGCGTTTTGGTATGCATCTTAATGTTGGCACTGATCGCGTGCATTCATCATCTGATTAAACTACTGCGCTGTGCTGATTACATTCGAATCTGACTAAAAATCGCTGACAATAAAAATAAATTGCATTACTCTGTTTTTTCGTTCACATAATATCATACATAATTTTTTTATGTTTTGAGTCTCACGAAGAGGAAAATCTTGTAATATTCAAAGTTAATTTTGTTCACCAGAAGTGAGAGTAATTATTGGAGGCGACTTTAACATCAACTTTATTTCTCACACCACGTATTGTATATTACTTGAAGACTCACCATCTTGTTTAAATGTTGATGTCACAGTAAAAGTACCGAATGCATCTCTGAGATCATTATTCCCAATTCTTTGGCTTATTTTGTGATGATCTGCCAGAGAGCCCGAGGTATACACAAAGTTATTATAAGCGAAATTTTTCACATAGTCCAATCAATAGAACATTTTTTTTCCTAACAAAAATACTAGTAGAAAACCGACTGCGCCATCACGTGGAAGATAGTCCGTAGTTATATTCTGTTATGTTTTCGACTCGCAAATTTCATTCATTAATTTTTTATAAACATTTGAATAACAAAAAACGTCTTTTAATAAATTGTTTTGCTCATAAAATGAAAACTAATAGAGCAATCCGTATTGTAGATATTTGAAATACGAACAAAATGAAATGTTTTTGCGCTATGTTGTAGCGTGTCTGGATGCTCTAGTGATAGTCCGATTTCAATTTCTAAAACAGATTTTGAAATTAGAAGCACAGTACCACAAAACCTTTATTCTCATTTTGCACTAAAACGCTGCGAAATGAGTGAAACATTCTTGCAAACATTACTGAAATGGGCCGAGCTCCCACGTATTCCTTTCATTAGAAGAATTCCCCTCATCTCCCGAAGTCTTCTTCCACTCGGCAGGTAACGTTTTCACCGTTTTCAGACATGTTTGCATACATTTTTTATCCATTTCGCACCATTGTAGCGCGAAATGAGAATATACGTTTTGTAGTACTATACCTTTCATAATCTGTTTGAGAAATTGAGATCGGGCTAGAGTATCCCATGCAAGATCGTGCAAAAAAAAATGTATTACAATTGTGCTAAAACTAACGATCCGACAGCGCCTGTTTTGTGCACATATAGAGTACACATGATTCAATACTTTCATGAAAAAGGCCAATCCTACTCCTTGAAAAATGGTTATCAATTTTTCAAATAATCGCAAAATATTCCGGTTTTTCCAGTTTTTCTCCGTTTCCAATTATTTGACTGGGTCGTAAAACATTTCATTTTGTTCGTAATTCAATTATCTACAATTCTTGCAACCAGATTGCAACATTAAAAAAACACGTTTTTCATTATTTACATGTTCATAACAAATTAATAAATGACAGATGGGAGTCGAAAATATAACAGAATATAAATACGGACTGTCTTTTATGTGATGGCATAGTCGGTTTCATACTAGTATTTTTGTTGAAAACTCACCCATTTTATTGCTAGGTGTATGTAACAAGAGAACATCAATGTTTTCAAAAATTATTTTATTTAAATTGGGATGAGACTACTACAAAGTCTCATCCAAACTTAGCTTATCAAGCATTTGCAGGTATAGTGTTATTATAGTGTTATTTTGAGATCTCATTTCCAAATAAAAGAGGTGATAATAAGAAATGGAAGAACACTGTATCTTTCTACAATATTCTGCTGGCACAACATAACCCTCGTTTCAGAGAAATAAGTATTATTGAGTATTTTAAAACCTCTGATGAAAAATCGAAGGCAACATGGAATATTATCAATAGTTTGCAGAAAAATCTTCGTCCGTTAACGGTAATAATGGAAAAGACACATCGTTGAGTGAGACAACGCATTATCCAATTATTTCAACATTTTACCATACCACCGACAAACAACACCGAGTAGAATTGGCAATTTATACATCAAAATATTGAAAACAATGCATTCGAATAGTTTTTTAATGTATCCGATTACAGAAAATGATAGCAAAAGTTTAATAAACGGTTTAAAGAACTCTAGTGGTATTGATATAATATGCCTAATAATAGTTTTTTTGTATGGTACTAGTGGTACTAGTGTTATGTTGAAAATAAGTCACGTGAGAAAGAATTCTCAAGTGTCTTAGGAAACATAACACACGAATGGCATACAATGTTTTTTCCAACAAGTGGAAGAAACCGATGAAAATTACGTTCCTGAGGACATCCTTACAGAAGCGGAAGAAGCAGCGATGCAGATTTTACCAAAAAAGTCTCGAGATGTTCCCGACGACGAGTACTTGTTGATAATTATAGGCCTTTTCGTTTAGATAACAAATGGCTAACTTTGTTTACCTGTCAGACCCAACGGCAGTACCGGCGAATATTTTTTGTTTTTAAAGGAAATGAAATAATCTTTCCGAATTTTGCCCATGGATTGTTGTCAGTTGACTTGAATTTAACATGGAGAAGAAACCTCACTACTAGAAAATATTCGTTTACACTATTTTATCTAAGAATGAAATGTTCTTGGTGGTATAAAGTAGGTAATATTTACTTATCCTAAAAAGGCATTTTTTTTTATTATGACCATTTAAATCAATAATCTACGAAGCAATGGTTAATGTCTATAACCCCGTAACTGCGAAAAATAAAAAAAATTGTTTTTTTTTGTTCCTCAGAGTTTCCCGCAGATTAGTGAATAGGTGGTACCCAGATCGTGTTTGTAATAAGAGAATGAATAGTTTAATTCTGCTTTTAAGTAATTTAGGTACCTTACATGGCAATGACCAATAAATGTTTGAGAATATCCAGAAGGTCTCTGTTCAGGGTATCATTTATCAGGTGGATTACACCTGAAAAATGTGGTAATTTTTAGGGAAATACGCAAAAAATCAGTGAATATTTATTTATTTCACAATTATTATTTTGAGTTCATGTCTATAATTTTTACTGATTTCTGAGTAATAAATCCAATGAAAGTTTCTCACGATACAGATTATATTTCATTTATATTTGCAAATTTTTTTCCGTTATGGCATTTTTTCATTTTAAATTTTCTTATTCGGTTATGGGTTAGTAACGTTAAGCTATCCGTGTGGAACCTATGGATAGAAATGACGAAAATTAAGTGTTGAAAGGTTCATGCTATTTTCTGAAATGAAACTGATTCTTCGCACACAATTTGTCATTTAATTGCATACTGTTACCAATATATAGATAAATCGTTTTGAAAAATTCATATTTGAAACGAAAATTGAGTTAAAACTATGATAATAGTAATAATTAACGTTTTTACGCTGCTATCACTATTATTTTAATACCAAGAAATTATTTTCATGAGCAAGTGGTAAGTAAATAAAACTCCATTGTTGAGGTTACTTATCAAAAACAAATACAATTATAGTTTTTTACTTCAATATATAAGTCATAAACCTCATGTGAATTTTTTAACAAGAAATAAATATTTTCCATAGAAAAAAATCCCAGCAGTTTCTTCCTGGTCGCACTTGCAGATTTTGTTTCATGAAAAAAAAAAGGAAAACAGTTACATTAACAATGTTTCAATAAAGCTAAGTATCCGACTTAAATGAATATGATAGATATGGTTAAACATGACAAAAAAATTACAAGACTTGAAATGTGAGTATGGATGGGGAGTTGATTCAATTATTTTAATGCTTTTTATGAAAAATGCATATATATATATATATATATATATATATATATATATATATATATATATATATATATATGTTTATATTTATATATATTCAATGCATGAATTGAAATTTCTCTTGTCCATATTTGACATGTGACAATATATTTTAAGTAAAATCACCAATTATTCAAGAGTGTTCTGTATATTTTGGATGTGCCAATCGTTTTTGCGTGCCTTAAAATTCTATTTTCTGTCTTCTAATATGTGTTGCAGATTAAAATGTAGGTAAAATGTTTGATTAAAGTGCTTGTTTTTGTGGACTTGTATTGCGAAAATAAATGTCGTTTAGGCATTTCCGCAATTTTTTTTATCGTTTTAAATGTACCCTGAATCATCAGTAAAAATTTCATCAAAATTTGAGAGGTTACCGTTTTATTTATTTTTTCCAAAATACATG
Organism: Chrysolina oricalcia; assembly: GCA_944452925.2. Classification (NCBI taxonomy): domain Eukaryota; kingdom Metazoa; phylum Arthropoda; class Insecta; order Coleoptera; family Chrysomelidae; genus Chrysolina; species Chrysolina oricalcia. The sequence goes on from OX101811.2 coordinate 53,052,555, forward strand.
GCTTTGAGAACAAAGAATACTAGTTCTAGCCGCTTTTTTTGTTTTTTTACAAAAATGGGAGGTGTACCAGCCAGTGTCTGGGAATAAATACGTAGTCGACGATACCTTCAAGAATTGCAATGTTTTTGAAATTGAAGGAACCAGCGCTCTACACCGGTTACTGCCTGAGAAGGTCTTCGGCGACTCTTTTGACCAATGCAGGGGCAGTCCTCGACGGTAGCAGAAGGATACCTAGAAGAATCGGTGCATAACAAAATACAAATTCTGGAGTGTCTGCGTTTTCCAGCACTAACAGCAGCTGGACCGATATGGGAGCGTCTGGTTCCAATGAACCAACGAATTTTACAATGACTTCAAATTTGAATAAACCGTTAGCGTTTTCATTTAATTTCAATATCAATGTGAATTCTGCTTGTAATAGTAATAAATAAATAGAATACTACTTTAAATATGAACGTGAGTTCATCCATAACTCCATAGTCCATAACTAGTGAGTTATGGATTATAACACACTAGTGTGTTATTTGTTAATTTACTTGACATTAATAATGACAGTCATAAATGTCATGTGTTGGGTAAATTACTTGAACAATGTCGAAATTAATTATTCTGCCCCTTAACTCATCCTCAGAAAATGTGTTTTTCCAACTAACTCAAAAATAGCAAAATTACCGCCTATCTTTAAAAACGGATATCACAATAACATTAAAAACTACAGACCTATTAGCGTGTACGTCAGCATATCTACATAAGCTGTATGAATTAAACAATAAATCTTATTGAAACAGTTTGCCTACATAGAACAAATTATTATCATCGTCACAACACGGTTTTACTGCAAAAAAGCACCTAGACGGCCGTAGGCGCATTTCAAAATAAAATAATCCCTCTCGAAAATAAAAAGTTTGTATTGGGCTTCTTCATAGACTCTTCTGAAGCATTCGACTGTTGGGCCAGTAGATTTAGACAATCAAGTCACATTAATTCCAAAAGTTCTCAAACTTCAGCGGTATGTTTGTGCATTAATGAAATCAAACTATTCAATTTTGCAGAAGTCGGCTATCAACGGAACGTTGTTTAAATGACAAAATGTTACGAAACCTTGTTTTTTCTAATTAGTTTTAGTTTTCCATTGTAATTACAAATTACCACAGTTCTGCAAATTAGATGTGAACGAATATAAAGTTTAACATTCGTGTACATTTACAATTATGTCTGAAAACGCATTATTTATTTATCAAATTGTTTACCTCGATGCTACCTATAAATACATCCAAGCATTGAGACAATTACAAAAGTTTTCTATGGTGGCAGCAAATGAAGAGAATATCGGTCTCAGTGAAACTTTGCATAACCTCATACGAGAAACATAACCTTAATTATTCACGAATATTAATCATATTGATTTGCATTATAGCTGCAGCAAAGTCAAAGATGAGAAAAACTATGAAGGGATCATTCTTCAGTGGTCCAGCTAAATACTTCATTATCCATCAAGTATATTTGACCTTTCCAGATCGGTGTTTTGTTATTGTTTTGGTGCATGAGGTGTACCTATAGTAAAGAGTTAATTTGTGATTCATTCAAAACATTGTTTCGAACATTTTCGCTATGGTTCGCTATGGCTTCAGTTTGTGGAGAAAGGACCATGCACACATCTTATGGAAAAAAGTCTTTTTGTGAAAATGGCTGGGTTTGAGATAAGTTGTAGCTGGAGCCATCCTGAGTAAAAGTCCATCTCGATTGTATGACCAGATTCGGCGCTAGAGGGCACCAATTCATTGATTTTGTGATTTTTTGAGAAATACAGCTAATTAAAAAAATATCAATATCTCATTTATATTCAATATTGTGTACGACTGGACATCACTGAAATTCGGGAGAAATACTTTTACAGAATGAAAAAAACGCCACAGCAAACAACATACTGAACTCTTCAGTGAATGAATTCGCCTACGAGGTTATAAGTTAATTGAGTTTATCATTAAGAAGAAAGTGCAGTATTTTGCCTATCATGAGAAGTATGAAAAAATGTTTCGGATAGAAGTTATACGGTTTACATTGTTACTTGTTATAAAAATATTTCAAAATATACAGAATGTTTCTTTAAAGCTTTGTGTTGACAAAGCATCAATTTCTTAAACGGGCCACCCTGTAAATTTTCTCACCATCGAACTGATCAAAACGTTTTACGTACGGAGATATTTCCGTTTTTCAAAAATTTTACATCGTTGTCAAGTTATTGCTGAAAGAAAGAAAATCTCCATAAAAACAGACCATCACAAATACCATCATAAATACTTTATGAATAGAATTTAAGCAAAAATCATGAACAATATACGCTCCTCTAGATTTTTTAATCAAGGGCTAGTTCAATAACTTCGTGCCTATGATTGAATTCTCCTTGAATTCAGATGGGTAAACTCCGTTAGTTCATTCAGTTCAAATAATATAGTCGATATAAATCCGCAGAACACAGATATACGAGGATATATTGAAAAACTCTTAGCCTACTATAGAACCAAACAAAATTTCAATGTCAAAATATTTTATTGCTCAACATATTCTCCTCTTAATTGGATACATTTATTACAGCGAACCTGCAACGTCTCTAGACCTTTCAAAAAAAATGTTTCTTCTTGCTCTGCAAACCAGACCACTACAGCTTTTATTACCTTAACTATTATTCAGTTGAGGAAAGAGATGATAGTCGGACGGAGCCAAATTTGTTGAATAAGGGGGGTGTTGTAGTAATTCAAGCCGTAAATCACGAATTTTTTGCATGGCAACATGAGATTTGTTTGGCAGGGGCGTTGTCCTGCAAAAACAAAACACCTTTGGATAGCTTTTCGCGTCTTTTCTCTTTAATTTTTTCCCGTAGAGTGGTCAGTAATGTCGAATAGTAATCTCCAGTTATTGTTCTACCCTTATCCAAAAAATCAATCATGATTACTCCATGGCAATCTCAAAAAACTGAAGCAAGAGCTTTTCCCGCAGATTTTTGGACACGGAACTTCTTAGGTCTTGGAGAACCGGAGTGTCGCCATTCCATCCATTGTTGCTTTGTTTCTGGATCGTAGAATTGTACCCAAGTCTCATCCATAGTAACAATTCTGTTTAAGAAGTCTACATCGTTTTCAAATCGAGCACAGATCGAACGCGATGCTACTACCCTTGCACGCTTTTGGTAAACATTCAAACATTTGGAGATCCATTCTGCAGCAATTTTTCTCATGTCCAAATTGACGTGAACTATATGATGAACGCGTTCGTATGAAATATTCAGTGCTTCAGATATCCGTTTTAGCCTAATTCGACAGTCTGTTAAAATCATGTCATGAACTGCATCGATATTTTCGGGGACTGACACAGAAACTGGCATTCCCGATCGGTCATCATCTTCAATGGAAAATTTACCTCTTTTGAAGCTTGCAGTCCAATTTTTCACGGTCGCAAACGAAGGACATTGATCACCACGGGTATTAAGCATATCTTCGTAAATCTGCTCACTAAACCCTTTCAAATACAGGTACTTGATGATGGCTCGATACTCCAATTTTTCGATTTTCACAATTTCGGTGGACATATTTTTTCTTTTAATTTATTGCGAAACTCTGGTTTACTTTTTTGACGTCAAACTTTACACTGACACTTCTAAAAAGTTATTGTTCGTTGCTATGGTAACGCAATATTTTGTTTATGCAGGGAACTGGTCTAGGCTAACTAGATATCAATACATCTTCGTATTTCTTTGAGTGGCTCCCAAGATATATTCATATTTTATAGCTTGCTGAATCCTACAATAACACAAAATTAATTATTTGGCGAGCTCTATCGCCGAACCTTTAGAAATTACGATGTAGTTAGGATATAGGAGATGACTTCAGCTCTCTGTTGAGGACGAAGTCTTGATTGAATTCTCTAAAAGAGTAAATTGGATGGAGCTTTCGTTGTGCAATTTATTGCGAAACTCTGGTTTACTTTTTTGACGTCAAACTTTACACTGACACTTCTAATAAGTTATTGTTCGTTGCTATGGTAACGCAATATTTTGTTTATGCAGGGAACTGGTCTAGGCTAACTAGATATCAATACATCTTCGTATTTCTTTGAGTGGCTCACAAGATGTATTCATATTTTATAGCTTGCTGAATCCTACAATAACACAAAATTAATTATTTGGCGAGCTCTATCGCCGAACCTTTAGATATTACGATGTAGTTAGGTTATAGGAGATGACTTCAGCTCTCTGTTGAGGGCGAAGTCATGATTGAATTCTCTTAAAGAGTAAATTGAATGGAGCTTTCCTTGTGTGAAACACTATGTATTTTTATTTGCAATTTGGTTTGAGAGATCAACTTCCATTCTGATCGATCATCAATAATAATTAACTTGATCAACTCATAGTCTCGAATGCGAATTCTTTCACCCAAAAATTGATTATATTGGAAACTACCCTGGAGATTTTTTTTTGTATTTTACGATCTTAGTAACACTCAGTTCAACAACAGTTGACTATTGATCACAAATAATATGTAAATGTTTTTCATTTATCTGAATTCACTAAAAAATAAGGAAAGTCGTGATTTGGAGTAATTACAAGTGTATATAAAATGGACCCTTCCTTATTCCAAACACTTTCAATTCATAGCTTCATTATATTTTGGTCGATCAACAAACCATTCCGATTGATACTCAATGATGAACTTATTCAAATTATAACCTCGTAGGCGAATTCATACTCTGGAGAATTGAGCATATTGTTGAAAACCGTGTAGAAAAACAGTGGCGTTTTATGATTTTGTATTATGGAAAAATAGTTCTCGATAATTTTAGGGATGCTCAGTCGCACACAATATTGAATATTAAATGAAATATTGAAATTTTTTTATTCTGCTGAATTTATCAAAAATCACAAAATTCATGATTTGGCGCCATCTAGCGCCGAATCTAGTCATACGATCGAGTTGAGCCAGTGGAAACTTTTACTCAGAATGGCTCCACTTACAACATATTGAATCCAGGTATTTTCACCGAAAGACTTTTTTCCATAAGAAGTGTGCGTGGTCCTTTTGGGCATTTCCAACACATTTCCCACCTCTCTGGTGAAAATCCAAAATATACAAATTGTAGATATTGATCTCTACTTCCGTTTACAGAATTTGAATACGACGATTTCCCTTAAATCGGCGCATCTTGCAAGATGTGCCCTTAAATTGTTCTTACGCGATTGTGCAAAAACTACACATCGGACACAATACATCTTGTGTAAAGTTGAACCACATATTATTATCTACCAGTTTCCGCAATATTATTTGTCCAGCTTCAGATTTGTAAAAATAAATTGAAAAATGGTCTCTTTTTCGAGAATTTCCTGAATTTTCAAAGTGGAAAATGCACCGATCCGGTCGTATGAAAGTCCTTTTTGTAGGTTTTATAAATCTCTACAAAAGTTCCATTGACTGTAAAACGATTCCTTGAGTAATCTTCCACAAAAATTCCACAAAGAGATTTTGCTGGGGTGAAAACTGGGGTTTTCATTATCGAACCATCTTATAAAAATTAGTATAGACCACTTACGTCTTTTATTTTTTGGGGGAAAAACCTCTACAGCTTGGTCTATTATTGACATCTGTTTTCGCAATGAATTTCACAATTTTTTTAAACTCTACGAAACCAGGTATATCCGTTATTCATAATTTGATTAATTGATTCTCAAAAACAACATGCGATTTCTTCGTGCCATGAATATTTCGAGTCGAAAAAAACGACCTTCGTTTTGTAGCACATGAAGCGAGTTCACTAGCTTGGAAACGATTTATTTTGTATATTGGTGTTGGTTACTTCATTCTCGAACCCACTGCTTGGTTTGACATATGATATAAACAGATACTTTTGGCGGGTGCAAGCAAGCAATTTGTGATTATCATCAATCACCATCTCCCCTAGAATTTGAAGTATTGCCGAAGACCGTTTGCAGGTCACAAAAGTTTTTAATTTTGATTTCAATTCAAACGGATCAAGCAGACTATTTATTTTCAAGCTTTTGTTTCACCTGTGCGGTGTCTGTCTGTAATGAAATCTTGCAAGTTAATTTGACCCTCTTCTAGTTGTCCGATTAACTTGAAAGGACCCCACAAACTCCTTACGGAATTTGGGTCCCGGTGGATTTTTTTGAATTTTTGGTATGATGTAGTCTATGTAATTCTCAACCAATGTTACCATTGCGCCAACCCAAAAAAATTACCAGTTTTGCTGCTAGGGGGCGTTGAAATCACACCTTGCGCAGATTAGACTATTTATTGTTGAATTCGGTAACAATATTTTCAGTTGTTTCATTGTTGCTGATGTTGCACAACATTGTGCTGTTTTATAATCAAAAATCTAACCCACCTTCTTTCCCCCAACTCCTATTACGAAACGCAAAATAAAATATTCCTCGAGTGCCTTTAAATGTATCGTCGAATGTTCAAATATGCTTGAATAAGGGAAATAGCAGTTTTTTATGATTTTCCCCCCTCCTCCCAAAGGGCACAAAACGGAAAAAATTACCTGGATTTTTCAGAATTTTTAATATGATGCAGTTCAAGTTATTTTGAATAGAAATCAATTGGGTGACACTCCACAAAAATTAATAATTTTGATGCTAGGGGGCGTTGAAATCATACCTTGCTCAGAATAGATTATTCATTATTATAGGCGAAAACAATATATTTGCGTATTCTAGTTTGGATTATGCTAAAAAATTGTGTAATATTTCATAAAAAAAATCTATAACCTCCCCCTTGCCCCCAACCCCTATTTTAAAACACGAAAAAAATTAATTCAGGCACCACTCAAATTCAAATTGTTAATGTATAATTTTTATTTATTTTCAAGATTTTCGCCCAATTAATTGATATTCAAAAACATGAACTACGCCCTACTAAGAAGTCAGAGAAATCCACCAATAATTTTTTGAAGGGATGGAATGGTGAAATTAAACAACTGTACGATTTATTTAATTTGAGCTTATTATAACATTTATTTTGATAAAGCATTCACAAGTAGTCAAGAATTAATTTTTTTTTGTGTTTTAAAATAGGGGTTGGGAATAAGGGGGAGGTTTTAGATCTTTTTATAAAAAAATTACACAATTGTTCAGCATAATCTTAACTAAAATACGTAAAGATATCGTTTCTGCCTATAATAATGAATAATCTATTCTGAGCAAAGGATGATTTCAACGCCCTCTAGAATCAAACCTATTTATTTTTGGGGTTTGTCACCCAATTGATTTCTATACAAAATAACTTGAACTGCATCATATTAAAAATTCAGAAAAATCGACCAAAATTTTTTCGTTTTCTGCCGTTTGGGGGGAGAGGAGATAATCATAAAAAACTGCTATTTCCCTTATTCAAGCATATTTGAACATTCGACGATACATTTAAAGGCACTCGAGAAATATGTTTTTTGCGTTTCGTAATAGGAGTTGGGGGGAAGAAGGGGGGGTAAGAACTTTTTTTCATAAAACAGCACAATATTGTGCAACATCAGCAACAATGGAACAAGTGAAAATATTGTTACGGAATTAAAAAATAAATAGTCTAATCTGCACATGGGGTGGATTCAACGCCCCCAGCAGCAAAATTGTTAATTTTTTTGGGTTGGCGCAATGTTAACATTGGTTGAGAATTACTTGGACTACATCATACCAAAAATTCAAAAAAATCCACCTAGATCCAAATTCCATAAGGAGTTTGTGGGGTCCTTTGCCAGATATTCATAATTCCGGTGAAAATGCATTATACAATTTTTGTAAGAGAAAAAATATGGCAGCTTCAAAATGGCAGACGGGTTGTGTGATTATGGTCCGATTCGATTCTAAAGTGGTATGTGGGGATTTTCAAGATCGAAGATTATGACTTTTTCGTCAAAATTCGTAGATTCAATATGGCGGCTACAAGATGGCGAACGAGTTTTGTGATAATGGTCCAATTCGATGCAAAACTGGTATGTGGGAGTTTTCGATGTCGCATATATAATTATTGTCAAATTTGATAAAATTAATATGTCGGCACCAAGATGGCGGACGAGTTTTGTGATCATGGTCCAATTTGAATCAGAATTAGTATGTGGATCGGGATCGAAGATTATTAAGTTTTTGTCAAATTTCATAAATTCGATATGGCGCCTTCAAGATGGTGGTCATGTCTCGTGATCATGGTCCGATTCGATCGAAAATTGGTCTTTGGTGGTTTTCGGGGTCGGATATTATCAGTCAATTTCGTCAAATTTGATGAAGTCGTTATGGCGCACGAGTTTTGTAATAATGATCCGATTCGATTAAAAATTGGTTTGAAGAGGTTTTCGGTATTGGAGATTATGAATTTTTTGTATAAATTCATACATACGATACGGCGGCACCAAGATGGCGGGCGAGTTTTGTGATTAAGGTCAGATTCTATTCAAAATTGCTAAGTGGGGATTTTTGGGGTCGGAGATTATGATTTTTTTGTTAAAATTCATAATATCAAGATGTTCGACGAGTTTTGTGATTATGGCTCGAGTCTTTCGAAAATTGGGATGTCATGGTTTTTGAGGTCGGATATGATGATTACATTGTCCACATTCAAAAATCCAAAATAACGGGTCCTATACATTTTGCTTGAGAAAATAAAAAAAAGTGGTGAAATTTGATTTTCAAAGGCAAGCTTTTATTCAAATGACCTGAAGTAAAAAATAATTTCTTTATATGTGTGACGTACGTTATTCTGTGAGTAACATATTCAAAAGCTTGTCGCTTTTGTACTCAAACTGAAAACTTTACGCAGAACGCTTTTGAATCTGATATAGAATAACCTACGTCACACATCTGAAGAAATTAGTTTTTACATTTTAGTGGATTTGAATTTAAAGAAATAAAATAAAAAATTAATAATTTTTTGCCTAATTTTATCAATTTCAATTCTATCATCGAAGTAGTGATCGAAAATCGAACGCAAATGGCGATATTCGATATCAATATCGTTATATAAATTAGAGTATTGTGTTGAAGTTATTGAGGCCTTGTATTTCGTAAAATAAATTATTTTAGAGTGAATTTGTTTAAATATTCTACAATATGATTTATAGTTGAGTCCTTTAAAAAAATTATAACATTCTGAAACCAAAATAGATATACCTTTTCAATTGGAAAAGAAAAAATCATTCAAGACATAGTTGATGGTTTCATTTGGTTGTATAATTTTTGACTTCGATATTGAAATGTCGATATTTGAGAAATAGAGATACCGGCATCGATAATTTCAATCTTGTATATCGATACTGAAATAGCGATATTTTATGAAACGTTGATTTAAAATGAATGATGAATGGTTCAAGTTGAAAGATAAAGCTACAAATGATTAATAATAGTGCATTTCATCGTTTTCAATGCAATTTAAACAACTCTGGTAACAACAACAGTTCAGTCCAGTTGGAGATTTATAAAAATTGTCGACAGTAAATCAAAATAAATGCCTCATTAATGTTAATTAATCAACTACAATATTGGCTGATTTCTGCTGTTATTCGTAGTTTGTATAAGCTCTGGAGTACAGGATTATCGGAGGTAATACCACGTGTGCTCGCAATACTATTCAAGAAAACAACGAGATCAATTTGCTTGTTTTTTTGCACCTGCGCAATACTCATTTAAAATATTTTTACTTTTCAATATACTTCGGACTCCTTTCACGCGAAGGTTTTCGGTACTTTAAAAAGTCGTGCCGAAGTGAAGGATTACCTGAAGCAACCCGTATATATTTATTTGAATAATTGTTGAGCCATGCCATATGTGTTACAATTAGGAATGATAATTTGAAAAACTTTTCCGTAAAATTGGTATCTGCGAACTTTCAGTAAATACTTGTTGTATCAGACTAGATTTTTCCACTTTCATTTTCACTCAAATACTCGGCCTCTCCTCTCTGAGGTGTTGACAAAGTAGCCTCTGGCAGAAAAGGGCAGATTATTGAGTTCCTAAGGTGTTGATAAAGTTGCTGCTGGCGGAACCCTTGAGATTTCATTTCCTAAAGGTGGTGGTATCAGTCTGTTCGGTATTTATATCTTTGCAAATAGAGCAGTGCTAAGCTGAGAAGGGTTATTCGATTGTCAGATTTTCTATGCGTTACTAGTATTCCTAAAGAACAGAGTAATGAGTCACTGGCGGAATTAGGTTTCTCTTCAAGTCTTATACAGCCTTGCATGGTGTTCATAAGGTGTTGCTGGCTGAACACCCGTGGATTCGTTTCTTTGGAAGTCCCTTCAGTTTCATTTCAGTACTGTTCACAGATCCAACCGTGATAACGAAATGTTCCGTGTGTGTTCAAATTAACTAATTAAATCCGGTTACAAATCAACCTGATTAGAATACATGTAATCGTTCCCGAAAGCTCACACCTTGACATATATCTTGAAAGTACCGGCACCTGCGTACTCGTTGCGCCAAATGCTAGTTTGCATTTCTGAAAATCATTAAATAGCCAAAGTAACGTCAGTTTTTGGCTAATTGGAAGGAAAAATCCCATTACAATAAAATGTGACGAAAGTGAAGCTATCACTTTAAAGGAAAACTAGTATGTATTTTTACCACAGATCACAGAGTTTCAACTTTCCTGCCCATGAATCCAAAAGATTGTTTCAAAACGATTTATACGATGTGATGCCTGAAATCATTTATATCATCATATTTTTTAGTATAAAATGGATTAGATCTTCCGCTCAAACTTATGCACCTATGTTTATCTATGTAAACATAATCATGTTTGCGATCGTTTTATTGATTACTTTTCATTGTTTCAGGTGGGTACAAATCATACCATGCACACCCTAATATAGGTAAGCTATTTCCAGAATATCTACCAAATTTGGAAATGAATAAATAGATTATTATACTTCCTAATTAGTTATTACTGACTGGTTATTCCTCTCTTCGCGTGAAACTGAAATTGAAAATACGTTACCATCAAAATGGTGAAAAAATCACCTGCATCTACATCTCTTACTTGTATTTTTTTTAGTCATCTGTGCCAATCACTAATTTCCACTCTCAGTTATGCTACAAAAATTATTGGATGCTAGACAATATCAATAATCTGCGGTCTCGGTTGGCTGGTCGGTCTGGTGATTAAACTTCGTTCGCAATGGTATGTCTCATTATCTATGACAACACTCATGGTTTCTTCCTGTTTGGAAATTTCATTAGTTCATTACATCCGCACTTCTTTTTGCAAATATGAAAGTACCGAATCAAAACATTCGACAAACAAATATGTTTTTAATTTGTGGTCTAAACAAATTTCGAAAGCAGTTAGTTTTAATTCTTCATGGCTTGTTTGAAAAGCAGTGCCAAAAGAAAGATCATGTGTTTTGTAAATATTTCATTGAAGGGAAATCTTGTATTTAAAGCTCGTTTAATTCCAATTGAAAGTACCCCAATCTTTTATGATTTGAGTACTAGTTTACAAGAAAAGGCGATTCAGACAAATTTATTTACCACCTACACATATATTTATGGCTTGTAGGTTATTTTTTTTCTTTGTTGTTTGGGCATCGACTGCTATGGTAATGTGAAAAATTGCATTCCTAGTAGTAATGAAGAATCTTCTATATTCCGGATGACACCCCTCCCACCTTTTATCAAAAGAGAATCACTTATATAAAAGAGAATCACTTAGTGAGTACTGTTTGAAATAATTGATAACAACAATTGAAATAGGGCGGGGATTAGCGCAGTGGTTAAGCGCTCGCCTGGTAACAGAGAGGTTCCAGGTTCGATTCCCAAACGATGCGATCTTTTTTCATTTTCAGATGTGAAAGTCTGGATGATTGAGGCGCGTGTCGGCTGGGAATAATCCTCCACGATTCACTGTTGCGTTAAAAATTAACAGTGCTGCTCCTAAAGTGGCGTATGGAGTTAGTAACAAGGCCTATCAAGAACACATGGTTAATGACCATAGCAGTCGATGCCAAAACACCAAGGAAAAAAAATTGAAATGTCAGTGCAGATAAACGTCTGGAATGCAATATCTTGGAAACTGCTACTTAATTAATGGGAAGACAATTAAACGAGCTTTCAAATGATGCTCTACTTGATCCCTTTTCCCATTTACAATTTCAAGGGTAACATCTACCCCTTACAGTGCTTTGAACCACTGCAGCTACAAATGAAAATGTGATTGAAAGAGAAATATTAAGTGGGGGTAGTTCGAAAAAGTAATCTGTAGGTATTTGAATCAACTACCCAATCATACCAATGATCTGTTAAATTGCTAAATTTACTAGTTATTCATATTTTTACTGGTTCGTATACTCGTTTGTAAAATTGGCATGGTCGTTGATTAAATAAATAAAAATTAATAAATTTTACATTAATATCTTTGCGATAGGAATACTGAGTGATAACCTCGTTACAAATATTTAGCAATAATAGTATGTAATTGCAATTTGATGAATATGGTGCTTTTCATATTGAAATTAGGTTAAGAAGAAAATTCGTATTAAAATTTCCTGCAATATTGAAGGCCCTGTCAGCTGCTTCCGAATAATAGATGCGTTCTTTCCGGCACTCAACTAGTGGTTGATATAGAGCGTTGAAGTGCTGCCATGAACGTAAACGTTGACGTACAAATTGACATCTACGCATGCGCATTCGTCAGCTATTCACGTTAACGTTGAAAATTGGTTTACGGGCATACGTAACCTAACGTTCTCACACGGATACCTTAAAAATCAAAGAACTTTATCCGAAGAATATACGAATCACACCGATGAGTTGCGAATGAGCGAATTTTGACTTTAAAGCCATAACATCAAAAAGTGACAAAGCATTATTTACAATTTTACATCAATCATCATTTCTTTAACGTATTTTTGATGATCTTGTTTGGTATTTCGCTTCATTCAAAACAATGAACATTTCGAAAAGCCAATTCCGGAAGAATTTGATTTGCATTTGGTAAGGGAGGTATATGGTCAAAATCCCTATTAAGATCCGCATAGATGAACTCTAATCCAGTTGTTCAGAGAAAAGAGCATAAAAGCAAAATAAAGACAATTTAACAAGTTAGGGTTAACGGTTGACATACGTTCAAGTTCAACTCAAGTTCATACCAATCCGTACACGTTATATTTCGTACGTTAACGTATACGTGAAGGTTCACGTACTGTAGTCACTTCAACTCTCTATTGGGAATAACGACAAGGTGCAACGTCTGTTACGTTATTTTTGTTCCACAATGGTCTATTCAAGTTATTTCCCAAATTTTAATTTTATCTACAGTGCCAATCAAAAAGTATGCAACAAATGGAAAAAATATTTATTTGTGATTTTTTTAAAGACAAAACATTTTTCATCATTTTAGGCTCGTTTTGAATCCTACTTCACTCCTATCAGATATACTGAGTGATTTTCAGTGTCTTGAAAAAATGTATTTTTCAATATTAATAATAAATAACATTTGGATGAAATGTTTCAATAAATTGAATAAATAAAATCAAATCTCAACGTGTCCACCATTCCTTTCGATACACAGGATGGTTCGTCCATACACTGAAACATTCCTCAACATAACTGGCGGAACTTGAGCAGCACATTCTCTTATCGTATTTTCAAGGTGTTCTTGATCTATTTTCAAGGTGTTCTTGATCTCTGAAAGGTCTGGGTTTATAAACCTCAGATTTCAAGTATCCCCATAAAAATAAATCGCGTGGGGTTAGATCGGGAGATCTAGGAGGCCATGAATTCACTGAATATCGCCCGATCCATCCACGAGGAAACAGATAATCAAGAAAATCACGAACTTCAACTGTACAGAGTGCTGGAGCACCGTCCTGTAGAAAATACATTCTTGAGGTTCAATGGCATATTGTCTAATAAATTAAGCAGATGAGTTTGAAGTAAAATCAGGTACCTCTAGGAATTTAGGTTTTCTCTTAGAAAAGTACTGGACCAATGATTTGGTTGTTGAATATACCACACCAGACATAAGTTTTGAATGAGTATTGGTCACTTGCCACCATGGCAGTTCGTTAATGGAAACCCCAGTTTTCGTCCCAGCAAAATCGCTTTGTGGCATATTTTTAAACAAGAAATAGTGAAAAAAATTTCAACTATATTGGTTTTTTGAAAATATCTCAAAGATTATTCGAAGATCGTTTACAGTCAATGGAACTTTTGTAGAGATTTATAAATCCGACAAAACAGATTTTCATACTACCGGATTGGTGCATTTTCCTCTGAGAAAATCCGGGAAAACCTCGAAAAAGAGACAATTTTTCAATTTATTTTCATAAATCTGAAGCTGGACAAACAATATTTGCGGAAACTGATAGATAATAATATGTGGTTTAACCGTACGCAAGATGTTTTTTGTGCGATGTGTAGTTTTTGCACAATCGCGTTATAAACAATTTGATGGCTTATCTTGCAAGATGCGCCGATTCAAGGGAAATCGTCGTATTCATATTCTGTAAACGGCATCTGGAAGTAGAGATCAATAGCTACAATTTGTATATTTTGGAATTTCACCTGAGAGGTGGGAAATATGTTGAAACTGTCACTGAAAGTTGCACTTCGGTTGCACTGCATATCGGACAGAAACCATCTTGCGCACAGTTGAATCACATGTTATTATCTATCAGTTTCCGCAATATTGTTTGTCCACCTTCATATTTATAAAAATTATGAATTTTTGAAAAATGGTCTCTTTTTCGAGGTTTTCCTGGATTATAAGAAACTATTTTGTAGGTTTTATAAAGGACCCCGCAACAAACCTTATGGAAAATGGCTCTCGTTGAAATTGGTAGAAACTTATAGAAAATTATAGATATCGATGTCCTGATTGAATGTCTCAATGGGTGCAGCAAGGTCAAAAAATGGACAGTTTTTGATATAATCAATTTCAAAGACTTTCAAATTGATATGTTCGTAATCAGTGGTAGTTACGTCTGCCATGAACATATCGCTTGTTCCAACCACTCTTTCCGGTCCTGAAATTTGATGAAAACTTGGCCCAGAAGGTTTACAGGGTCAATGATAGCAAATCTGGAGTCAGACTTGAAAAATTCACCCCCCCCCCTAATAGGTAAGTCCCATTTTTCAATATTCCCGAAAATCGATGAAAACTTTATCACTTTAATGATAATCGAATGAAGCTATATCATTAAATTATTATTCCAGAACTGCGGGTTCTTGTTCCATGTCCACATTAGCATTGTTTAACGAATCTGCGTAAAAAAACTTATATTCTTGTCATTGGTCCCGATATGCCCACCGTCCAAAATGACCTAATTTTTGATATGACCGAAACAGAATAAAATCTTGACCCAGGGGGTTTTTGGGGTCGCTGAACATGAATCTGAAGACAGCATTTGAAAATCGACGTTAGTGATCACAATATGACCCTCAAAAAATGACCATTTTCCGATTTTTCCTGATAAATCATAATTCCCTAGGAGGTTTTGAGGAGATAGGCTACCTCAACCCTGTGAATTTTCCAATTATGACCCAAGATTCCTCGATTTTCAAGAAAATCGAAAAATGGGCATTTTTGGGGAGGGGGGGCTATATTGAGACCATTGACATGACTTTTCCAATTTTGACACCAGATTTGTTATGAGACACCCTAAGAACCATCTGGTCCAAGTTTTAATCGAGTTTCGGCAATATCGAGTAGTTAGAACAATTGGAGAGTTTAGCATTAGGTCACGACCCCTACAGTGAAATATTTGAAACACTACATCCAGGATACTTGCGTTTTTCTGCTTTGTTTGTGTACAACTTTACCTGTGTAAATTTCATAGTAATTTTTCGACAAAACCAATATTTTCTGTCTGAATATTTTGAAATTGAATGTTAATTTCATGCATGTGCCGAGAACAGGGGTAAGTAACACGAGGTGTTGTGTTCCTGGATGTCACAGTAAGAAACAACCGTCAATTTCTTTCCACATATTTCCACTTAAAAATACTTGGGTGCGATTGAAGAATAACTCCAGGGTGGAAGAGAAAGTCGATAGACAAAAAGCATGGCTAATAAAATTGAAAGTTGGGACTCCACTTTCACGGAGAGCTGTTGTTTGCTCCTTGCATTTTACTAAAGAAGATTACATCTTGCCTGGTAAGTAAACATGTTTTTTAGTGTATCAAAGCCCATTTCCAAGCATTGTAACTACTTAGTAGAACGCTAATTTCAATGATTTTCAACCACTGATAAACTAAGCTATAGCTCATAACAAGATAAGGTATTGAACATGCATCCTTAATAATTTGTGAGAAGGGTTATTCAAATACTGAAATACCTATACAATATTTCTAGATTGCCCCACCCAGAGAAGGAGGCTGAAATTGACTGCAGTACCTACCTAACCTAAATTTGCCAAAGTCAAGTCATGAAGCACGTGATGTCAAGAGACCCAGTTATTTGCAAAATGATAAAGAGAATATTCCTGTAGAAACTAAGGCACCTGTTGAAGATGTTTCAAATAAATTCAATGTAGAGGAAATCGATCCCCCATATATAGAAAGCTGTTCAAGTAAGTACTTATATTCAACTTTCAATTTTAGTGATAGATAGCCAGATATCCTTTATTATTTCTTAAAAAAACATATTTTAAAATAATAAATTTTACAACAAACTTTAAGGTAAAATCATGAATATTGCACTGAAAGAAGATATGTCTACAGGTGATATGCTGATGACGACTATCAATAAAGAACAGCACATAACAATACCTAGAGAAGGCTCTTCAGAACATATGGAAGCACGTGAGATACCAGACAACTTTACAAGTGAGTATCTGGTTCTGTTCACATTTTAGATAAAAATGAAAATTTTCTTTACTTGCTTCTACTTATTATATTGACTAACTTGATTGATGACTATTTATGTTGTGGATAGAATAAAATACTTTCGTCAACTTTCCTGGATAATCTTATAATTTGGGAGTTGTTTTGGTTATTACACCATCTTCATAACTTTTGAAATTGAAATAAATATTTTATTTTCCTCGTTTCATTATTTCACGTATAATGTTCCTCATTCAAAATGTGTTAATTGATATAAAAACAAAATACCCAATATCTTCCCCAAATGAAATTACCGTGTTCTATGTTTGTAGTGTGTTAGTAATTAAATATAACTTCCATTTATTGAAGGTATTTTATTTAAATTCATACCCCTTCCACCCCACCGACAGCCTGGAATACTATGGGTGGGGTGTCATCCGTGTATTTTGTTAACAAATACACTACAAACGTTGAACACAGGGCGCTTTCATTAGGGGAAAGTGTTCTATTAAAAATAATCCCTCTTCCACCATTTTGATGACCTCAAGAAGTATAAATCGGGTGCAATATGTTCACTTTTGTATCGATCAACACATTTTCAATGAAGAAGTGTAATATGTTACAATAATGAAACCAAAAAAATGAACAAACCTCGTCTAGGTGTGAGTATGAACAGCTTCACACATTGGTTTTATATTTACAGGTACTGAAAAAGATGCAATGGAGGCTTTGTTGAAACTAAGTCTAAGTCTTGAGAATGGAATCCAAGTCAAAAGTGAAGATCTAGTAACAGAATATCTTCTAGGTCTCAACTAGTAACAATGACTAGCAGTCCTTTTAATTTTATTTTACACGCCTCAGTTATATACTGACATTGTCACATTAGTAAATTGTATAGTAACTCTACTGTATTATTTTGTATTTTTTGTGACTAAAAATAAATGAAATGAAATAGGTTATGTTAGTTTACATGTATTTTTATTTACTAGTATGTACAATTGTATAATTTGGTTTTCCATGTATATAATCTGAAAAAAATGTGAGAATAAATATGGTATAAAAAAAATCATAATAGAGTCCATTGAAAAACGTTCAACATTCTCATGTCTTTGATTGTTCGATTCGTGAAAAATTTATTTTGTGTAAATTCATGTTGAATTAATGGATTGAGAAAACTACAACTTCTCTAATTTCCACCAAGTCTTTGTTTATTTGTTTCGGCTTTTATACCATCATCAACATTGAGAACCAGTAATTCTTAACTTTCCCTCACTAACCCACACAAGCCTATTATTGAGAGAAGTTTGAGCAACTTGAAGGTAGTTACTGCTCTCGATGTTATGATACTCTTTCTGACAGCATTTCCTAGATGGGACTTTCTCTGGTATTTCCTTCATAGCTAGAGAATCATCCATATTTTCTAATAGAAGTTCGAGTGTGTTGTTTTTCTTGGACTCATTTATCATTTCTACTTCCATTTTCCTCTTTCTTTTTCTGAAATGAAAGCAGGTTCAGTTGATTTGTTATTTTTGCAGATATATAGTTAATAAAAATAGCATATTTCATTCCTGGTCAGACCTTTGAAATTCCGAATTTGGTGCAGAAGCACACAATTTCTGTAGAATGTAAGCAGATTTATTAGAAATACATTGTTTTTCTACTGCCACACAACTTTTTCCAGGGTTTTTCTTTGTCATGCACTGAGTTTCCAATAAAGGCTTGTAATTTTCTAATACTCGAGTTTTGTCTTTCTGCCACACAATATTATATGCCTTGCATTAAACACAGCCTGACCCTCACTAGCACATCTCGACTTGTCCACGATCTCCTATAAAGAATTTTTTAGCTCAGCAAACAATCCCTAAATAAATTACACTTCTTATTAATTTCTCCACCAGAACACTTGCCCCTTGAGGGATATGAAAAAAAAACTCAATAACAACATTAAAAAGTTAAACAGGATAAAAGCCAACAATCATATCAAAACATGAACAATTGTAAACAAACAAGTGTCCTGTCTGTAGTCCCTATTTTGCTAGCGATAGTGGCGGCACCATCGGTCGATTTACTTTCCAATCGATACGTAACTACAACTTTACTGAAAGCTGAAAACGTCAATTTAATGGACTTTGACGTTGATTATCTCAAAAACTGTCCATTTTTGGACCTTGCACCCGTGGAAACATTTGATCAAGATATTGATATCTACAATATCCCAAAGTTTCAGCCAATTTCACCGAGAACCATTTTCCATTAGGTTTGTTTCGGGGTCCTTTCTACAAAAGTTCCATTGAGATATTACCAAAAAACCAAAAAAGTTGTAAATTTTTTCACTATTTCTTGTTTGAAAAATTCCACAAAGCGATTTTGCTGTGGCGAAAACCGGGGTTCTCATTTACGAACTATCATATGAATAGTAGCATAGGCCGTTTGACTCTTTTATTTTGTAAGAAAATAGCCTCTTATTTTCATCTACAGCTTGGCCTATATAGCGGTATTAAAGCCGGCTACTCACACGCCTGCCGCAGGGGCAATCTAGGGTGCAGGGTGATTGGGGCAATCTAGGAAGCGTCTCTACACACGTACCTGCCGTTCAAGGACACTAAACATTCTGCCGTTCAGTGCGACAGTGAACGTACCACAGAACAGACTATCACCGGAGTCGTGAAGATGGTGCCAACACTTTCAAAAATCAAAAGATCGGCATTGCCTTGGCTGCTTCCGTGATGCTACAGAAGAAAAAAAGATGTACCTACTGGATGAAGAATTGGAAGTTGATGATCTTAAAAACTTTTTACGAATGGATTTAGAATGTTTTGAAGTCATCCTTGGTATGGTGACACCATTAATAGAAAAGAAGATACATTAATGCACAATAAAAACGAACACTCCGCACGACTTTTTCTACAGAACTGAGTCGAAATTGCCCCAATCACGCTACACACGCGAGTTGTGGCAGGGCGGTGGGAGCCGATCTAGGAAGCAAGAAAGGTCCGGCGCGCCTGCCGCCCTGCAAAGGAGGCGATCTAGGAAATTGGCCCTGCTTGCCTACACACGTCACAATCTAGGAGGAAATTGAGGGTCAACCCCACTTTTACACCCTAGATTGCCCCTGCGGCAGGTGTGTGAGTAGCCGCCTTAACAAAGCAGAAAGCATTATCAATTAACAATGTTTGAAACACTGCAATAAAGTGAAAATGCATGCTTACTCGAATTGATTGTGGCACTGGCCATGAAACGCGCAAAATTTCAAGGTCAGGCATTGTACAGGGTCAGTTTTCTAACGGACATTGGCTCTTCATTAAACATATTATGAACCAAAAATGCTGTTATACAATATATTGCCTCCGAAAACGAATATGCATTTTAGTGAATCTACCAAGAACAATGTTCTAATGATAAAAAATTAAAGGAAAATAAGAGTGATAAAATAGTTGAATGGTTATCTATAGAGCGGAAGCATAATATGTACACAACTTAGGTTTCATTGTGCCGTTTGCGGTTTTGGCGGTAGCATTGTAGCCACCCAATCATCACTCTTACATGCAAGGCGGAAATTGCGAAAACTTGCTGGGGGACTGTAATCCGTCTGAAAATGTGAAAGACAGTGGCGGCGATAAGGGGCCCGCAGAGCCCGCCGTGTGGGGAGGCTCCAGAAAGGGCCCCTTCGACTTCTTTGCTAAAACTTCTAATTTTCTGATTGCTCCAAATGAAGGAATACATAACACATATTGATAACAAGAAAAGAGGCGCCTGTACGTTTAATCAAAGTTCACCTGTTCACAGATTCTGTAAACTTTGATATTATCAGCATTGCTTATTTAGCAGTGTTTGTCTTCTATGAATGTTTACACACCAAATTCAGTCAGTCAGTTGTTGTCTTGTTTTGTCTTTATTCAACGATCCGATGAAGTAGTAGTTCAATAAATCAAAAGCAATTTTTCTATTTGGAGTCTAAAATGAAGTCATTATGAAACCCAAATGCGTATCGAAATGGATCTACTTCGATACGCGTTTTAAATGTTTTCGAGATTGGTAAAAATGGTAACATCAACTGCCAGATGAACGTCAGACAAGAGAGATGCGATTTTCAGATATTAAACAAAGAAGAAGAATAACCTTTGAATGTTGTGGTGTTATTTGTTGCCTTCAATGGTGCAGTTATTATAAACTTTAATTGTCACATGACTGGTTTCTCGGGCGTTTATAATTAAATTATCTGGTGTGGTTTGGACTGGGTTTACAAAGTTATGCTCAGTGGTCTGATAATTTGAAAAGTTATTTTGACTGCAGTGGGAGTGTGGTGAGGCTGGGTAATTTGAAGTTGTGGAATTCATTTTCGTAAACTGAACGAGATTTTTTGGGCAACAAATCATTCACAGCCGTTTGAGCAATTACTCTCAATTCAGGAAGGTGCAACTTGAGTTTTCTTCATCAGTCATTTTAAAAAAGGCAATTTAATGATATTTGCAATCAAAATTAAAATAATTTGTGTAAACAAATAAATTACCTGACAGGTTCCTTCAAATTTCAAATATTTTATCAATGTCAAACCGATATTTCAGATTTTATTTTAAAAATGCCACATACAAATTTTTTTATATGAAACAGGTTTTATAAGACACATTGTCGCACTTGTTCTCTAGGAGCACTCCTGCTTCGCTCGTCGTACTCCAAACAACGCGTGCGACAAAATGGTGCTTATAAAACTTGTATCATAACATAATATACTATTGCGGTAGACTTTGATGGCCTATTGGAATGTTGACGCGGCAGTGGTAATGCCATTGTACATAGATATACCAATTAAGTCCGATCACTCTCCGATCACAAAAAACGCGGCACCTTTCGACCACATCAAAGGAGTTAACGCTTGGAATTATGTCCCATTATGTCTGGTACCACATGATATCCAAACAAAATTTGACGGGGGTCCCCGAATCCTTATCGCCGCCACTGGTGAAAGATATAAAAATATTCAACTTAACAAAAAAATAGTTGATTTCAGCTGTCAGTATTTGGTCCATAGACTATTTGCACTATATTATTCAGACTGAAATAATGTAAAATATATAAAATATCAAAATTTTTATGAGATAAACTCACCAGTTCCTGGAAGTATGCCATTAAGTCAGTATCATTTGCGGTATTCACTCTGTTTTCATCTTTCCATTTAAAAAAATGGTCATACTCTTATAAGTATTTGGATTTCACGGGCAGTAAATTTCCTAACGTTTTTTCAGCTTTGAGCGTTACATTCTGTGGATTCTCCATAATTATTATGAGCACAACCGTTTTTAGTTTCATTTCTCAATTCTTACAAAAATGCAGTATCATTTTATTAAATAAACAACCCTTAGCAACCTCTTCAATGTTTCCGTGGTAATTTCATAGAAGCTCACTTGTGCTCAGTTGCCCACCAGAACGCAGTAAATACTATGAGAAGAAATTTATGAAGTAAACAACGTCGTTAAAGATGATTTTTTCGTGAAAAATAAAATCTTGTATGCACCACGAGCGTTACTAGATCCTAACGACCATAGGGCAACATTCATCCCTCGGGCCAAAGGCCCTCGGGTGAATGTTACCATCTGGGTGTTAGGATCTATATAACGCACTTGGTAAATAAATAGCTATTTCATCTCCTAAACGGTAATAGATAAGTATAGGGAAATACTACATGAAATTTTTAGGATAGCGGTAAGAAATCATGAAATTATGTCATACAGGGTGGGGCACGGTCCCTATCATAAGGCTACTACAGAAAATTATTTTGGATTCTACAGGATGGCTCAAAAAAGTGAGACATCAAAGTTGTATTTTTTCAAATGAAACACCCTGTATTTCGTAACACTTGTTAAAGGGTCAGGAAAAAATAATATGATTTAAGGTACTATGTACCTAACTCTAACCGTTCTCGAGTTATTGTTTTTTTTTTAATGCTAGGGTCAATTGGAAACTAAATAACATCGAAATGTATATAAATCACACCTCCGAAATCTGACCATGCATCAAATAGGTTTTTGGCTATTGATTTCGGTACAACCCGTTTCTCAAAATTATACAGAACGTTCAAATATCATTGCTGCTTGTTTAATATTATCTTTAATTTATTTATGGCTGATTTTGTTATTTTTTTAATTCCATCAAATAGTAAAATTATTGTTTATAACAAATTGTTAAGTTAATAAACATGGAAATTATTTATGGAGAATTATTTTTTGTTTACCAGTTGAGAAGTACAACTAATGCTTTTTAAGAAGGTAATTTCCTAACAAAATATTTTTTTAATCATTGTTTTTCTAGGAAGGCATTATGGAAATAAAAAAATGTCTTAAATATTATTTTTATTTATAACTAATTAATAAAAAAATGACGTCAAAAATTTTTAACCAGTATCAATTACTGCATTTTTGGGATATTTAATTTTTCTTTAGTTGAAAAAAATTATAATAAACTTTTATCGTGTGTTCACTGTCCCGGGAACATTTATATGAGTTGTTCTGCTACCACCTACTTTTTCCGGTTAAAATATGCGCAAACGCCTCTCGGGCGGTCCGGGCATTGAATGTATTGTAGGTATACCAGAAGGGCTCCAGGAAGCCTCCATTTATAGGTCAATTATTTGAACTTTCACGTCGTCATTTATGAAAACGGAGACTGGAAAAAATTTGTTAATTAACAATAGTAAAACTTTTTGAATAATAGTTTTATACTTTTTTTTCCAATGGGAATTTATTCTTTTAAGTGTCCACATGATACCAGAATTTATTCAAAATTTTAAATTATCATTTATGTTGTAGAAAAATTATTTTATCTGATGGCATGTCATAATGACAACGTTCTGTCGCTCAATTTTGATGACATAAGGAAGCTCATTATGGTACTTAGTACCATAATGAATTAATTATGGGACTAAGTACCATAATGAAATTCTATATAAAAAACATGTAATGGTGTAATTATAAATGGTGAAAGAGCAATTACTACAATTTGCAATATTAATTCCAATGGATTCTAGAGTTTCTTAGTTGATGATTTTTGGTAAACTTGTAGTCCTGTTTGGTTGTTGCTTCTGATATTTTTTCTTTTGCTCTTTCGAATTTTCGATGTAACCTTCAGCAACAGTATTGCTTTTTCATCCGTCATGGCGTTTCACGGTACACAGATCAGCTCCAGAATCAGCCAAAAATGAAGCATATATTATGATTGCCGAAAACAATGTCCGGTATATTCTTCAAGGTGAGGTAAATTCAAATAAGTGGAAATAACTTTTGGCATTTTACGAAAGGTGTGTATTCCAACGGGTTGTTTTGTGTATTTCTTATTTATATAAGA
Source organism: Chrysolina oricalcia (assembly GCA_944452925.2). Taxonomy (NCBI): domain Eukaryota; kingdom Metazoa; phylum Arthropoda; class Insecta; order Coleoptera; family Chrysomelidae; genus Chrysolina; species Chrysolina oricalcia. Next base: position 53,076,705 of record OX101811.2, read on the forward strand.
GACAAAAAACGTAGATGATTTGTGTTGCAAGGTCGAATTTTCACATATTGTCTGACAAGTTCTACCATTTTCAGTTATGGGATACTCCCCGAAGTTACAAAAAATTACCTTTGTTTTTGTATTCGGTAAAGTAATTCTGAAAACTGGGGTGGGATTCCGTGAGCCATAGAATTCTACTTTTGATCGAAAAAGTGAGGTGTCATTATAGTTGAATTCACGAGAGAGACAGAGACATAACTGTCGACTATAGAATTCTATGGCTCACGTAATCCCACCCCTGATCCTTCATCTATTATATTTTCAACAAGCATATTTGTCAATTCCTTCTTCATGCTCCACTTAGTCCAATTATCATAGCAACTTTTAAATGAATATGTATCATCTGATGGTTCGTTAAAAACTTTGTAACATCTTGTTTAGTAAAAATTTTGGATTTTTTAGCTCTGTAACCTTCTGATTTACTTACGTTTTAGTAAAGTAACCAGCTGTAGGTACTTACTATTATACCGACGTTTTTTCTTCTTGATATAATACTTCTTATCATCGAATAATACGACCAAAGAGAAGATGGTTTTCTTTCCTTAGATAAGCATTCAAAGTAAGCCAACAATACTTTTTCATGAGTGATATTCTTGATTTTCTTAGCAGAACACCATTCCGATTAAACACCATTTCATATACACTCCGAGATTTTTCCGGCAAAAGGGAGTCCATGACATTTCGCATCATTTCTTCCAAATCAGAAGGTAAACTACCAGTTTCAGAATCACTCATTATTATTTAAATTATATTAAATTCTACTTGACAATTGTGTTTGACAGCGATAAATAAATATTGCCGTTACAACCTGACGTTGTCGAGGAAATGACAAAGCACAGCTCACTCACCTACTAATATTTTAAACTACACATATACTCACTCCTTTAAAAATAGTTGTCATTGTGACATGTCAGAAATGCGGATTTTAATTTTTCGAAAACATATTAATATAAATACTATCAGATAAAATTTTGTATGTTCTACGAATCATAAACAATCATTATGGTACACGTCGCGATAACATTCACGACTTGTACCATATTGATCGTCTTTGTGATCCTTATTACATATTTATTACATGAATAACTATTCTGTGATATACTGTCACGGTGCACCCGTGCTGTAACGGCCTCACGGAGCACTATTTTCAGCGTTAAATTAAAATTATAAATAGTGAAGATAGATTTCCGGAAGTCCGGATATTTTCATTGGAAAGTTCCTCCTCTTTACTGAACTTTTTTAGAAATTTCATAAATATCATTAGTTTTTGAGTTATTAACAAAACACATAATACCTTTTTTCAAATCTTATTTTGTTAGTAACCATTTTTCTTGTGGTCATTCCGAATCCAATCGCTCATATTTTCAGGAGCTTTTTCTCTATTTTTAACGTTTTTCAACTTGTTGATCAAAGTATATCAGCTTTTGCTTTATTGTCCGTTAATTCAATTTGGTCTTTGTTTTTAATTTTCATGTCATACATTTCCCTCTTGCTTGATTCAGAATTTGATGCGCAATTTATTGTTTCATAATAACTGAAATAGAAAATTGAACAAATCCTGTGTCACTCAAATAATCCATCCAAAATCCAGCCAAGCATCCTCTAGTATCAACACTGCCAGTATGTGCCCAAATATTTTTAGAACTAGAAAAAGAATAATCATCCACCTCCACACGCCCAGTTAGGTAGTGCTCAAAGTTGAGTTTACATTAGTGTATAGTTTTCATACTAGCAATTCACAATCCACGCGCTGGGACGCAACTTAGTTTACGGCAAACCTCGAAACGAGTCGCTGTGATCTCACCGAATTCACCGATAAAAAAACAATTTCTTTCTAGAATAAGTGCTCTTCCAGTGATAGCGGATATTCGTATGTGCTTCGAGATTTTTTGTGGAGACATCTGTGTTATTGTTCCCAGTGAATCATCCGAATCGTGGCAGTGTTAGTAATATTTTTCTAGAGTGTTTTGGTTGGTTCAAAGTGTAATTTCTCAGTGGCCTTGTAATTTTTTTAATTGGGAAGCGCTATCAAACGAGTTCTACCAATTGCTGGAATTAGCTTGATTGTAATTGTTTATCAACCTGTCGATGGAGATTCTATTCTATACAGGAAGTTTTTAGGAAGGTATTGTAACATTCGTAAAATTCAGGTTGTTTATCATTCGTAATGACAGGGAAATTCATTTCAACTACGATTATTCTGTGAATATTAATAATTTCGCATTCTTGGATGGCTTTTATCCATTGCTTGAAAAAAGCCTCCCTTCTTCTAACATTTAAACCAAACAAGATAAAGACTTGAGACAAAATGGGAATGGAAAGTATATTTTCTCTATAGATTGATTCATCAAATTGCAAGGTGACCCCGGGGGCGTTATCAAAATAATCTCAAACTGTAGGTAATTTCTTGTCATAGTATTTTTTGAAAAACTAAAATCAACTAATCTGTTTTCAAGTCATTGAAATTTTATCAGAAACTGTCAGTATTCAATAAAATGATTTACCCTTTCTTTGTATTGTATTTGTATTTCTTCACTATTAATATACAGTGCGGTGCATAGATATGGAATACATTCATTTATTTTTCACTTGTCCATTACTGCTTTATAATAAATACCTTGGCAACGGTTACTATTAATAGACCCATAACGCCAGTTATGGAGGGCATTATGAAATCATAACGCCCCCTAAATGTTTTTTTCTGTGGTTTAATACATTAATTACACACAAAAGTTTTTTTATAACTGTACATAAAAAGGGACTTATTATTTTCTCTCAAATAGAAATTATAATTTTCAAATGTTCCTGAAAAATTAGTACCAAGTTTGAAGTTCTGTGAGTTGACCGATTATGAACTCCTCAATGTGCATTCGGTTTTGTTCGGAACGTGAACATTTTCTTTTTCGGAAACGGAATGGGCTATCATTGTAGCAATTTTGTTCTTCTCCGCTACTGTACTACTCTTCCATTTTCCATGTAATTTTAGTGTTTCAAAGGAAGCACCTTGAACAAGAAGTGTTGACGACGTTCGGCGTAGACAATGTCCGGTGTAACCTTTCGGGTTTTCCAAATTAAGGTATTTCGCTATGATAGAAGGAACACTTCCTATAGTATTTTTACCTACAGGACAGGTAACTCAAAGCATTTATTATTTCTGTAGGTCAAAAAAAACCTACGTTGTTAACATCTTTTTGGTCGTAGTGCAATGTACTTTTTAACTAAGTTCAAGGCTCCTATTTCGCTTTCTTCAACAATGGTGAAACTTTTTGAGGTGCAGGTCTTGGTTTCTGGTACCTTGATCCTCTGTCTTCAATGTCATAAATTGTCATCTTGACCATTTCATCACGTCTTGAGCCTCCAAATACGCTCATTACCAGAACAATTTCAAGTAGCAGCAAAGTATCATCATCTGGAGCTTTTCTTATGAAAAATAATACTTGTCCACCTTCCAACGCCTTTGATTTTTTAGGAATGTTTCCTTTTGATTTAACTTTCAGAAAGGCCATCAGTTGACCGAATGCTGAGCGTTACTACATCTTTTCCAGTTGTATTTCAGAAAGTATCTAGTTGATTTCAGAAAGCGTCAATTAAATTTCAGAATAGTTACTTATATTTCGGAGAGTATCAATTGTATTTCAGAATAATGAGTTGATTTTCAGAAAGCGTCAATTGATTTTCAGGATAGTGAGTTGAATTTCAGAAAGTGTAAGATGAATTTCAGAACAGTCAATTCGATTTCAGAAAGTATCAATTGTATTTCGGAATAATCAACTTAATTTCAGAAACCATCATTTAAATTTCAGAATAGTCAACTGTATTTCAAAAAATGTCAGATGTATTTCGGAAAGAGTAATTTGTATTTCGGAATTTGTCAATATCAATCACTATTTACGGAATTCAAATAATTTTTTATGAAATTTTTCTTACTTTTTCTAAACTTGAAAATCTGTTTGGTAGATACTTTCATCAACTGAAGTTTTATTAGTTATTACATAGACAAAAAACAATAAAATACTACATTAATTAATACATTTCATAGTATGGTTTTTCTGTAACAGTGATTCTTAGTCCTAACGGTTCGAGACACATTCATGTTGCTGCTAATTGTACCCAGTCATCTCCTTTGTTGGCACAAGCTACAATCCTTTCTCTATCTCGAGCTGTGTTTCTGTTGTAGGTTTTTCTTATATTTCTTATTATTTTTTTTTTTTTTTTTCTTGGTGTTTTGGCATCGACTGCTAAGGTCATTAGCCATGTGTTCTGGATAGGCCTTGTTACTAACTCCATACGCCACTTTAGGAGCAGCACTGTTAATTTTTAACGCAACAGTGAATCGTGGAGGATTATTCCCAGCCGACACGAGCCTCAGTCATCTGAAAATGAAAAAAGATCGCACCGTCTGGGAATCGAACCAGCAATCTCTCGATTACCAGGCGAGCGCTTAACCACTGCGCTAATCCCCGCATATTTCTTATTATTATTATTTATTGTGTTGTCATAGAAACGACAATGTAGTACCAGCCTACTCCTCCAATATTCACCAAATCGGGAGCCATACACCTTGAAATTTATGATTTTTACAATAAGAATTCTGCTTTCTGAAATTCTTTTTACGTTATCTGAAATACAAATGACACATTCCGAAAAACATATTATACTTTCTGAAATACAATTGACTATTCTGAAATTCAAATGATGGTTTCGGAAATCAAATTGATTATTCTGAAATACAATTGAGGCTTTCTGAAACCAAATTGACTTTTCTGAAATCAACTTATGCTATCTGAAATCCAACTTACTATTCTGAAATACAATTGACGATTTCCAAAAATCAACTCACTAAACTGAAATACAATTGATCTTTTCCGAAATATAGATGACTATTCTGAAATTCAAATGACGCTTTCTGAAATACTACTGGAAAAGGTGTAGATCCTAACGCCCATCGGGCAACATTCATCCCTCGGGCCAAAGACCCTCGGGTGAATGTTACCCTCCAGGCGTTAGGATCTATATAACGCACTTGGTACATAAACAGCTAAAATATTTTTGTTATATATTCCTATTTTTTGTTATTTTGGTACGCGAAAACCAGTTGTATCACACATGCAGAACACGGTTTAGCAGCCCTCAGAATTAGCTGCCCTCGCTTCGGTTCGCTCGCTCGTGTGGCTAATGGTGGATTTATGCAGCAGTCATAAGTCATAAGTTTTATTTCTTAAGGAAAAATATTCGTCAATGATTGGTTGGAATAAACGGACCAACCAATCATTGACGAATATTCTTCCTTATGACTTAAAACTTATGACTTATGACTGCTGCATAAATCCACCATTATAGTCGCGTGCAGCTAAAACTCATTTTTTGCTCTTGTGACATAATATACGATCAGTTTAGGGAATGTCTTCGTGTTTATAACATACCAATAAAATGTATTGCATTTCTGTATTATTATAGCGATTTTAAAACAAGAGCTCATCTCTACAGATCTCAGCTCTCGTGTTACTCACTAGAAATAGAAATAACTATTTACTTGATGTTCACAAGTTTCATTTTCACATAAACAAATATTTGGAATCGATGGTGTGAATACAAATAAAAATTCGCAAAAATACGTTATTCATTTTATTTGTGGCTGATTGCATTCTGAAAATCGAATATACTGGGCAACTCTTTCATCAGGAGTTGCCCTAAGATGTGTTCATGAGCCTTATGTTTTCTAGTAATTTTTTAACGTGCGATTCCTGAATTGATTGATCGAGAATGAACTGAATTTTCCAGTTTTCTACCTACGATCAACGGTGTCCAGTTGTCGTTTCGATTTTCTATGTATTGTATGGTGGTCGGCTGGTAGAGCGTTCGGCTCTCAAGCCTAGGGTCGTGGGTTCGATTCCCTGCGTGGCCACCGATCTTGTGCATGGCAGCACACGTTAAAAGGTAAGAGCTGCGTCTCCCCTTGCTCACACAAGTATCGTGAAGCCTTCTGAAGGTTGGGTGTAAGGGTGCAACAGGTTGAAGGAAATAACAATTTGAAACAATTTCAACAATAGATATTTCAATCTGAAAAATCGTTCGCCATTCAGAAAACTCCATATCAGTAGTGTCTTCGACAAACGATGAAGTATTGTAATATTGCAAAGAAATTCAGTTATTGATTGCTTGATGTTGGCCTAATGGTTATATCGTACTTATTGGTCGCCACCTTGAACTTTTAAAATTCCGTTACTCTGCTGCTAATGCGGATGAATATCTGATAATTTGTAAGCTCTCACGCCAGAGATAGGCATCTTGTTGTTTATTTTTACTTGTAGTAGAGAGTCTACTGGAAATGACGTGTTGATATTTGGGTATACTTAGTTCTATACAGTTTGTCCCAGGTGAAACTTGTCACCCTCTGAAGTCGTAGAAAAAATAGACCTGTCGATTTTTATTTCGAGGGGGAACTCTTCCACCAAATAGATCATCATTGTGCTGTCAATCCTCTCATCCCCAGCACCCCCTATTTTTACCAAAAGGGGTAAACGGTAAACTATTATCAAAGTGAAAACAAAAACGCTACTTATCGGTTCTTGATCTAGATTGCATTTTTCCTCAAACATTACCTAAAAAATAAGGAACCTAACGAACCTTTCTCTTTTTATAAAAGGTGCTGCGATGCAACCCTCCACTCTTCTTTTCATAGACTGCCGTACGCGTTCTAAAATTCCGGGAGAGTTTCTTACAATTGGAAGGCATTCATAATTCGTTCAGTAAGAACTTCGATGGAAGGCACTGATTCTGCACCAAAGACTAGGCCCTCGACTAGGCCCTTTACATGTCCCCATAAAAAGTAGTAAAAATGTACGACTTTATTTATTATGGTAATTAATGTTGATTATCCCTTGAGCAGAATTGTATCGTAACGGTGTTGTTGAACTTGTTGGTAACAAATTCAAAGAAAGAAACATTGCTAGCTTCTTCTTGCAAGTCTGGTAGAGTATTCGTAAATTATTCATCACTGTCTGAATTACTATCAATTTCAACTAATCCACACAATCACAAATATACAGAATCAGAATTTACTCATTATTATTTCACATCAGTTTTGTTGTCTTGATTTTCAGACTTTGATTGACACTGACGTTTAATGAAAATATATGGTAAAAAACAAAGTACGCAAGTGTCAGTCAAATGTGTCTAGATAGAGAAGACCCACAAAATCGCGTTATTATGAATTTAGAAAGCCCTAGAGCCGATAAACATTACTTTCGGTCAAATTTTTAGGATTCATATATGGTAAGCGAAAGATATTTTCAATAGACTAAGTTCTCAAAATCATTTCGTCTACTGCACCTACAAATACCAAATTTTTGCGAAGGTGCAGAAATCCGTTTATTACTCATCGTCCTATTACTAGTTGAATAACGAACACATAAGATGAAAGAATCCAAACTATTAAAAAAATACTGACATTCCGACATTTTTTGAATAATACTTATCGCAATTATGTGCACATCTAACCACTTCTTATCGCTTGATATATCTGTCTCTTAACGAAGTATATTTGAATCTTCCTGTATATCAGTCATCAGCTGAGAACTGTAGAAGTTTGTTGACCAACGGGTGGTATGATTAAAAAGAGTATTTGCTTGTACTTCAAGGTTAATGTTGTAGTTTTCACTTAAAGAAAAACAAAGTATTTACTCCACATAATTCTTGAAGTAACACTTAAGTAAGTAAGTACTAGTAGCAATTACTCTATACGTACTTTGTTAATATTGCATTATTGCAATATTGCAGTAATTACTAATGTTGTCAATTATTTCCTCCATTTGGGAGTGTTTGGTGTTGTTTTTAAGAAGCTACTCATAGACTAACTTCATATATATCATCATGTATATGACTTTTTTTCTGAATTATGGTAGGAATAGGAGGGAAATGTGTGAACGTAGAACGTATGTGGAGGTACAGTATAGAAAATGATTTCGGTGAATCAATTATTTTAGCTAGATTGCTACTATTAAGCTCTGTTCTTTAGGTTCAATAAAACCAATGTTGAATGGATAGCTAGAGAGTTCTTAGGAAATCATATTGAGATGAGAGGAGCAGCTTTATCAAATTTAACGAAAATGGAGGTTTCAACAAGGAGTGGGTGTAGATGTTGGGGTACATCAAACAACTGTGTCAAAAGTAATCAAAGAAGTTTCACAAAAAATTGTGTACTCCCACATCTTCAGCAACCTCGGCACTTGGTTCAACACTATCATTACTCTCATTACTTATGATTTCAGAACAAACAACAACAATCGAACCAATTTGAGGTTAATCACGTACTAGTGTTTACTAGTAGTTTATACTTCTAACCTAAGTCAACACTTCCCATCGAAGAATTTACTTTATGTGAAACATTATACTCCACAAAATAATAGGAAGTAAAAGCTCTTACTTGAAGTACAAGCAAATACTCTTTTTAATCATACCACCCTATTTATATGCTCGTTGTGTGAAATTGGCAGTCAGATCGCTTTAGATGCAGAAGATTTGGCAGCTAACACAATGACTAATTTTAACGATCGTTATCTTGATGCATTAACGGGTTTGTCAGACTGTTTGGCTACTGTATAGATTATACTTATTTTCTAGTCTATTCATAGATTGTGAGGATGAAAACGGAACTAGTTCTTTGAAAGTTGGAAAAATAGCGTTCTCCGAATGGATCCTCTCGTGGGAGGAATTTCTTCGAAAATTATTCTGATGTTCTGCTGGAACTGATTCGAATTTGAGCTTTTTGAAATATTCCTTTTCTCCAAATCAAATCAAATTTATTCAATTCATGCATGTCATTCTATCGCTTACATGTTTTTCCCAGGATCATTAAACAGAAGTTTTCATAGGTGTTCTCAATCTCAATTTTCAGCGGAAGTAACCTAATTACGTAAATATACTCTGATTGAAAATGGTTTTGAATCATACTTCAACGCGGCTACAATAAAAACTGAAAATAATACATAATCTAACCATAATTGATAATATATTCGTTAGGCATTCTCGACATATTGAATCCACAAATTTTATACCAATGATCATTCAGACTAACCTGAGCGATCACTATTCAACACTCTTATGTATCATATTTACAGATCCAAAATTACAAAATTACTTTTAAAAACGGATTTTAATCAAACTTAAAAAAATTCCACACAAAGAAAAATGGGAAAAAATCCTCAACTCTCGTGATGCCCAGTTTGTTTATGACATATTTATTAACAGCTTAATGCACATATGTACGCAAACGAGTGACATTCTACCTATACATTCTTCAGCAGAGATAAACGCACTATATTCACAATACAGAAATATGGTAAATACCCTACTGAAACGAACAAAAAATCGGTACTATAAATCACAAATTCAAGAAACCGGAAATAACTACAGAAAAATTTGGGAAACAATATAATGGCGCTTCAAATTCTAACTCAAGAAAGAGGGAGCTGGTTGATATAAAAGGTAAAAACAAAGACCAAATTGAATGAGGGAAATGAAATGGCATTAAAAATTAAAAAAGTTACTGATAGTCCCGCATGAAATAGAATATTGTCAAAACAGAATGTATCATATTCCATTTTTCTGAAACCCGTCACTACCAATGAACTGATTACAGAGATGGGAACATTAAAAAGCAAAACTGCGGCAGGTCAAGATGGTATTTCTGTCAAACTGATAAAGTTCACTCATACTGACTCACATTATTAATCTTACATATTTTTCAAGCGGTGTTGTTCCAATTCAGTGTAACGAATGTATAATTACCCCCATCCATAAAGCAGAAAATTATAAAAATATTTGCAATTACAGACCTGTATCTTTAATAAGCAGTTTTGCAAAAAGAAAATTGTAAAATATCTCAAAAATATTCTGTTAGACTTTTTTGGAATTCATGACGTGCTGACAGATGCATGGCTGTATATTTGATAGATAGGTGAAATCCAGAGAGTCCAAGTCGAAAATACGTTGAGTGATCCACTCAAAATAAATTGTGGAGTAGGTACCACAAGGGACAACAACGGGTCCTATTCTGTTCTTCGTATATATTGATGAAATTGCAAATCTGAAAAAAGGCCACAGTATCCTATGCAGATGATACGACAATCGTTTTCAGTGAGTGAGGATTCTTGAGACGGGCAATAGAAAAGCCGAGAAGAGCCTGACCTCCATTTATCTATGGCTAAATTATAGTTTGCTCAGCCTCAACTTTCAAAAGAGTAAATTCATCACTTCAGCTTGACTGGCGTAGATCATCCAAGGAAGAATCAAATAAGTATTCACAAACTTTCATGTGAACCGCTGGATTGCAGTTGCCCTGTAACTCTGATTCGAAACAATAAATCAAATACTTTGGACAACTTCAGGCCAGTGACTGTTCGTCAGAGCTTTTCGAAGATTTCAGAATATGCATTTTTTGAACGCTTGATGAATTTTGTTAACACATGGAATATTTTGATTCCCATGCAACACGGTTTCCGTTTTGGAAAATCCACGACAGTCTTGCAACTAAGCTCCTTCAAGAATTCAATGGATTTCATGAATAAAGGCGAATAATACCCTGCTGCAATTCTACCTATGTGATTTGAGCAGAGCCTTTGATTGCGTGAATCATTCGAAGTTGCCTGCATATTCTGAAATCTTACGGTATCAGAGGAACACCTCTCACTTGGATCTCGTCTTTCCTCAACTGAAATCAGTGTGTCTCTTTGTAATTCGAACATCGACCTCTCCTTCAGAAACGTATCAGGTTGGCTCTAGGGCATCCCAAGGTTCTATTCTGGGACTAGTCTTATTTCTTCTTTATATTAACAATATAGATAAAGAAATATTCCACTCTTTATTCACTGCATATGCAGATGACTTATCACTACTGATTTCTCATAATAATACGGAATCTCTCAAATACCAATGTGAAGATCTCGTATGGCCAATTCATGCATCATTGTCATTATCGTAGTCCTAATCACTGTCTCCATCATAAAATTAAATTAAAACTGTACAATTCAGTAGTGGCATTTATGCAATTTCTTTAGTTTTAGTCTCAATCATAATCATAAGAATTTGACCTTCAACTTTGGCAATTTCCAATTTTTATGCTTATGATTAGGACGACATGCACAACGCGCATGCGCGTCGATACCCATTTCGCAAATTACATAATAATTATTCGTTTTGATTTGTTATCCTCATTATTTGTTACTGTTTATTGTATTTCGGAAAAAAAAACTAGCCAGGAAGAGGGTAGTCTTATTGATATGATTGAAAAATTTCTCCTCCTTTGGGATAAAAAGATACTAATGAATGTGTTGTTAACTGTCAATTTTTTATTTTTGAACTAATGACTGTGATGCATAAATATAAAAATTTCGCAAGACAACGACTAATACTACGACTGTGATAGTGATTAGGACTATAATAATGATACGTTGCATAAATTGGCCCTTAAATACAAGTTCTACGTATTTCGATGAACATGACTTATTTTTCAATACGACAAAAACTCAACCAATGTGCTGATTATTGAATATTTGATAAGAGTAGATCTTTTCAGGGATGGGCAATTTTATTTCATTCTTTTTTTTGTCTTGTGATATCACCAGAAGAACTACCAATAGTGGATTTTGTTTCATGCTTGTATATTAGACTTACAACTGTATGAAAACTGCAACAACTGTTCAATGTTTTAAAAACACAGGTCGACATGAATTCCATTACTTTATTTTGCATAAATATCGCAAAGCACGCTTCTGCAAAATTAAAACATTCTGAAATATTTTCCAACGGTATATCTTCAAGAGATTAATTTTCTTAAAAGAAAAAAAATCTAGAAGCTATTAGAATGCTATGGGGTTTATCAAATATCACGTGGAAGAAGCCTTTAATTGTTTTATGACTATATTCAGTTTCTTTTTGTCAAGAAGATAATTGAGTAAGATATACCCGAGGATATACCTAAACTGAGAGTTTATGATATGCTGTTAGTGACAATAATCTGAACCTAGATTTTTTTTATCATTATAGTTTTTTACACATTTCATCAACATCTTAAATTTGTTTGGACACTGAATCGACGTTCGCGGATTTGGGTACTATTTACTTCCTTTCCGAAATGACATTTATTGCCCATTGTTCCCATGTAATCAACTGGTTTTATTATCTTGAACGCGGCAACTGAGATTCAGTACGAGAGCTGGTTTAATTGGAGTCTGAATTACATTAAATGCGAGTAAGTGATTATAGAACAATGCGGATTCTTAACGTGTCGATGGAGTGTTATTTCGATAAGTATGAACAACGAACTGAAATCTGAAAAGGTGGCACAGCGGGTTTTCGATAAAAACTTACTTTTATCTGCTTATATGCGGTTTGGATTATCCACTTTTCCGGGTTCATTTTATACATATAGTTTTTGTACGCTCTTCTAAGTTTCTTCTTTTGCCAAGAGGCTGTCGTTAATTTGTGTTGTTCTTCACTTCTTGTTCGTTTTCAATTGAATTTTCTATTGTTTTCGCTTTACCAAGTATGTGAAACATTTGAAGCTGAAACTCGGCCTGACGACCTCGTCGGACAATTTCATGTCGTGTGCAATAAACACCTACTTTTTGCACTTGTTGCATAAATAACTATTTTTTGTCTATTCTGCACTGAAATAGTATATTATGTAATGTGCACAAAATGGCCATTTTGTTGCGAGTTGCATACTATACTTTTTCTGTGACAACATATCGTTCACGTTTAATACATGCATACATTGCAAAAACTTTGAAAGAAATAAACTGATGGTATTTCAATACTCCGAATTCGCCGCTAATGGGCTTTCTATCAGAATTAAAATATAAATTGAAGAAATATGTTAATATTTTCTTTATTGCTATTTATAATAGGTACACAGAAATAGAAGCCTATAAATGTATGTATGTATCTAATTGAAGATGAATGTGCAATTATTGAATATAGACTGCCGCTTGAGGAATGCTTTCAGTTTCAAATATTTGGCAATATCTATATCATTATAGATACTAAGAGTCGTTCTCAGCATTGAGAAGTGTGATCACGAAGTGGAACTTTTAAATTTTTTGGCTAAGTCGCCAAAATAAGCCTCTAAAACGTTTTCGGAAAACCATTTTGTCTTTTGATCTACCTCCCATTCCAAAAAAGGTTATTAGCGCGTTGATACATATTCTTCGACGTTTCCGGCAATAAATTCAGTGTTGTTACCTTCGCTGCTTCTATTATGTTCGGAGGTGTCAAATCTAAGTCGATATCACTATCAGTTTCCATTTTAATCAACAGTTTTTATAGAAAACATCTATGAAATTTCTCGTTACCTACTAAAACTTTGACAGAAACGATCTGCTGACATTTCATCAATTTGTCGCTGGACATCATAATTTGACAAGCCGTAGTCTCGTGATTTTAGAGTGAACCTAGACCTAACACGAAATATTCCATTTCGCATTTGTTGCTTAGCAACTTGCCTAGCAACCGATGCAAAAATGAAATTCTGAACAAAATGTGCTTGTTTATGATTGAAGTAACGGTTATAAAATGAACATTTATCGAAGTTGTCCAAGAAAAAATGTTGTTTGCAACCTGAATTGATTTAGATTTTTTGTGCGAGTTATACGCCTTCAGACCGCTGCCAAAATGTGTAATGATTTTATAACGTATGGCCTTTAGGATTTTGGTAGTCTACGCATAAAGCTCAATGAACAAGCAAAATTAGCGCTATCCCGTGGAACTAAAGAATAATAATGACACTTTCTTTTCTTGTTTCATTCAGCACAAAAATACAACTTTTGTGAGAGTTTGCATTGTTTTGCAACCCAACTTAGGTAAAATCCAACGTTGCTGAGCATGGTCTATTAATCTATTATAGTATTTTCTTTCTTGTCCCTGCTACTTATGATATTATGTCTTGTGGTATCTTATTGGGGTGAATACTTCATCAATGTTAAAATATTAGTAGGATACGGACGAACGGTCCAAACATAGGTGTGAGGTTAATGTATTGATAAATGCATTAATGCAATTTTGAAATAAGGCAAAATCATATTTGGGAGTTTTCGTAGTCGGAGAGTACCATTTTTTTGTCAAGATGGCGGACGAGTTTTGTGATTATGGTCCAAGTCTATAGAAAATTTGTAATTCAGGGTTTTTGGGTTCATAAATTCAATATAAAATTACATAAAAAATCTTTTAAACGCAAGGCTCTTATTGAAATGCACTAAACACCAAAAAATAAATTCTTTAGATGTGTAACGTAGTTCATTTTGTAATCAATCGGAAAAGTTTTCGTGGTAAGCTTTTGAGTCTTACTCACAAAACAACGTCACACATTCAAATTAATTAATTTTCAGTTTTTAAGGCATTTGAATATATTTTACCTTATTTTATTTATATACGGGTTATTAAGAGTTTACTTTCACATTATTCAGTAAATTATACGGTAAATATAGTCTACAACTACAACAGTGACGCTTGAAGGTGTTAACGAGTTATAGCACTATTATTCGGTTTTTGGCGGACTTTGTCCGGAATACCGAATACGGAATATTCATGATGTTTATTTTCGCGACTAATTGTGATGTGTCAATGGAAAAGTCGTCTTGGTCTTTTGAATATTTATTTATCTTTTCATCAACACTCGTGTCTTAATATGCGCTTATTTTTGTAATTTAGATTTTTCTGGTAAGAAAGTAGTCTTAAATTGTCTTTTCCGTAAGATTTGTGCTGAATCATGTTCGTGCTTAAATATCAGATATCAGTTGATGCAGTTATCCTGGGGAGGTACGAGGTTAAGGAATCATTGAATGGACGTTCCAGAACATTGTTGAACTTTATAGAAAATTCTTAGTAAAAACTATAACATTCTTCGTAAAGATTTCGTAAATCTAAAGTTATGTACAAACCAGACAACAAAATGTTGGTTGGCAACATGTTGACGGATGTTGGCAACATATTTGTTGCACGCAACAACTTGTATACATGTGGTCAACAGTGTAGCGCATCCAAACCAAAACCAGTTGCGCGTCCATACTAAACGCAGCGTTGACTAGAAATGGACCGGTTTACTGCTGCTGGTGTTAATAATTTATGTTATTACTACCCATTAAAAATTTGTATAAAGCTTCTTTGAATGATTTCCAGCATCCATAACGTGGCATTAGCGTATTTATGCAAAGCCATAGCAAGAACTACCCGATTGAAAAGAATAATGTTCACTTCAATCTATGTTCGTATAAGATTTCCAGTAAATCCGAAGTGATCAATTTGGCAACAATGCATTTCTGCAAAACAATAATGGCAGGTACTATCAGAAGCTGAAGATTTATAATTATATTCTACAATCGAAATTAGTATAAATCTCTTTTCAATGGTTTTATTGAAAATATGAACGGGATGTTCATAAAGTCAGTTGTGGAATCACCTACGACTGAAAGATATACTATTTCGCTATTTTCCATCGTACAAGATAACCTCTCTTGGAAGGGATTAATGTTTGAAAGGGAAACATTCTCAATTATTTTGGTTCAATTTTTAATTCAGAATGTTTCCCTTCACAACTCTTTTTAATGTTTTCCTGCTCCCCTAAGCGCATTTCCTCAAAGTCAAAATGGCATAGCAGGAACCTTGTCCACTTTGAAAAGAGCCATCTTCATATCAGATTTCTGGTAATCCAAAGTGACCAACTTGGCAACAGAGCAATTCTGCAAAACAAAAATGTATTAGAATCGCCTGGTGGCATAAAATCGCTATGTTAAATTTTTTTTCTTTACAGTTTCCAGTAAGTAAACCAATTTTTCCGCCTACCTCTTATTAATATGTCTGTTTAATGTTCTTCGATGCAAAAGAAATCGTTCATTAATATGGGTCATTAATGAACGATTTGTTATTAATGCATGATTTCGAGAAATCGTCCATTAATGGCCCCTATTAACGAACGATTTGTCATTAATTGTCGATTTCTCTATGAATGCATGGTTGCTGCATAGGCACCAAACATGATCGAATTCAGATGTTATGGACGCTAAAATGGATATTGACGAGAAATTTACCCAGTCAACACAGAATGGTCTCAGAGATGGTAGTGGGATTCACATTCATGTATCAGATCACACCAGTGAATCGCAAAGTGACTTCCATCATTATCGCATGAACGTCTATTCGGTGCCCCGTTGGTCATGTCGAGACATCAAAATGTGATGCAAAATGTGACTCGAAATTAGCCCAATGTGACATTCCATTTATACTTCGGAATCGAATGCACATTGAGACCCTTTCGATGTAACAATGTGAAATTGTAGTATATAGTATAAGTATATACATTTCACAAACAAAAAAAATTTATCAAAATCTGTCTAATGAAAAAAACGAACAATAGAAATGTAGAAAAATCTATAATTCAAAATTCAACTCCAATCCTATGGACAGCATTATCTTCGCGGCGAAATCAGTACCTATCCTGAAAATGCCAAATTCTGTAAATCATACTGAATTTACCTTCTTAAGTTTCTACTCACCATTCCGCTCCTTGAAGGGATACAGTTCTTGGTAGAAATAATAATTGGGTAGTGTTAATATATACATTTGATTTAACTATTGAAATAGAAAGAATCAAACAGTACACTATACACACTATCGGAAGAACTCATAGAATAGAAAGGCGTCAACGGAAAACAAATTCTACTTGACTCTCGACTCGACAAACTCAATTAAGTAACCAACCTAAATCCTTCTATACCGACAAAATCGCAATGAAACCAAAATTCATGTTAATGTGATTTGCAATTTTCTTCACATTATGTGCATCAAAGCGACACTAACGAGAAGAAAATTGTGAACAATTAATATCATTTGGCATCACTAAGTGGTAACAGTGATGTCTAAATGCAACTCATTTTGTTACCATAATAATCAAGAAAGCTACATCTCCTAGATGTTTGTGTTAACTGGGTATGTTGCCAGATGTTGCGGAAACTGCTAAGGTAGCATCTTTAACTTTATTGTCAGAAAAAAAGCAGAACTCCTTTATTACAACAAGAGTGAGGTAGACGGAAAAATATTGTATTCGACTCCCATATTAAAATGCTATTAATGATCTCGAATATAAACGCGCTCGATTCGCTCACGCGTTAAAATATCTCGATCATTAATCGCTTTCATTAATACACTAGTTGATTAAATAACTATTTTACCAAGCAATTCAATCAGTTTTACCTCTTGCCATTTTTGGTCCATATCATGTTGGATGAAGGGGGCAATTCTTCCGACCTCCCTGATGATCTTAGAAGAGTAAACTAGATTTTTGTCGACCTAAATGTATTGGAGGCCTAGCGAAAGAGATGCAATTCACGCATCAATGAAATGAGCGATTTTCTTTGAGTGATACTTTTTAATAACATCTTTCCTTATCTCATTTATAGATAAGAATCTCCAATGGAAACTGGACATTTAATAAATTATCAACTATCTGAATGAAAATGCAAATTTTCACTTTCAGATTTTTTCTCTCAAGTTATATAGGGTCTTTCTCAATATCTATCAGATGTAGTTCAATGTCCAGCGTGGCTTTAGCCGGAGAAGTAGTTGTTTTCTGTTAGATAGCACCAAAAAGTAACTTCAATTTTATCGTAGGTTTCTCTTCATTTCCAGAGGAGTCATGCATTGGTTCAAATTCCAACATTCCACTTCCACTTAATGAACATCGTTTTCATATTTTCAATAAAATCAACATTCTTATAGTATTCTAATAATTTCTTCATTGTTCCAGAACATTTAATGTTATTTTGGATTGACGTGGCCTTTACTTGATGGAAATTCATAGTATATGACACTAAGGTATCGTGTTTACCTTAGTGTCATATTTAATGTTATATCTAAGCAATGCATTTGTGAGATTTGACAGCAATTGACTAGTAGTTCATGAATAATAAAAGCATCGCTGAATAAATAAAACTACTGCAAATGCCTTTTATCCCTTACGCTCCTCCAATTATGGATGGTGACAGGAAACATGCTAATTTTTTTCAAAAATTTTCCACATTATTTTGATAGTTTTTGATGATACAATTATTGTGTTTGGCAGGAGCATACGCGGGACATGCATAGTTATTGTAACACTGGGCCGTATTCATAAAAAAAGGTTATGCTTATACTTGCAGCATATAAAGGAAATCCTTCAGCTCGCATTCATAATATTCGGAGTAAAACCTTATACTTATAGAGTATGAGCATATCCTTCACAAAAAGTATTTGGTTATTCATAAACGTTACCGTTTACTCTGAATAAAAAGGATATCCTTCAATAATTTCGAGTGTGGTCAGTAGCAGACTCAATCATGTAGTGATCAGTATTAGCGATGGCAGATGTTGTGGAACTGAGAGAGATTAATCACTTCAAGAAGCGTTCATCAACACCTGTTCGTGATTACAAAGAATTATACCGGTTTGAAGAGGAAAATGTGGTTGACAACAGAATTTTAGGAATGAATAATGCTGAAACTCGAGGAGGTGCGTTATCACCCGTCCTAATAATGCAGATGCAGTATCTCGTACAGTGACTGAGGTAATTGACAGCAAGCTGGCGCAATCAAATCACTGGATGGAGGTTCCGTCTATCAACAAGTAACTTATAGATGCGAAAGAGTTATGGCAAAGCAAGACTGTATCCACGTAGGAATACTGAAACCAAATTGCCATGGTGATGAGTATGTCAACCGAAAAGGTCATCCCACACTGAATGTGCAAGCCACTTGTGATGCAAGAGAAATGTTCACTAGTATGGACGTTAGTTGGCATAGATCGGTCCACGATTCAAGAATATGGAGAAATTCATAATAAAGGGTTCATTTACAAAATAAAAACAACGTCGTGCTACTTGCTGATGATGGATATGGTATAGTGCCTTGGCTCATGACTCCATCCAGAAATCCCGCTCCAGGTGATGAAGTAAATTATAATAAACTTTTGAAAAAAGAGAGAGTGATAATTAAATGTTGTTTTGGTCAACTGAGACGACGATTTCCTATTTTGCAACATGTTTTTCTTAGTGAAATTGGAGAATGTGACAAAAATAGTTGTTGCCTGTATTGTGCTTCATAACGTGGCAAAAACTTTGAAAGACATCGATTTTGAAGCACCTGAAGAAGAAGTGTCGGAAGAAGATGACAATGATAATAATGACGAAGTTGATTGACCTCTTCGCCAGCGTAGTAGAAGCTTCACTCACTCTATGCTGAGTAGATTCATCTTGAATACCAATTTGCAGTGCGCCTCTGATTCTTCCAATTGTAGGATTAGTATCGCCTTCCATAGCCTTTATAACCTTTTTCCCATTCCAAAAGTTTGCTTGCTTTATTTCCAGTTTTTTCTTCAACCTTCCTTTTATATTGTTTTTTTCTTTAAAAAGCCTTTCGCATCCAGAGCTTACCAAATGTCACCCCGTACTTCCTGGTAACATTTCTAGTAGCCTCATCCTTTCTAGCTTTTATTTTTGGTGTTTGAGATTTCTCCAAAATCACGGTGGCATTGGCAATTGCATCTACTATGAACTGCAGTTCGGTTGGGTCTTGGATCCTTTTCTGTACTTCCACTATCGCTGCTTGACGAATACATCTTCTCTGATCGAAGTACTGTACTCAAATAATACCGATAAGAAAGAAATGAACAAACCAGCGTAAAAGGTTGGAACCTACTATGGCACAGTCACAAGCCAACATGCACCTTTTACTTATTCTTGGAGGATGTTCTTGCAAGTATAAGGTAATCATTATGATTATGAATAAATGGAAATGCTTATACTCCTACCTTTTTCTTCAACTCAAAACCTTATACTTCTACCTTATGCTTACAAGGATATCCTTCAGTTTTATGAATACGGCCCACTGTCACATGTGTGAGGGTTGGGAGTCTACAGTAGCTCAAGAGCAATAACACGAATACTTAAAAACAAATGAATTACCTCGTGAATTACATAACGTTTGGAATTTATTATGAATATTGAAAAGTACACGTTAATAAAAACATTACAAATAAAATAAATCCAATCGTTTATTATTCATTAACAAGTTTTATCCTATGAAATTTCAAAATACAATTCTGAGTTTTGTTCTTACATAGATAAACCTTGCTCTTGCTGCATGAAACTCTAGAAGATATACCTGGTTTCGAATTTACAACAAGAGGGTTCTTTAAATATTCCAGAATAGGCCAATGATTGAAACCATCATATATTTTGTAACTGCAATTTCAACAAAACACCTCAATATCACTTGACTTTTTCACTAAGAGTCATTTATCTTTATTGCAATTTTAAACCGTTCACTCCCAACACTCATAAACGTGATATGGTTCAAAACCTTCCTCTGAGATTTTAACCCTTATTTGAAATTGAATGATTGTGTCTAAATATACAAATATACACTATTTGGAATAATCGTATGTCAAATAAACTGTATCAAAACAAATAACAATATTTACTTACGTATGGAAGTTATACTGAAACATATGGAATAAAATTGAGAGCATGCACACAACAACAAATAGTTATTTTGGTATCTAGTGCGCGAAATGCTACTTTGGTGATCGAGAACTGATTTTTTTTTAAGTCGCAGCCGAGTTAAAAAAGATAGTCGAGATCACCAAAGTATTTCGCGCACGAGTTGCAAACAAAATTTTTTCAACAAACGTCAAATAAAAATATTACGAAAATAAGTAATATGCATGATTAGCTTAACACCTTGACTGCCGAGAAATTCATACTGACTTTCCCATGGTGCCACAGAGAACGGGTACTGTGTAACAATGATATATGAGATAAGCCTACCATTCAGTTATCGCTTCACATAGAGATTTCAAATTTGAAGTAGAGGTTTAGGATTGAAATATACAAAATTTTATTGAAACATTCCCGACATAATACTACAGGACAAGTCAGAAGTGCTGACAACTTTTTTATAGAAAATTGCAATTCGTCTATTTTCAACAGTCTGTTGATATTCGTCCACTAGATGGAGCTAAAATCTAGAAAGTTTAATATTTGATTCGAACAATTCGAATGTAGTGAGTAGAATTATTCCTGTCTTTCCAGTCCAAAATGATAATAATAATAAATACGAAATAATATATATATATATATATATTTACTGCCAAATCTGAAGAATAATAGTTCACAAAAACAATAAAATTCAAAACGTAAATAAATTATTACCCGGTAATTCAGAACTGACTCCTTATGATAAAATGATAAATTTTGGTAAATTTTATGGATGAATAGACCAAGCGACATGAACAATTTTGAACATATTGAAAGTTTGATTTTATGGAGGACATTCGTCTCCTGAAATGAATTTTGTGGGTTTGTATTTTGTAACCTTCCACAGTCTGAAAATGAGTTTTTGTGAGATCAAGATAATCTATAAAAGTGTAAAAGGACAAATGAGTAAATTGTATATTGTGCAACTGGAAGATATCCTACTTTGAAGTAAACTTCACAAACTGGAAGTTTATGAAATATAATATCCAAATTGGCTCTTCATGTGGCGGTAGTGATCAAGTTAGCAGTTGCAATTGTTTTTTAGTAGAATATTGCTATTATTCAAAAAAGTAAACAAAAAAGTAAATTCACTCTGATTTACATCTTATTCATAAGATTGTCAAAACATGTAAGTACTGATTTTACATAATCTAAAGATTTTTGGGTTGTCTTAGTTTATTTATTAACTGAAAGGAAAACGTTCCGGTACGCCCGATAAATATCTAAAGACATTAAAAAACGGTAAAAAAAACTGAAAATATTCGTGGGCTTGCAAATCTGAATAATACAACAGAGATACAAAATGATGATGAATGATGAACCAGAAAATTTGGAGTATATGATCGATTTTTAAAATGAAATAACGGACGAATTTGAACCCATTGCCGATAATGAAAATATTAAAAATTTCAAGTTTGAAAACGAAAAATCTGAATAGATGAATTCTATTTAGGTACTGTAATTTTGTCTGTATATAAATCAAATAACAATGGTACTTCTACTCAGTCAAAGCTTCATGAATGATCCTCAACCAATAGAAATGAAATCCAGGAATCTATCAGACTCACAGGGTGTATAAAGTGTTAAGATCATAAGCTACATGTTGCCAATTATTGGTCAACCAATATGTCCTTCCGAAACCTGTTCGGTCCACAAATCATAACGAAGAATGGATTTCAATATTTCTTGAGAGTGTATAATTTTTCATTTTTACTAGCACTTTTAATAAAATGAGATTCATAACTGGAGAAACATTATGTAAGTATCAATAAATCGCCAGTTCCATTCAGAGGACGGTTGATGATGTAGCAATATTTCCCAGAAAATGCTATTTAGTATGGAATGAAACTATTCATCCTGTGGTGTGGAAACGAACTTACCTACCTAGTTGAAATTTGAAAATATGTTTCGTGAAAGAACGTGTTTCTGATACGTCAGTCGCAACAAACAATGTGTTGTTTTTGTCTGATAAACTTTCATATTCCAGAAGAGGACCCATTGCTCATAATTTTGATAGTATTGTATCGCTGGCTACCAAACTTGTTGGTAAAAGAACTCACTGTATCATAATTTTTTAGGCAAAGTACTCATAACTGACGAAATCAAAAACAAACGTTTGCG
This sequence comes from Chrysolina oricalcia, assembly GCA_944452925.2. Classification (NCBI taxonomy): domain Eukaryota; kingdom Metazoa; phylum Arthropoda; class Insecta; order Coleoptera; family Chrysomelidae; genus Chrysolina; species Chrysolina oricalcia. Next base: position 53,099,425 of record OX101811.2, read on the forward strand.
AGAAAATGATATTTGTTCAATAGAGAACGATCTCGTAATTTGTGTCATTTAGTGGAAGGTTAAATAGGATATATTTGGTCTCAGTACCAAATACCGCCAAACACGGTATCAATGTGTCCGAAATTCCCAACTTAATGAAAGCGATATGGAAATCAAATATATTAACAAATTTAGATGTGCAATCGATGAACCAGAATCAGAATTATACAGCATAATAAAAGAAAAGCTTCTGTAGATGTTTCTAATGTATCTGGATATGGCTATAATTAGCTACTTAGAAAATCACTGAATTTCGATATAACTCTAGTTCACCACGATAGATTTATTCTAAAATAAAAGAGACCATCAAACAATCACAACTCCTACGTGTGATCTTTGAATAAAGTCCATCGTCTGCTCTAACAGTAGGAAATGCCGTGAGATTCAAAGAACACTGTAACCCAATTTTTCATTAGTAAAATGTACCTACTTATATATTTTTCTGAAAAATCCATTTTATTTCGAACATCATCTATAGTAACAGACTGTGAGTCTACCTCTTATCGTAGTCTACTTTCGGTGTGGTAAAATATTCTTGCATGCTTTGAGGTGATTCAATACCATTACCTCTCCATCTCTACTATTAATTGTGTTGTGAAGTTCACAATCATTCATACAGTGTTCGACAGAATATTTGAACCAGAAAAATAGGGAATTGAAACAAAATGGAGTTGAAATGGGAACGGATTTTCACAATAACTTGAAATTTTGAAAGTGGCCAAATTTGCGTGCAACGTAACCAACTTCCAATTTAAGCTCTGTCGATGATGTTTCATTCGGAGCATATAAAAGATGGATACTGTTCTCTTTTCAACCATATTCATGTGTTGATTTATCCTGATTTATCACTTACAACTAAAATTACGAGTTCAATATGACCTATATTCTATATCACCCAGTACAATGACAGAGTTTTAAGAAGTACCAATCCAAGATTAAATGTATTCAAATAGATTGCCATGACTACTTTGTAGAAAAAGTGTTTAAAGCAGCCGTAGTAGAGGTGCAAAATCGGCGGTCATTATGACCGCTATGGCACCACAGGAAAGTATCGTAGCGGTCATAATGACCGCTATTGCACTCAAGGTGTTAATACAAAAACTAGTGTTGAACTGGCTTAAAATGTTTTTCCAAATCAAGTAATTACTGTAACTATATATGTAAATAAAATGGCATTTGTTGACAATAAATGATTTATTGGATTTTTATTTGATTGAGGAACATAAAGGTTAAAGTATAAATAATCCCATATAGTTTACATGCATCAATGTGCGAAGGAAGTATTTCGCACACAACTTCGCGCACGGTGTCATAGTAACAAGGAAAATCAAAAAGAGGGTCACTTCGCATATTGTTGTCAATGCGCGAACCTTGTAATTTTTTGACTTTTTAGAAAAATGTATTTTTAACTGTATTTAAGATAAACCTTGTCGACAAGGTTGTAGATCTGAGCAATCACAATCGTGTGATGACGTAGAATTCCCATTAAAATGGAATTTTGATCCAAATTGCACCTATAAATACGACCCTCACAACTGTGACTGTACGGTAAGGGTTATACAATCGAAAAGCTGAATTTTGTTTGATCTGATCGCACTGATGCCAAACTAGGTCTCAGAAACAAGCCTGCAGGTGATTAACTCATTGCAAGTTAAACAAAATGCTGCTGTTCCATTACAAGTAACACTTGCAATAGTGCCTTGCTTAAGGATGTGATTCAGTGTCCGTCATGGTATTAGTTATAAAATTAGTTGTTTTCTGACAGATTTTTGCCCTTAGCACTGCTTTGTAGGACGACTGGGGGAGAGGGTAATTTCGACATGAAAGATTGGTAACACTATGTCTTTACTTGATCCATTATGAAATCAAATTCAATGTCGCTAGTAAGACTTTATAGTGGTACCTATAATGATTTCAACTGAAAGTAGAAGACAAGTCGACAATATACCATTATTCGCAATTACGGCGTGTTGATTTGAAATTTTGCAACGAACATGTCAGTCAGTCAAATTATATTTTACCCAATCAGATTCTAACAAAGAGAAGAAAAAAGTTTAGATATTTAATTAATTATATTCATATTTCTCCTTGGTAGCATAATACATTATTCTAACAATCTAATCTCAATAGTGATATTGACAGTGATGATTTTCATTTAAATACTAAAATGATTACATGAATAGTGAGCACTTTTTTGTTTGGTATTTGCGTAATGCATCACTGTTATTGATTATTTGTGTTCTAAAATGTCCCTCGTCGTGGAATGAATATAATTAGTTGTCGCAAGATAGCGTTGTATCATGCAAGAATGTTGTTTAAACGCGATAAATAGTCCAGGAGGAATCGGCGCATGATCATCGAAAACTATTCCACCTTATTTTTTTATGCGATCCTCTTCAAATTGCCCTACTGATGATATAAATGCATGTTGCCATGGGCAACCCCGTGCCATATTGTTTAAACCGAAATTTTTTGAACAATTGCAAGAAATTGTTAGTTTTCAACCGGACAATTTTTTTTTATATTCTTTATTGAATCACAAATAAAAAAGGTCCTATGACTTTTCACGATAAAGTTAATTATTTTAAAGATATGAACTTTTAAAGGTTCGAAAAATCTCAAATTTGGGTACAATCGACCACTGAAACATATATTTAAAAAATAAATAAAATATAAATAATATTTGTTTTTTAAATAATAAATTTTTAATTGTTAATTTTGCGCGCTCACAAGTATGCGTCACTTACCTTTAAGTATCGCCGTCTCTCTCTGACCCATGCGCTGCATCGGCCTCTCTGTGTCTTGAATCATTATTTATCATTTATCTTAAAAACTATCAACTTTATCAAGATTGTTAAAGAGAGGAATGTTATTATTAATTAAATTGTCTACAATTTGTTTTCACACATTTTTTTTCTGAAATCAATTTTTCAAAAATTATTCAAGCATATATCGGAACATGTATTTGAAATTATTTTTTTATCAGTGTATATTACTTTTTTGTTGTTAAAACAGAAAGTTATTGCATTGAATAACTTCTTCAAACGAAGGTTGTAGATGGAGAAGTATGAAATAATGAAACAAGATCTTCTTCTTCTAGTTAGTTTTTTGGATTCCTGTCTCCATACGGAAACAATTTCTCCAAATCAGGTAATTTGAAATAAATTCAAGTAATTTTAAATAGCAGTATGGCCCCTAGCCCCGACAAATCCGTTGTCATCCGGCCTGGATACCGGCGTAGGAAGCTAGAGAAGTAGACAAATTCACATAACATTTATAAACGATGCACAATACTGCTAATTTTCAACAAATTTTACCATTCACACACATTTACTTGACTTCCAACTAAGGACGCCGTCTGTCCTCCACCATTGCCGGAAGTCGAAATCTGAAACAAGATCTAAAAATAAATATTTATTTATTATCAATGTCATTTTTATATATTATATTCTTACAGTCTTCTGAATCACAACCACATAGAAGTATGCAAAAGCTTTGGTTTTGCAGGTTTTCTTACAATTACAATTTCAAGATTAGTTGGAAATGGGCTTGTGTTTATAAATAAAGGTAGTAAAGTACCATTCTCTAATTTATATCCGAAATTCGTAAAATCTAATGTTTCATATTGGGGATTCAATGCATTTTTCCAAATGTATGTTTGTAGTGCATGCAATTTCAAGGCATCTGATGTGCACGGAATTTTAGATAGATTAATATTAGTGCCAAAGCAACGAGAAAAAAAAAAATTGTCTAGCTTCATCCGCGGTGTTACCTCTTTTACCCAAAATATTTAAATACAAGGTTTCTAAGCCTTTCAACTCCTTAGTACTTATTTCTAAGCCAGTGCCTAACTAAGGTTTAGGCCCGGAAGGATGAACTCCCCAGCACTCGTACGTACTCGAAAGCTCACCCCCCGTATCCACCACCCCCGCTCGTTAAAACGGTTCCTCATCCTGATGACTGGCGATCAGCAGAATAAAATCTGACCGTTTGATATGGTGTGCCCAGCCCATTCTCGGCTTGAAGCTCCCTTATATCTGACATGAGTTGACTTTTAACTGGCTGAAGGCCTGAAAAAACTCTCGGCTGAGGGCCGAGTGCTGTGTACTGAGTTAACTGAAATTGAAATTACTACTTGGTCGGTTCTTCTTGGTATCTGAAACATAAAAGCATGATTAATCGTGATTTGGTGCCTGTTGAAGTAGACGATGGAGTCGCCGAAGGTCTCGCCTCCGCCGTACTTCTTCAGGGGTGTCGTTGTCTCCTTGGTTTACTGGACGTCTGTATTTGTCTCTGTCTCTGTCGTCTTGCTCACGTCTGTTCTCGTGGAGCTCCATGAGCAGCGGGTTCGTGTGGGTCTCTACTCCGCCTAGAGTAGTCCCCACATGTTGTCTAATCAGTCTGTCGATATAGTTCGGGTGGATGTCTAAGTCTCGATATATGAACCTGTTGGGCATATATTGTGGTGCTTCTGTTGCCATCCTCAGGCAGACGTTGAAGAAGACCTGTATGCCTATAACTGTTCGCGCACTGCCCCCAAGCAGTGGATGCGTACAATATGATAGGCAGATGAATTGTCTTGATGAGGCGTAGTTTCAACTCGAGTGCCATGTTGCTCCTACGTCCGATGAGTGGGTACAGCTTATGCCTTGCGGCTTTCGCTATATCTAATCTGTGGGAGAAACAGTGCCAGTGCCAAGAGGGACTAAAGCATCACGATTTTCTTTTATTTTTATTATTTCAAAAGCTTTATTTTTGGTGCCAATTTTACTAGTCGCATCTCAACCCCTGAATGCATGTAAAGCAGGTAAAATTTCACAAACCGGGTACATCCATAGTCCGGAACAACCACTTTTTTTCAACCACTAATAAATACATAGTACAAAAACATCAGTGTCTACACTGTGAATTATTATTTCAGAATTCAACTGAATATTGTAAGCAGCGTAAAAAAAAATCAGCCGCAATGTGATTCCGGTACCTCTACAATTTTTCCACCTTGAATACTAAAACATTTACAAACATTATCAAAGCCGCCAGAAATAATTAATTCTTGATTATCAGTAAGTAAACCGTACCTACTGTGAAATATTTTGACACAAAAATATTACTAACTCTAGCTTATTTTTCGGACTTGTCAGAAATGTTGAAATATTTTTAGGGATTTTAGTATTGGGCTCTTGAATAACTATTTCACATGTTTTTATATTTTTGGCTCTTAATGAAGCTTCAATATCAATATCAACACGCGTAACTTTCGGCTTTTTAAAATATGATGTATAACATAGTTAAAAAATGCTGTAGCATATTCACCAAACGTTGCATGTTTAGATAACTACAATCGATGTACTACTGTCATTCCATGAAATAAACGTATTTTGGAATTTAAAGAAGAAAATGAAGTCATCGAAGTTACAGTACATAATGTTTCTTTCTGAATTTCTTCCATATTAAAACAGATTTTTTATAAAAACCATCATTGTCAGCAAGAGCTTTTGAATAATTTAATAACTCGTATTTTGCTAAAGAATCCACACTATATTCTCTTCGAACGCACAACATTAGATGTTGTTGAGTATCCATTAATGCTTTGGTTTCTTTTAGTTCTTTACGCATACTTGTGAGCGCGCGAAATTAACAATCAAAAACAGGTATAAACAATGAAATTTTTTAAGATCTCTATTCACAATACTATTAAGTATTGTACAAAGAATAAAAAAATATATTATTTATATTTTATTTTTCAATATATTTTTCGTGTGTCGAAAGTACCCAAATTTGAGATTTTTCGAACCTTTAAAAATTCATATCTTTAAAAATATTAACTTTATCGTGAAAAGTCATAGGATCTTTTTTATTAGTATTCTAATAAAGAATATAAAAAAAATTGTGTCCGGTTGAAAACTAACAATTCCATGCAAATGTTTAAACAATTTCGGTTTTAACAATATGGCACGGGGTTGTCCCATGGCAACATGCATTTATATCATCAGTAGGGCAATTTGAAGAGGATCGCATAAAAAAATTGAGGTGGAATAGTTTTCGGTACTCATGCGCCGATTCCTCCTGGACTAAAAGCAGTTCGAGTGTTTATTTTTCTTGAGTGGATAAAGAGCAACTGAAACATTTTCAATACGTTTCATTCACAATCCCAAATTAGAAGAAATCAATAAAAATAAAATAACATTAATAGATATTATGTAAAAAATGTCATAAACGTCCCTTTAGCAACTAGCATTTTAATCACCAGCGCAGCATCCCGAAACGGGTATTCAATAAACGGATTTTTAGGGAAGTTTCTAACCTTGTTACATAGGTAGTAAATTTTTTATTCGAACTTATATTGAAACAACAAAATTGAATTTATTTAATTTACGAATTGACATTCAGTTTTGGTTTTTGTGTCGGGAATATGCACTAGTAGTGCTGTATTTTCCATAATTCGTCTATAAGTAATGTTGGTTGCATATTCGTGTAGTGCACTGAATTTCATAGCAGAAAACTCTTTGATTTACTGAGATGTCAAACTTTTCTATTCTTTTTCCATTTCACTTTCGTTAGTATTCATTTTCAGCAATAATTAAATTTACCGAAGAAACTTCAACAGGCCTTCCTACCAACGCGTGGGATTTCCCATCATTACCAGTAGCAAAATGAAGAATGGCACCTTTCGTCAAAGCTTAACATGAAGACGATAATCATTCACAAATCTCAGTTACAGTGTGCTTACTATTATCATAAATTAGCACCGATCTCTGATGTGCATTGTAATATGAGCTATAAAATGTTTTCTTATCCAATAATAACAAAACGTCACAACCTGCTCACATATCAACAATGTTGAATTCAAATATATAAACAATCAATATCTTCTGTGTGCTACACTTAGATACATGTCTATTGTTGCATGTCAACAAAAAAACAAAAAAAATATTTAAAGTCAGTTTCAATCTTCATTCTGGACCCCATAACACAATACTTCATTTAGACATTATTTAAAGTCAATTTCAATCTTTATTCTAGACCCCATAACACAATACTTCATTTAGACACATTTATCTTTTAATTATTTCTATTTAAAATTTTCACAAAATTAAATCACAATTTCTTCGCACTTTTCAAGAAAGCTGCTAGCTGCTAATCGTTAAACTAATCTTAAACAATCAATGTTGATTTCAGTTGTGAGTATTTGGTCCATAGACTATTTGCACTATATTTTTCAGACTGAAATAATGTAAAATAAATGAAAAATATTAATATTTTTCATGAGATAAACTCACCAGTTCCTGGAAGTATGCCATTAAGACAGTTTCATTTACGGTATTCACTCTGTTTTCATCTTTCCATTTCAAAAAATGATCATGCTCCTTCTCGTATAAGTATTTGGATTTCACAGGCAGTAAATTTCCTAACGCTTTTTCAGCTTTGAGCGTCACATTCTGTGGGATCTCCATAATTATTCTGAACACAACCGTTTTTAGTTTCCTCCACTAACAAGCTCGTCAATTCTTACAAAAATGCAGCGTCATTTTATTAAATAAACAACCCTTAGCAACCTCTTCAATGTTTCCATGGCAATTGCATAGAAGCTCACTTGTGCTCAGTTGCCGACCAGAACGCAGTAAATACTATAAGAAGAAATTTATGAAGTAAACAATGTCGTTTAAGATAATTTTTTCGTGAAAAATAAAATCTTGTATGCACCACGAGCTACATTTTCGAGCTATGATGTCTTCGAAGATGGCGGCTGTTCGATAATAGAACTGCTCATAACTCATGCAATACGACCGTCTTGCACGAAACTGTCAACTTTTATGCGTATTTTTCATCCATTAATGTAAGTAAAGAGGCATTCGGTGCAAATAATAGATATAAATACTTGAAATCAGAGAATTGAAGCATTAAAACACAAAATGTTGAGTCTATAGGTAAAGCAATAAAAAAATCTGATTCATTCCACCGCGTGATACAAATAGCTCAAGCTCGTGAATATGACATTCAAGTGCTCTTTCGATATGATCTATCTGATGACTGTTCATTGTTTAATGATCAGTGGTTAATCATAAAACCACAATAAAGTGCATTATTGAAAGTGCTAGAAACATCGTATGGCACCTCCAGAGAAGACAAATTGTTCAAGTCAATTGTTTCATAGCAGATGTGCTGTATTCTATAATAAGAAAAGTTATGAGAATTGAAGAGAAAACATTTGGCGAGGCAGTTTCTGATTTTTCGTCGTATATTAGGGGCATACCAAAGAACTGTGGAAGAGTGGATTACGTTTTTGACAGTTATCACACGCTATCATCGAAAAAACCTGAGAGAATGTCATACATATCGCCCAAATATTTGAAAATGTTTCATTGCCTGTACAACTCAGCAGTTTCGAAGAACAAGCTGAATTTACAATTGTTTATTGCCAATATATTGAGCTTCTTTAACTGAAACTGCATCTAATACCAACCACACCTTTACAGCTTTTTATGGTGATGAAGAAGATGAAGTCATCTTCAATTGCATATCTGTGCAACTGTGCAATGTGGAAGCAGACTTCAGAATGCTGATTCATTCAAAACATGCACGTTTTAGTGGTATTAAACCCACTCAAACATGGCATGTTTGAGTTTAATGAAGTCGTTATCGTTAGTGCTGACACTGGCATAATGGTATTATGGTTTCACTGGGTTACTCTTCGTCAACTTAGTGTTGAGGAACTTTGGGTGCGCACTAGAGTTGGTAATTCCACGCGTCTTTTGCCTGTTCATGATATTCACAAAGAAATTGGAAAAAAGTCAGGTTCTTTGCTTCCAGCCATCCACGCACTATCTGGATCAGATTATACGATTAAATTCGGCACCGAAAAAGCAGCTCTCAATAATGAATCTTTGGCACATTTGTAACACTTTGGCGTATCATCTGACTGGGAAGGCATTGAACAAAGCCTCAAATCTGCAGAAGAATAACTAGTGCTAGTATTACGAAAAGAGTCATCTTGTAAGTCCTTGGACGAACTTAGATTGTGGCTGTATTACCATGCCAAAAATGTGGACATTGGAGATTTGCCGCCAACAAACAGAAGTGTTAGGAGTTATTTGTTGAAATCATATTTCTACACAATATATCTTCAGCGCCATTGTATTGATGATGTGCTTGTTGGCTTAGACCCATGAGATTTTGGTTTCACACTAATGAAAGATGATTTGGTGTCCGACAAAAACTCAAAAAAATATCCCACTGTTTTCATTGGTGCTTGCAACTGTTTAACATGCGCCAAACTCTCCTGCATTTGTAGGAAAAATTAAGTTAAATGTTGCTCTTTTTGCAATTGTAGTAGTGAAGGGTAAAACTATAAAAATCCTTGTTAAATACTCGTTTAAACATATTTCCATCGAAACTTTTTCTATAACCATACTAATTTAAAGTGTATTTATGTGGGAATGGAAACGACAACAGAATGAAAAAAATCGTGTGTTTATGTATAGTGACAGTTGAACCACATTGCTATTTATCTTACCAATAGTAATACTAACAAATTGACCCAAATTGCATGCAAGTCGGTCAAGTTTTGCCTGAGGTATGAGAAATTCCATGATCGAACAGCCGTCATCTTTAATGACGTCATAGCTCGAAAACGTACCATGCGGCGGATGTCCACCCACGTCCAAACTACTTGCTAGGACCCCTCCTAAGCATTTCTGGAGAAAAATTCTCCATACTCGAATTTTCCCACAGCATCCTAGTCCAGGACCTGGATTACAAACCGAATCGTTACGAAAAATCTGATCACACCATATTTTTATGCTCATTTTAGGCTCACCATTGAACCAATCGCTGATTTTTTGGAATGTTTTTTTTTTTAAAATGCTTGGTTCTGCTAGCTTTACCGTTAAGATAGCAGAACCCAACCATAAAGAAGCAACTCAGAACAAATCCATTCGGACAATAATTTTAGGCTCTGTTCAGGCTAATTTATTACCCAATTATATATTTTTTTGCTCTTCGGTTGAAGGATAAATCAAAGGCTGTGTTAGCTCAACACCGAGTAGGCAGTACCAGAAGGCTAACCGAATCGTTATGAATAATCTGATCGCACCATAATTTTAGGCTCATTTTAGGCTCACGCTTAAACCCATCGCCGATTTTTTTAGAATGTGTTTTTTTCAATCCTGTTCTGCTAGCGTTACCGTTAAGCTAGCAGAACCCAACCATAGGAAAGCAACTCAGAACAAATCCAGTTGGACAATAATTTTAGGCTCTATTCAGGCTAATTTATTACCCAATTATATATATTTTTGTTCTTCAGTTGGAGTAGAAATCAAAGGCTGTGTTAGCTCAACACTGAGCTGACAGTACCAAAATGCTAACCGAATCGTTATGGAAAATCTAATCGAACTATAATTTTAGGCTCACGTTTGAACCCATCGCCGATTTTCTTGGAATGCGTTTTTTTTAATCAGGCTAATTTATTACCCAATTATATATTTTTTTGCTCTTCAGTTGGAGGAGAAATCGAAGGCTTCATTAGCTCAACACTGAGCTGACAGTACCAAAAGGCTAACCGAATCGTTATGGAAAATCTGATAGCACCTTGATTTTAGTCTCATTCCAGGCTCACGGTTGAATCCATACCCAATTTTTTTGGAACAGAACCCAGGATTATTTAAAAAAAAACGCATTCTGATAAAATCGGCTATACATTCAAATGTGAGCCTAAAATTATGGTACAATCAGATTTTTCATAACGATTCGGTTAGCCTTTTGGTACTGCCAGCTCAGTGTTGAGCTAACACATTTTATGATTCCTTCTCCAACTGAAGAGCAAAAAAATATTTAATTGGGTAATAAATTATCCTGAATAGAGCCTAAAATTATTGTCCAACCGGATTTGTTCTGAGCTGCTTTTTTATGGTTGGGTTTTGCTAGCCTAACGGTAAAGGTTTCCTCAAACCAAAGCGGGACGCGGGAGCGGGAACGGAAAATGGAAACTGTGCTACCTAATTGCTAGAAAAAGAGTGCACGGAGCAAACCAAACATATTTCGCTGTTTGCCTGCATTTAGGAATACGAATAATCCCACTGGTATGCATTTTTATATATCCTGCTATCGAATTTAGTCTCGCGTTCATCCCGTTCCCGCTGCCGTCCCTCGTTCCCGCGTTGGTTTGGGGAAACCTTAAAGCTAGCAGAACCCAGGATTTTTTAAAAGGAACGCATTCCAAAAAATCGGCGTTGGGTTGAAACGTGAGCCTAAAATGATCCTAAAATTATGGTGCGATCAGACTTTTCATAACGATTCGGTTAGCCTTTTGGTACTGCCAGCTCAGTGTTGAGCTAACTCAACCTATAATTTCCCCTCCAACCGAAATTCAAAATAATATATAATTAATTGGGTAATAAATTAGCCTGAAAATATCCTAAAATTATTGTCCAAGCGGATTTGTTTTGAGTTGCTTTTCTATGGTTGGGTTCTGCTCGTTTAACGGTAAAGCTGGCAGAACCCAGGATTTTTTCAATAAAACGCATTCCAAAAAAATGGGCGATGGGTTCAAATGTCAGCCTAAAATGAGCCTAAAATTTTGGTGCGAATAGATTTTCCGTAACGAGTCGGTTAGTATTTTTGTACTGACAGCTCAGTGTTGAGCTAACACAGCCTTTGGTTTCTCCTCCAACTGAAGAGCAAAAAAATATATAATTAGCCTGAATATAGCCTAATATTATTGTCCAGCTGAATTTGTTCTTTGTTGCGTTTTGATGGTTGGGTTCTGCTAGCTTAACGGTAAAGCAGGATTTTTTTCAAAAAACGCATTCCAAAAAAATCAGCGGTAGGTTCAAACGTGAGCCTAAAATGAGCCTAAAATTATGGTGTGCCTACACTTTTCATAATCATCCGTTTGGCGGTTTGGTTCTGCCAGCATAACGTTAAGCTAGCAGAACCCGCGATATCTCTCACAATTGAAGAGAAAAAAATTTGGGACAGGGTAATAAATTAGCCTAAAATTATGGCCTAAAAAAAATTTGAAAATTCTAAAGTTGTTCTGCTAGCTTTACGGGGGTCAATGAAAGGTTGGAAGAGTACACGTAGGATTTCGGAAGTAAAAAATGTTATTTGGTTGGATTAGACCCCCTCCTTCTCGAGTATGCGTAGGATTTCGAAACATTTCCGACTAATTCAGATGTAAAAAATTACGACGAAAAAATCCAGTCATTCAGGCAGGGGGTCGGACCCATTTCCTTCTCGAAAAAAGTTGCGAAAACTATACTAACTAAACTAATTAAAATTTGAAAAATAGGTACTGACGGATATGTATTGTGCTGAATTATCACAAATTCATAATCGTGTTTGATCCAAATTTTTTAAAATATTACTTTAAGAACTTCCTTTAAATTCATTACTATGGACTATTTGATTTCGGTAACTTCTGTTTGTTGATTGAAACGGTCATGATTACATGAGAAATCAACTTAAAGAAATACAATTTTCAATACGAGTTCTTAGAAATAGTACAGTGTACGCGTTTATAAACTCACTTCACTACTAAACTAAAAGGACATTCATAAAACTTGTTACATAATATCCTTATATATGAGTATTTTCATTAATGATTGAACTTGTCACAGAAATAGGTTATTCAATGAGTGTATTATATATCGTGGTGGTGGTCATAATGGTTAAGCGTATACCCTTCTCAATCATAGGGTCGTGGTTTCGATTGCCAGCATGGTAACCGGTCTCGAGCATAGCATCACACGTTAAAAGGTAAGGGCTACGTCTTCGCTAGCTAACACAAGTCTCTCGAGGACTTCTGAGGGTTGCGCGTAGGGGTGCAGACGGAAATAACAATTTTTATGTCAGTAGCAGTAGGTTTTCTGCCACTACCTGTCCTACGCTTATTTCTATGGTCTGAACAGCTTTTGAGCAGCTTTTCGCTCTTATAACCATGGCAGGAGTATAGGTCTTGCGTGTATTTTGAAAGAATTTGGCTACGAAACTAAAAATGATATATGGAATAGTGATCAGTTTGAAAATTATAAAAAAAACAGGTTATCTGGTGTTCAGGTGTGATTAAACCTGTTAGCTGTCAGATTCACTGCAATATTGATTCATGTATAATAATTTTCAAAAACCTTTCTTTAATTTATAATGAGAATAAATACACTATACATCTACATCAGATCGATAAAAATGAATTTATATATTGATGAAAATCAGGAGATTTGCGGCTATGGTATAATTGCTATCTTGGATAGCTATACTGAAAATAAAATGTATCAGTTCCAATGCAAAAATATATATTATAAATACTTATCAATGGTTGATGTGGAAGAATCGGTCCTTCGACATAACATGCAACCATTTATTTGCCATTTTGAGATGATTTCATTAGTCACTTATGTAAAGAGTTCAATGATTGTAAGGTGAATAATGAATGCTGATTATTATTATTATTATAAATTTACATACCTATAAATACCAAAGTGCAACAAACATCAGTTCGTCTTTTGAGATCAAGGAGTAGGCAGATAGAGACCTTGTTACCTCATTAGACCACGACACGAGGAGTAGGCAGATAGAGGCCTCGTAGTCATTCTCTTGAAAATGGCTCCAAAGGAGGAGCCGATACGTCGAGTTAAAAACTCTCAACGTGGTTAAAACCGTGAACTCAGTAATGTACATACCATAAAATGTACATATATGAATAACGATAAATGATATATTGTAATTCATCAATCGGAATCATTTCCGTCTTCCTCTTCAGAGCTGCTATCTGACAGTTGCTCGATGACAGGATGTTCCTCTGCTTTCTGTTGATCACACCTGAGCACCAGCTACAATGTTTTTTTTTATAATTTTCAAACTGAACTATTCAGTATATCATTGTCAGCCTCGGTAAAATGGTCCAACTTTCAAACTTTATCTTACATATTCATACGCGCAGCTAACAGGTTAAGTCACATAAATTATGCAGCTAACATGTTTTTTTATGATCTAGTCCAATCATTTAGCTATCTGCAAATTATTACCTTCAGTAAAATACTCCGAAAATCGTTGTTTTCTCGCGAGATCCGCAGCCTCTCACTTTTGGAAATGGATATAAAATATCGAAATTGAATAATTAGTTTTTGTAGACTTATTTTATTTGACAAAAGTACATAAATCAATATCTTGACAACGGACTACTTAATATCACTAAATAAATATAAGGCATGTTTTATTTTATTGTAACTCAATACCCCCCTTCAATAAAATAAAAAATTAAACCATGCATCATCATAATCTAAACTTCATCTAAACCTAGGCTTCTTCTGTGTTTCACAAAAAGTGTTTTTCCCAAAGGTTTCGTCAGTATGTCAGCAACTTGATCATGGGAATGGACATACTTTAAATCAATTACGCCTTCAGTAACCTTTTCTCGTAGAAAATGATATTTCACGTCTATGTGTTTCAGTCTCTTAGTATTTTCCGGATTTTTCGACACCTTTATTGCAGACTGATTATCTTCCCAGATAATTGTAGGTTCGTTCATTTCTAGTCCAAGCTCGTGTAGAACATTCCGAATCCAACATGCTTCCGCAACTGATTGACTGAGAGACATGTACTCTGCCTCTGTAGAGGATAACGCAACACTTTGCTGCTTTCGTGAAGACCATGATACGGTGCAACCAAACACTTTGAATAAATAGCCTGACGTGGATTTTCTGTCTTCAGTGTCACCAGCCCAATCGGCATCTGCGTATCCCATTGGTAAAGGAATGTGCTCATTTCTCTTGTAGATCAACTTCATCTGAATGGTCCCTTTAATATATCTGAGGATCCTTTTCAGCGCCTTCCATAATTCAAAGTTTGGTGTACTTTGATATCTGCTCAAAAAATGAACCGATTCACATAAATCAGGCCTGGAACCTAGAACGGCATACATAAGGCATCCAATTAATTGCCTACACTTCCTTTCTAATTCTTCATATTCTATTCGTTCAGAGGAGATTTTCATGTTCGGGTCCAATGGAGTTGACACGGGTTTACAATCAGCCATATCAAAACGACGAAGAATACTCTCGAGGTACATTGTTTGGCTAATTTCCAGACAATCTTCTTTCTGTGTTATATTTATTCCAAGGTAATTAGAAACTCGACCCAAATCTTTCATTCTGAAAGTATTTTTCAATGACGTTTGAAAAAGTTTGACATCTATCAAATCGTTCCCAAAGATAATCAGAACGTCGACATATAGGAGGATACACAGAATATTATTCTGATTTCTTTTGTAATATAAACAATAATCGGCCTTTGATCTGTGAAACTCTTGGTTTTCCATGAAGTTATTGAATTTTTCATTCCAGTATCTTGGAGATTTCTTCAGACCATATAATGATTTGTTCAATTTTAGTACACGTCCTTCTGCTGACTCCATACCCTCGGGTATCATCATGTATACTTCTTCCTTGATGTCACCATATAAAAAGGCACTCTTGACGTCCATTTGAAAAATAGGAAAGTTGAACTGATTGGCTATGGAAAGGAGAATTCTGAGACTTGACAATTTGGCGACAGGAGCATAAATTTCAGAAAGATCAAATTCATCTTTCTGTTGGAAACCTCTTGCAACAAGTCTTGCTTTATACTCTGCAGCTTCTCCTTTTTCATTGGATTTCACTTTGAAAACCCATTTTGCTTGAATCGGATGTTTGTTGTCTGGTAAGTTGACTTCTGTCCAAGTATTGTTTTCATTTAGGGCTTCAAATTCTTTCCTTATCGCTTCTTTCCAGTAAGCACTATCCTTCCCATTGACTGCTTTCTCATAAGTTAAAATTTCTTCTGACGTATCTGTAGTTAGTAAACATGTTTCATATGTAATTTCCTCTGTTGTCTGTAAACATGTTTCATATGCTCCAAGTCTTTCTCGTTTCTTAATTGTGTCTCGATTTCTAAGACAATATTTTTCACTTATCTGATTGCGATCTGATTCATCCAAGTTCATATCTTCTTCACTTTCTCTTTCCGAGATTTGTCCCCTTGAGTCAGATATTTCTTGATTTTGGACATTTTCTTCATCCTCTGAGTCAGTATCCTCTGGATTCGAAGAAATATTCTTGGATTTGTTGGTTAGGGCTTCAGAACTCAGGTGTGGTTTGAAAATTACGTCTCTTGCTACTGTTATGCAATTATTGTCAAAGCAAAAAACTCTGTAACCTTTCATATTTTCTTCGTATCCGACAAAAATTCCTTTTTGACTTTTTGAGTCCCATTTTCTTCGTTTCTCTTTGGGCACGTGAACATAGACTTCTGAACCAAATATATGAAAATCATCAAGTTTTGGTTGTTTATTGAACCACAACTCAAAAGGACTTTTTCCATTCACTGAGCTGCTTCCAGATCGATTCAGGACAAACACCGCCGTATTTACAGCCTCGGCCCAAAACTTTTTATCCAAATCTTTGGCTCGTAACATAGTTCTGGCAGACTCTTCCACAGTTCTTATTTCTCTTTCAATTTTGCCGTTTTGCTCTGGTGCAAATGGAACTGATCTCTGATGACGAATACCTTGACTTTCGAGGAGCTTCTTCATTTCAAAGTTGACCTGCTCGGATCCATTATCTGTTCTCAAGATCTTCACCTTCTTTCCGGTATCTTTTTCTGCAGTTGATAGAAATAATTTCAGTTTTCCGGTGACCTCAGATTTTTTCTTCAGGAAAAAAACTTGTTTATAATGAGAGTAATCATCTTTGATCAACAAGAAATATCTCGATCCGCCTAAGCTCTCAACTTCCATAGGGCCGCATAGATCCATGTGGATAAGTGAACATGACTCGGTTGTTTTAGATATACTTGAGGGAAACGGTAGTCGGTGCTGTTTACCTTCCAAGCATTTTTCGCAGAATGTATCTTGAGATTCTTTATATGGTATATTATGCTTCTTCAGAACATTTCTGACATGACTGAAGTTCTGATGTGCAAGTTTTTCATGCCATATTTGCAATGGATCTCTGCTGCTCAACGATATATTTGCATGCTCATTTTCTAATCGAAATTTCATGACAAAAACTTTGTCTTGTCTCTCTGCTTCGGCGTAAATTTTTCCTTCCTTTTCAAATCGGCATACTTTAGAGTCTCCGACCATGGTGAAACATTTATCCAGGGCAGTGGGAACAGAAAACAAGTTTAATTTCAACTTTGGAACAAGCATCACATTCCGTAGGACTGTGGGAATTGACGTTGAATTGACATTAGCTACTACTTGAATATCTCCAACTCCGATTGCCTCCAAAAGTGTTCCATCGCCAATTTTGACAAACTTCTTGATGGGTTTGATATGTGAAAACCACTCTTCATTGAAGGTCATGTGCTCGCTTGCTCCACTGTCAAGAAACCAACAGTTTTCTTCCGAATTGTCGATGTTATATAGAGCCATACTTATGAATGCGTTTTTCCAATCTGTACTACTAACTTCTCCGAGTTTTCCTTTCTTCTCCTTTGCTTTTCTTAGCCAACAATTTTTTATGAAATGTCCGGGCTTTTTACAAAAGTGACATAAGATAGAAGGGTGTTTACTTTGATGTGGATATTTGGAATTGCTTGAACCCGTTCTATCAAAATAATTTCTTCTTTGATTTGAAACTAGCGCACAGTCTTCTCGAATATCCGGTTTCTCGGTCTTCGATCGTTCTTCTTCAATCAGTAGTCTTGATATGAGATTGTTTAGTGTCTGATTCTGTGGCGGTACAGACTCCCTGGCAGAAATGAAATATTTGAATTCCGGTGGTAAAGACATCAAAACTTTTTTGGAAATGGATATAAAATATCGAAATTGAATAATTAGTTTTTGTAGACTTATTTATTTGACAAAAGTACATAAATCAATATCTTGACAACGGACTACTTAATATCACTAAATAAATATAAGGCATGTTTTATTTTATTGTAACTCAATACTCACAAGCTTAAGTCACGGAGTCGCGTCAGTCAAATTTTTTTTTTCACTTTTAGAGAGAATACTAAGGTATAAACGGATGGACATTCTCAGTAACATCACCCCTGAAAATTTGATGCTTCCTCCCCTACTATTAGAAAGACAAATACGCTAGCATTTAACGAAAGATTAGATTTGCAAGTTGAAAGTAGTTATTTTACCTACATTTTGCTAAAATGAGACCTCAAAGTTTTTCAAATAATAACTTGCCTTTTTTTGCATGTCAGTGATAGTACGTACTGGGAGAACAAAGTATTGACCCCCTTCAAATGGCAGAAGAGAGCCAGACAACGAACTGACTTCATCAGTTACCTGACAGAAAATGAAGGTATATCTTCAACCAAAATCAGAAAAACAAAAATGGAACAGGCGGACGGATCTTTCTCATTAGGCCTATTACGTTGGCAGATTTATGCGTCGCTTTTGTATTTTGAGCCGAATATGGCCCGTTACTATAACCAATTATGCAAACAATAAGCCAGTATATTAAAAGCCATGTAATAAAGCACAGTAGTCGGTCATCTTAATCATCATAAATCTGCAACAGGTGCAGTGAAAGTCATGTACAGGCATAAACCGCGATAAAATCGTATAAGATACGAATTGAACGATTCAGAAAAATGTCATGTTTTCATCAACGTCAGTCAAGTCTTCCTATAAATTTCCTTTGTAGGCGCGGTATCATGATCTTATCTCGTTTCAAGAAACTGTTCTCAAAACCCACGGTAATCAATCTTGAAGAAGTTTGCACTGCATGCATGACCACATCCTAATTGAATGCAAAATACATTCTTCGCATTACTTCATTCAACTTTTTCTTTTTCAAACGTGTCCAAATAATTAGGAAGGATTTTAAAAATGCATACCGCATATCGCCTCACTAGTTTACCTTTATTTGATAGTGTCAAGGCAAGAATGTGCCGTTCCATTGTAATAATAATAATCGAAATGCATGATTACTTTCTGTATTTCGATTATGTATGAAATATTCGTTTCACGGAAGTAATGGTGGAAAAAACGCAAATGTGTACTGATCTGCATTATATCAATGTGCCAGCACTAAAAGCCATGGTGTGAAATACATCTCTCCCATCTATATGAAAATAACAAAGGATTTCTGTCTTCTGCATTCCTCAGACTAGAATTTCTACCATTTAATGGCAATCCGATAACATTATAAAAACTGAGAGTATCGATTATATCATACCATCGAGAACTCATATAATCACAACGAAGTCTAGTAGTACACTTCAATGTATGCAGATTTCATGTGGGCCAATTGCCTACTCTGTTCAGTTTCAAAAACGAGACCATGTACATCAGCCGCATCAGCTGATGTCCTGCTTTTTCATCATAACTGATTGTCAAATCGTAAGAACAACATCTGCACTGACAATTTGTAAAGCTAGCAGAATCACTTTGGAATACTTATTCAATTTTTTTAGGCCTTAATTTTAGGCTAATTTATTACCCTATTCCCGAATTTTTGCTCCTCAATTGTGGAAGATATCGTGGGTTCTGCTATCTTAACGTTATGCTGGCATAATAGACTGGAAGATGGTGACAGATTTCAGATATTTATTTTCCCATTTATGCCTCTGAGACCAGTGAAAGATATGAAAATTCTGACAAGAATGATGAAAAATTTGAGCGGTCGCCGCTTGGCTTTCATATAAAGAATTCGATTTTCATCAAAAAAAAATATATCTTTTGGGACGATTTTATCGCCGCTGCCATGTGCACCAACGGCATGTTAAGATAGGCAATAGCAGCGAAAAAATTATAGGCATAAGAGTGGCACGTGGCCAAATGGAACCAATGATGGCATAAACTTGTGAATTTTTTTGTTTAAATTTCAGACGATTTTCTCGTTGCCAATTGAAATAATGGAAATTTCCTTCATGAATGTTCCATAAACAAGGTGGCACAAGGTTTGCGGATGTCGAAGTGAGGTTAAGTGCCGGAATTGAATTTTTTTATATGAAGGCCTCGCGGCGACCGCTCAAATTTTTCATCATTTTGTCAGAATTTTCATGTCTTTCACTGGTCTCAAAGGCATAAACGAGAAAATCATCACCTGAAAATTTGTCACCATTTCCCAGTCCAAACCTCTAAAAGAATGTTTATGAAAATTCTTATCA
The DNA here is from genome assembly GCA_944452925.2 of Chrysolina oricalcia. Taxonomy (NCBI): domain Eukaryota; kingdom Metazoa; phylum Arthropoda; class Insecta; order Coleoptera; family Chrysomelidae; genus Chrysolina; species Chrysolina oricalcia. The sequence goes on from OX101811.2 coordinate 53,119,570, forward strand.
CACCATAATTTTAGGCTCATTTTAGGCTCAAGTTTGAACCCATCGCTGATTTTATTGGAATTCGTTTTCTTAAAAAAATCCTGGGTTCTGCTTGCTTTACCGTTGAGCTAGCAGAGCCCAACTATAAAAAAGAAACTCTAAACAAATCCAGTTCGACAGTAATTTTAGGCTCTATTCAGGCTAATTTATTAACCAATTATATATTTTTTTGCTCTTCAGTTGGGGGAGAAAAAATAGGTTGTTTCAGCTGAAACCTGAGCTGGCAGTACCAAAATGCTAACCGAATCTGATCACACTATAATTTTAGGCTCACCATTGAACCCATCGCCGATATTTTTGCAGTTATTTTTTTTTTAATCCTGGTTTCTTCTAGCATTACCGTTAAGCTAGCGGAATCCAACCATAAAAAACAACTCAGAACAAATCCAGTTGGACAATAATTTTAGGATCTATTCAGGCTAATTTGTTACTCAATTTTACTCAATATTTTTTTGCTCCTCAGTTGAAGGAGAAGTCATAGGTTGTGTTACCTCAACACCGAGCTGGCAGTACCAAAAGGCAAACCGAATTGTTATGAAAAATCTGATCACACAATTTTATGCTCATTTTAGGCTCACGTTTGAACCCATTGCCGATTTTGGTACAACCAGTATAGTGTTGAACTAACACAACCTATGATTTCTCCTCCAACTGAAGTGCAAAAAAATATATAATTCGGTAATAAATCAGCCAGAATAGAGTCTAAAATCATTGTCCTACTGGATTTGATCTGAATTGATTTTTTATGGTTAGGTTCTGCTAGCTAAACGGTAAATCAACGAACCGAAGTTACTGAAATCAAATAGTTACCGTAGTAATGTATTCAAAGGGAGTTCTCAAGGTAATATTTCAAAAAAAATTGGATCAAACATATGTGTGTATTTGTGATAATTTAGCACGTATCCGTCAGTACCTATTTTTCAAATTTTCTCTTTCTTTTCGAGAAGAAAAAGGGTCCGAGCCCCCCGCCTGACTGACTGGATTATTTTTCGTCATAACTTTCTACATCCGAATTAGTTGAAAATTTTTCCGAATTCCTACGCGTACTCGAGAAGGAGGGGTCTACCACCCAAATAACATTTTTTACTTCCGAAATCCTACGTGTATTCTATCAAGCTTTCATTGGGACAGGGAGGATAAAATCATTCGAAATTAAATTATTTGACGGTCTGATATTTTTAGCATTTTGTAGGATTATTTCTATTTTATTCCCGCAAGTTTTCAAAACTTTTTTCAAGAAAGAGGTGGGTCCGAGCGACCGTGACTATAATGTGATTTGACAAAAATTTTCACATTCGAGTCCGTCGATAATTTATTCGAATTCCTACGCGTTTTCTATCTAGCCTTCAAGAAGGCAGGGGGTTACAATTATTCCAAATTATGTTATTCGTCGATCCCATGTTTTTCACCATTTGTACGGAATTTTCTGATTTTACTTTCGCAAGTTTTTCAACTTTTTTGTGGAAGACCTCAGGCCTGTTGAAAAATACTGGTTTTTCTTTAAGACGACCTAACCACAACAAACATATTCAATAATTACATAGATGGTCGAAACTTCATAACTATTCTTAATTATATTCGTGATAATTATTGGAGACCCATAGAAGAAATTCTAGAATCATCGAAGTTTAAAATCAGTGCTATAATAATAATAATAATAATAATAATAATAATAATAATAATAATAATAATAATAATAATAATAATAATAATAATAATAATAATAATAATAATAATAATAATAATAATAATAATAATAATAATAATAATAATAATAATAATAATAATAATAATAATAATAATAATAATAATAATAATAATAATAATAATAATAATAATAATAATAATAATAATAATACTAATAATAATAATAATAATAATAATAATAATAATAATATTTATTTACTGTAAATGGTACATGATAAACAGATTATAATATAAAAATGAATAAAATTTACAATGTAAATAAACAGGTAATCACAGAAGTTGAATGTACCTAGATAGGATATAAACAACTTGTGCGTGATATTTTGATATGTCCAATGCATGGACCTACTTGAAGATAATTACATAAATAATAAATAAGTGTTCTCAGTTTGGGTTTCCTTTCTTAAGTCTCGGTTTAGGTTTTTCAGTCTCATTTGGGTTTTTGGGTCTCAGTTCGGATATTTTGTCATTGTTTGGTTTTATAGTCTTGTTTGGGTTTTGTGGTGTTATTTATTATGTCAATTTCGGTAAGTGTGGAGTCTGCGATAAAAAAATGTGTATTAAGATAAATTGTTAATAATGTGAGAAAAAAATACTCTATCTTTCGACATAATCCATTTCTTGAGTCTATCCTTGAATATTGTAATTTTTGTTGAATTGAATTGTTGAATTTGTTGAAAATCGATAGGTATATTATTAATAAATTTTGGGCCCAAGTAATCGAAGCAACGTTGCCCCACGGTCTTTTCTCGTTTAGGCAGAATATATGTTTTATTTTTATTTCTGGTATTGTGGGTATGCTCAACATGTTTTAGCTCATTTTAATTTTTTTTTCATATAGACCAAAACTTTCAAAAAATAAATTTGCCTTAAATCCATCACATTGCTCAATTTATAGAGATAATCATTTGAATATCTAGGATGTTTTCTAAATATAATTCGAAATATCCATCTTTGTATTACATTTAAGTTTTCAAGATGAGTGTCACTTATTGCTCCCCACGAGGAAATTGCGTAGCTTAGCTGCGACTGTACAAGGGAAAAATACATAATTTTCAAGTGCTTGGTGTCTAAGAAGTCTCTCATATATTTAAATTTTGACAATAGTCCCCGGAGTTTATTTACAACAGATTTAGCTTGTAGATTTCATTTGAGATGGGAATCAATGATGACACCAAGGTATTTGATACTGTTAACTTCTGGGATTTTCGTATTTTCATCAATGTTGAGGTGGCCAATATTTGGGAGACCTGATCTATATGACGTGAAGGGCATATATTTAGTTTTATCTACATTGAGTGTCAACTGATTATGTTGAAACCATTTTTTTATTATTTTAAAATCTTTTTCAGCAACGTTTTTCAATTCATCCCACGTAGAAGCATTATTAAGTATGGCTGTATCATCGGCAAAGCTTACGACTCTACCAACTGTGCCTAATGAAAGTAAACTATTTATATATACAGTGAAGAGTACTGGACCAAGTACGGTTCCTTGAGGTACACCATAGGTGATGGTTCTAGCCTCACTTTTACACCCATCGATGTCGACATATTGAGTTCTCTCGTTCATATAGCTTTCTAGTAGTGTACGGGCTTGTCCGCGAACACCATAACATTCCAATTTATTCAACAATTTTTCATGGTTAACGGTATCGAATGCTTTAGAGAGATCTACAAAAACGCATGCAGTAGGAACTTTTTCATCTAGTGAATTGTAAATATCTTTAACGAGTGTATTTATTGCGTCTTCTGTAGATTTTCCTTCCCTAAAGCCATATTGGTTGTCGGACAATATCTTATTTTTGTTGAAGAAAGATGTCAATCGCTGTTTTATGATTTTTTCAAATACTTTGCTGATACATACTTGATGTAAGAGTTATTGGTCGATAGTTTCCGGTTTTTTTTTATCGCCATTTTTAAATATAGGAGTGATCAAGCCTATTTTTAGGGTCGTTGGAAAAATACCGGTAGTGAAACATTTATTAATGATAAAAGACAGTGGAGCAGATATTTCTTTACTTATTTCTTTCAGAGTTTCGGCTCTAATTCCATCTATACCAGGTGATTTTTTGTTTTTCAGAGATTTTATGGTTGCTTCAACTTCTTCCTGATTTGTTGGAAACAAATACATCGTTTTATTCGAAATTGGCATGTTTTCATTGAAATTCTGTGGAGCAGTGATTTTCTCAGCGTATTTTTTGCCAAGGTCACTGAAGTAATTATTGAATTAATTCGCTATTTTCATTTTGTCAAAAATTTGTTCATTGTATTCATTTGTAATCTTCTCTATTTTGTTTTCCGATTTGGACTTTTTACATATATGATTCACACACTTCCAAAGAGCTGAGGATGAGTTTGAATTTTGATCGATTAAATTATTAAAATAGGCCTTTTTTGAAATTTGAATAGTTTTATTCAATATATTTTTGTATTGTCGATATTTATGCTGTAAATGTGTGTCATCAGGACTTTGTTTCATCTTTATATACATATCATTTTTTTCTTTAATAGAATTTTTTAAGCCCATACTAATCCATGGTTTCCTACTTATTTTATATCTGCATATTTTTTTGACAATTGTGTGTATCTCTATTGTTTCTTTCAGTATATTCAGAAACATATTAGTAATTTCGTTGATATCATCTCTTGTATATAGATTTTGCCAATTTTGATTTTTTAAACTTGACCTTAGATTTGGATAATTGGTGAATTTTTTATAGTGTCCCTCATTTTTATTTTCATTCTTATGCTCTCCATTAGTTACTATTAATGAAATTGGACTGTGATCTGTTATTTCGTTTTCAAATATGAATGACTGAATTTGTTCGTTCGAAATATCAGATTCTTTTGAATTTTTCATAAAAAAGTGATCAAGACAAGTTTTACTTTCTGGTCTTGTTACTTGAGTGATGTATGATACGAAGCCAAATGTATGTAATATATTTTTGTATTGTTCAACATAGTCAATATGTGATAATAAATACAATTGATGTTTTGAATATCAATAAACTATATTCGAATCTGTAGAAACTCACCCAGCACGATTTCAAACAGGTGTACGATTCAAAAGAGTAATCTGATTTGCGAGTTATTATGGAAGTTTCTTCAGTTAGTATTTTTTTTTTCGATTATGCGCGTGCGAACTTCATTTATATCGGTATTTTATCGATTACCGACTAACCCAGTATTTGAAAACAATTCCTACTTTTGTCAAACCTTGTTTATCTATAGTCGGAGAGTATTTTCAGTAAGGAAAAAACGTGGGAGTCGTTCTGTAAGTAAATAATTCGAAAGATGCTTCAAAACAATAATCATTCAGATTTTCAACATCTTCAGCCATTAAACGAAAACTAGGAATAGAAAAATTCTTTGTTCTTTACACAAGTTCATATATATCTATTTTCTGTGTAATATGAAGAACTCAAAAAAATTAACCGGTCAGATTTTTATATACAGGGCATTTTAATAATATTTGGAAATTTTGGTCTCGTATAATCTTGAGTCACACTGTATAATACTCTTAATTTCTGTTCCTGGAAGTGGCCACATAGTATATATAATCGGTGCATTGAATTGATCAAATCGCGTTATCTGAGTGGTCTCAATCTACCCGGTATGTTTGAAAAATATACATATTTTTTGGGTTCCGCCGATTTTATTGAGTATATCCAATACAGAAACTTCAATTTCGATACGGTCCGACTTATAACGTTGATGCTTCGTTCCGACATTATTTTCATTTTGTGTAACTCAGAAAAAGTCTTGATCTACCCTGTATATTGTTTTCAAAAATGCTTAGAAATCATAATGTTGCATCGGCCAAATTTTATACTATGGTGTAGATCAAAAACTCACTAATAATTCAGTAATATTACCTACCCACATTAAAGTTCAGTCAATAATGGTAAGAAAGTGACATTTTACAACTTCAACACTCTGTATTTCGAAAATTACACATAGAATATTTGTGTGCCCAAGGTAATTTTTGTTCACTGTGTCGAGTTCAACAACATATTGATACTTTGTACAATTTGACCGAATGACTTTTTTCATAAGAAGTGTGCATTTCTTGTGATTTGTTAGATACAATGAAAAATTTCATAATTGGCAAAATCGAGATGGTTATTGACTGAATAAATCGGCCAATAATAACTGTAGCTCATTTTCGGCAACTTCTCTACATAACACTTTTTTTTCTTAGTATCTTCGTGTTACTTTGAACTGTGCTCTGAACCTATTTTATTGCTGTCCTTCATCAGTTTACCCCCTGTATAATGTCAAAACTGGAAGTTACTTCTATTTTCTATCGACGTAATTCATCGGACGAAATGTGCAAACTAATTTATAGTGTTCATTTATAATTTAGTAGTTTCGACAAATAAAATCCTTAGCAAACATGTCACCTAGGTCGCAAACCAATAAACATTGTTGAAACGCCGTTCTTTCAACGCAACAAACTATATGTCATGCTAATTGACATGCTCGTATGCATAATACGTCGCTGGATATGGTCAATTTCAGTCAATAACGTTTCGACTTATGATCGCTGTTAGGTCTAATCGTGATTTCAACTTCACGATCTTGATGATATCCACTGCATGCGTATGTTAACCTCATTCTCTTATAGGCAAAAAATATACCTATATAAAGTTAGCGAGACAACTTCGAAAAAGTTGATAATGGATTATTCCATAATTTGTCGCCTTTTTTTCGCTAATTAGTTGCGCAGTAAAAAAATATGAAGTTAGCGAAACAACTTCCGTAATTTCTGTTTTTCCGCACTTCTGAAGTATCCATAAATTGCCGAATTTTTGTCGCTGATTAGTTGCGAAGAAAAAAATTTGTTGCTCTTTCTTTTTTTTTCGCTAACTTCATATGAAATTAGCGAAACAACTTCCATAATTTTTATTTTTTCACAGTTCTGAAGTATCCGTAATTTGCCGCCTTTTTGGCGCAGAAAAAAAGTTGTCGCTCTGTTTTTTTAATTTGCGATGATTCGCTAACTTCATATGAAGCGTAATTTCTATCTTTTCTCAGTTCTGAAATATCCAGAATCTGCCTCTTTTTTGTCGCTAATCAGTTGCGGAGAGAAACAACTTGCCGATTTTATCAAAAAAATATACACGATGTTTTGACAAATTCCGTTATTTTTATCTTCTCTCACTTTATAGGTATCCAAAAATTGCTCCTTTTTTCAAAAAAATGCAATGTTCTGCTAACCTCATATGAACTTAGCGGGTCACTTTTCAATATTGTAAACGGTTTTATTCAGGTTTTACAGTTTGGTGTAGGTCAAATCAAGAAATTGAAATTTTAACCCCCTTGCTGTTGAGCGATTGATCTGAAATTTTGTGCACACCTTTAATTCTGATGAAAATACAATTATGTGTATTCAGTATCATTGTAAATCCAAGAAGGCCACCGCCCCCAAATGGCCGACGACATATGTTGTACAGAACCCTCAATATGGGTATCAAATCAAAGGGCTGAACTAGTAGTACAGTACTCCTTGAAAAAAATCCAAATCGTAGATGGCCACCACAAAATGGCGTCTTACTTTGTTTTTCAATCCCCTCAATATGGGTATCAAATGAAAGGGTTTGACAAATAGAACATAGTACCCTTTACTAAAAACTTGAAAATTATAAATAGGTAAATGAATAATTAAGTAAGTTAAAGTATTTGATGTATCCATAATGCGTATTTTTTAGTAACTTATCATTTATTTTGTGGAGAAGAAAAATTGTGGATGTACACATTAAAAAAATGCGATGTTTAATAAATACACATGGATAATGAGAAACAACTTTCTTGATGTTTGTCTTCCATCAAATTCAAAATATTCATCTTTGTCCGCTTTTGTGGCTACAAAACAAAAGTAAATTATAAACAAGAACTCTCTCCATTCCCTATTCATCCTCGTAATTAATATCATTTTCGTCAAAATAACCAAAAATACTATGAAAAATATTTATTTCTGAATGTTTCAGACTAACAATAAAAACAGAATGGTAAAAACCTCAAAAGTACTCACATTGAAATTACCTTTCGGAATCGCCAGCAATAGGCAGCGCTACGCTTCGATATAATCGTGCTCGGTGTCGCGAAAGAGTATGGGTATTCATTTTATCACGTTCATTCTCGTTCGTGTTTGTGAAATATTTTTATATAAACATGCTAGAAAGGTAAAAACTTTCTTCAAAGTATATTAGCTACAGAGGGAACCATGTACCATCCATCGAACTAATGAAAATGAATCATTTTTGGCCTCAGTTAGATAATAATGTAATGTAAAAAAATGATCAACTCGTCCAAAGAAAAATAATTCCAAAATATTAGTATTCGTTTACTATTCATATTTTATATATTCAGAAATTGTATTAGGACCAGGACCACCTTGTCTCCACCCGATGTTTTAGAAAAATACAGGATGAAAACAATAACTCATTCTCGAAAAAGATCGTATACTGCTAAACAAGTTTCTTCCGGAGAGGATCACGGCATTATTATGCGTATTAGTATAAAAGATATTTCTGTTTTGAACCATCGAATGAGACTGAGTTGCAACCTTTGTATATTCATGAATTCTCATTTCAGATATTTTGTCATTGCAATGTTTCGAAGTTTGCCTAGGAAACAATATTATTTTCCGTTACAAAGGAATCATTGATTATACGAGATATCGATGAAATACTATACTTCAAACCCCTGTATAATTCAAACCGTGGCATTATGTCAGAAAATAAAAAAAATTCACGGATGATAAAGTAAAAAATATGTGAAAACTCTCCTCTTCACATACCATTTACCTATACCAAATCTCATTTTGATACTCCTAATGGTCTAGAAGTTATGACTTGTCTAATAGATTCGTTGACACCTGTTATATTGATAGATACAATATAACTTCTAAGCTCATTTATATCGTCATCAAAATCTTTAGATCATCTGCATATAATAAAAATTTGGCATGCTTAATGTAGTCAGATATATCGTTTACAGATAGTATGAATAACAATGGACCTAATATGGAGCCTTGTGGTACACCTGAGTTATTGACAAATGGATTTGACATAGAGTTGCTGAATTTAACTATGTGTACACGATTTGTAAGATAGGATTTTAGAAATTGAATGACATTTTCTTGAAATGCGTAGTGCCTCATTTTTTCTAGTAGTACTTACATAATGGTTAACTCTATCAAACGCTTTGGCCATGTCGGTATAAATAGTGTGAATTTCAGTATCTTGTATTTCCTGTACTAGGTAGTTACTGAAAACGGACAAATTTGTAAATGTAGATTTATTTCAAACAAATCCATGTTGTTCATTTAAACTACTCAACACTAATTTCGTCGCACCCCAAAATTTTGACCATATTAAAATCTGAATAACTTTTTTCTGCATTGGACAATTTGAATCCTGTAAACACTGTTCGCTAGCCCAGTCTTCTAGCTATAATCTCGTACTTCTTCAAAACATAAGGTTTTCCGTATAGAATCACTACAGGGTTATTATCTGAAACTGTGCAAAATTTCTGAATTTTCAAAAGGATCCCAAATGAAGAAAAAATTTTTTTTTTCAAATTTGACAGCAGTGGCATGAAGATGAACTCATTACCTCAAGATATTGTTCGAATTGTCTTATTATCTCTTTTGTTTACAGGGTGATCTCAAAAATTTAACTTTTTGGTTTTGCAGTCATAACTTTTTTCCTCTTCAACCGATTTTCAAAATCTCCGGCTCATTTTGAAGCTGAAACTTTAGATGAAGAGATATGAAGATCAGAATGGACTCAAGATGAAGATTGAAGATCAAGGGTTTCCTCAAAGGTGACCTAAATCTGAAACACCCTCAAAATCAGGTTGGTAGGAGAATCAAAAGAAAATCAACTTGTTTTCGGAATGATCATCCATTCTGAATACGTCCTGATCTTTCTTGCTGTCAGTAGTCAAGAATTGTGCATGAAACAACCCAATTGTAACGGCAGGATTTTGAAAAAAAAAAATTAACCCATTGTTCGCCTGAAAGGCATGGTCCGTAACCAAGGTAACAAGAATCACATACAGTGACTGACAAGCCTGACCAACTGAGGCTCATTTCACAATAGCGGTTTTTTTCTCAATCGTGGAGCATTAATCGTGTTAGTAAGCAAGAACAAGAAAACAAGTTTTATTGAGTTTTTATTGAACAACAACAAAGAGAAAATAACTTGAATAACTTTAGAACTAAAAAATCTTTTTGATATTCAGTATTTAGTGGGGCCTCCCCTTTTGGCAATTACTTCATTGACCCTTTCCGGCATGCTGTCTATCAGACTATCAATGAACTCCTGTGGTACAGCTGTCCATTCTTGCTGTACCGCATTCACCAAGTCATCCAAATTTTCCATTCGCCCTTCCCTTTCTTTCAATTTCAATTTCATACGACTCCAGACATGTTCCATCGGATTCATATCCGGAGAGAAAGGCGGCCAGTTCATTCGCTCAATACCGTGATTCCTCAAAAACTCGTTGACAATGTGAGCCCTATGCGGTCTCGCATTGTCATCAACGAGAAGAAAGTTGTTGCCGATATTTGCGGCGTAAGGGACCACGATTTCTCTAATACATAAATCTCTATACCTCTCACCGTTCATACTATCTCCTCTCAGAATCACCAATTCACTCCTCCCATTCATCGATATTCCACCCCACACAGTCACTCCTCCACCTCCAAAAGCCACCCTCGCCTCCATATTTCCTTCCAAAAACCTTTCATTCCTCCCTCTCCAAACCAACACACGACCATCCTTTCGAAACAAGTTGAACCTACTCTCATCCGTAAACATACACCTACTCCACTCTGCTATTCCCCAGTTTTGATGTTCTTCCCCCCATAATCGTCTTGCTGCTCGATGTACAGGTTTCAGTAAGGAGCAGGCAGCTCGTCTCCTTGCGTGTAATCCAAGATCGTGGATCCGGCGTCGGATTGTCTGACTTGAAACCTGAATTCCCGTAGCATCGATCAATTCACGACGAATTTTGGGGGCGGTTGAAGTCCGAGTCCGCCGTACCAATCTTCCAATAAGGCGGTCTTGAGCGGGAGTTGTTCTTCTTCTTGTACCCCTTCTTGGCCCCCTAGGTCGATACTGAATATCCCCAGCGTTAGCTCGGACGTGGGCCCTTTGGACGGATCTAACTGTTGTTCCAAGCAGATTGGCAATTTGGAGGGTAGATAATCCTTGTTCCGTCATTCGTGGAATCAATTCCAGCTGGTCGGGCGTTAGATGCGACATCGATATGATAATTTTTTTTGCAAACGAATCAAAATTGACGTCTAACCTAGCTTGTCAGTCATTGATTGTGATTCTTGTTACCTTGGTTACGGGCCATTCATTTCAGGCGAACAATGGGTTGATTTTATTTTTTTCAAAATCTTGCCGTTACAATTGGGTTTTTTCATGCCCAATTCTTGACTACTGACAGCAAGGAAGATCTGGACGTATTCAGAATGGATGATCATTCCGAAATCAAGTTGATTTTCATTTAATTCTCCTACCAACCGGATTTTCAGATTTAGGTCACCTTTGAGGAAACCCTTGATCTTCAATCTTCATCTTGAGTCTATTCTGATCTTCATATCTCTTCATCTAAAGTTTCAGCTTCAAAATGAGCCGGAGATTTTGAAAATCGGTTGAAGAGGAAAAAAGTTATGACTGCAAAACCAAAAAGTTAAATTTTTGAGATCACCCTGTAAACAAAAGAGATAATAAGACAATTCGAAAAATATCTTGAGGTAATGAGTTCATCTTCATGCCACTGCTGTCAAATTTGAAAAAAAATTTTTTTTCTTCATTTGGGATCCTTTTGAAAATTCAGAAATTTTGCACAGTTTCAGATAATACCCTGTAGTGATTCTATACGGAAAACCTTATGTTTTGAAGAAGTACGAAATTATAGCTAGAAGACTGGGCTAGCGAACAGTGTTTACAGCATTCAAATTGTCCTATGCAGAAAAAAGTTATTCAGATTTTAATATGGTCAAAATTTTGGGGTGCGACGAAATTAGTGTTGAGTAGTTTATAACCACTGGTTGTACATGAATAATAATTCTATTGTATATCGTTTTTTCAAAAATTTTGGAAGTTGATGATAGTACAGTAATTGCACGATAGTTTTTTATTTGATTTTTTATAAATGATCTGTATAGGAATTGAGAGAATATCTGAATATGATTTGAAAAGGTAGGTTGGTAGCCCATCAAATCCAATTGAAGCTTTTGGTTTCAAAACTTTAATGGCTTCTGTTATCTCCTGTTGGCTGGGACTTATTATATCGAAACTGTTCTTCTGTGAATAGAGTCGAAAATAACTAGCAGGTGGCTGACATGTTCTGTTTGCACAAATTATGACATCAATCGCAGTAGGAGTTTTAAAATTATTCTGCTTGTTTGAACTTTTAATGGAGGCATATACCAGTACCATGTTTTGTATATAGAATATCAAATTGAAAATAGAAACAAATCTGATTAAATACAAAAAGGTTCCTTATTACTGAAGCTATCAAACTCACAAGGTTTCATCATAATCGTAGAAAAGACTTTTGAGTCATGAATGAAAAACCGATTTTTTTATTAAAACCTTGACACTCTATTATACAGAAACGAAGAAGTTTAGGACACACGTTTATATGAATTTTTTTCATAAAATATGACAAGTAATCACCACCCGAAATTAATGACATCATTTAAGGTACACCCTGTACACCCTGTACACCAAACCTTTTTTTTTGGTGATTATCTTTTGCAAAACCGTCCTAGAAACCGATCGAACATCTGACATAATTTCTTTGGTCGAGTTTCTCCAAATCAAGTTTCACTTTCAAAATTTTGACGTGTTGCCTAACAATTTAATCGTTTTGGTTGTGGTCGAATATACCTAATTATTTGGCAGATTAGAACTGTTTTCACGCAAGTTTATCGCGGGAGTGTATTATTAATGTTCTTTCTGAAATGATTTAACGTGTAGTGAAGGACAAAACATCAATTAGAATATGCTCTCCTTCTCAGGATTAGACAGTGTTGAAAAACATGTCGAGAGAGATTGTATCAATGTAATTGCCATTATAAACTCGTGTAGCTGAAGCGGTTTTGTTTTAATACGATTCGCGTGTTTTTTTTTAATTTGTTCGCAGATAGTATGGTGTATTTTAGCTAATTGAAAAATTGCGAGCACGATGTTTGAATGCAGGATGTTTTTATTACATCACAGCTGGTGAAATTATTCCAATCGATGTTTGAATTGCTAAAATATTCGAAATACAAACGTAGTGTACCTATATGGAATTCATAGCTAGTTACACTGATCAAAAGGAATTTTTTCAATACTCAGGTCCAAAATTTTTCTTCTGACTTCTGAATGTTTAGAAGGTCATTTTTGAACCGAATGAAAATTTTTACCAGGTAATGCAGGTAATATACAATACCCATCATTCTCGTTTCAATGGTTTTTATTAAACATAATAGAATATTCCGTCATACTAATTGTTTTCAAGATTTGTATAGTAAAATGTACCTACAATTGCTGTGATTCTGTATGTTAATTCCAAACGATGATTATGATAATATCAAATGGTTTTTCTTGTATTATTGTTCTCGACTTCGATATTTCCACTTTTCTTGATATCGCAACTGAACCATTCAATTTGTAGCACAATGTGACCATTTAATTATACAAACATTAATCAAGCAACGGTACAAAAATCCACTGGTTAGTGATGATTTTTGTATGACCTCGTCCTTGATATATGTTGGGAGTGGGGGACGCTTCAGTCCTATATCATCCATTTTGTAGGACGAAGGTTTTCTCGAGAACTTTATCAAATTATTTTCGCGACTAGGGTTACTAGGGTAGCTACTAGAGTCGTATAGGGAGTTGTTCCCCTTATACGAAATGCGACTTGGGGTGTAGCTATAGATGGTAGCTATAGAGACTCAAGGGGTAACAACAGAACATAAACTGGGATACTAGGAGGAAAGTTAAATATACATTTTAAAATAAGGGACATTCAATAATAAAATATGGGACAAATAAAACTCTTACCTAAAACCATCTCTAAACCAATACTTACAGCTAAGGCCAATAGGGCCTCGCCAATAAGGCTAACTGAGCACTAGGTCTCTCTCCTCTTTAGGAGTCTATTACTAACTATATTATCGTTCCATTCATCTTGTATTTATATAAGGACATGTTTATATCATTCGGTCAACGATTTTAGCTCGTCACGTGACTTTGCTAATTTCAATGTCGGTCGTAATGACAATGAACTTCGATCGTGATTGAATTAATAAATAACAAGAGTGAGTGGATCAATGCACTAAAACAATTCAAAGGGCATTACTCGATATTCACGACATTATCTCGAGGTTCAACTAAAAAACTAACTTTTAGTAATGCATTTTTTGCACTCACCAAATCGACATGACTTACGCCTGCGTAGTTTATTAGCTACCACTTTCGAGAATTCTCGTAGAGAGGAAAGTTGGACGTCTTGTCAAAATGAAGCTACTCACGAAGATTCAGCATGTTAGTAATCATTTTTGAATCAGGGTCCTATTCTACAGCTTTTGAGCGTAAGAATGGGAAAACGTACCATTCAATTTGTAGGACAATATGACCAGTTAATTATACGAACATTACCCAAGCAACGGTGAAAAAATCCGCTGGTTAGTAATGATTTTTCATGACCTCGTCATTGATACATGTTGGGAGTAGGGGACGCTTTAGTCCTATACATTTTGTTGGACAAAGGTGTTCTCGAGTACTTTATCAAATTATCTAGAGGTTCAACTAAAAAACTAACTGTTAGTAATGAATTTTTTGCACCCACCAAATCGACATGACTTACGCCTAAGCAGTTCATTAGCTACCACTATCGAGAATTTTCGTAGTGAGAAAAGTCGGGAGTCTTGTCAAAATGAAGCTACTCACGAACATTCAAACTGTTAGTAATCATTTTTAAAATGGGCCTCTGATACTGGACTATACCTTGAAATATGATTTATAAATGAATATATTTCCCAATTTAGTGTCCTGTTTCAAAATATAATTCAGAAACACTCAAACTTGGTTATCAGATCTTCCTTCGTCCGTAGGGTGAGTGATTATTGGGTCCGAGAGTCATGTGTTCTGAGCAGACGAAGTGAACCAAGGATGACGGTCTTCTGCATTCGTGCGGCTAAGACTTCTGCCATATCACGGCAAGCCGGTTTTATCTTCAAATTCGAGAGCAGTGTGTCCATCATTCCACCAAGGACTCCTATAATCAGAACCACCATTTTGACAGAATAGTTTGGATTCAACCTGTTCAAAGAGAAGATATTTAATCCGTTTTTCCTCCTCTTTTCGAACGATATTCATTTCGCCTGGAGCGGAGAACTCCACGACGAAAATAGTTTTAACTTGGTGGTCGAGGAGGACAACATCAGGCTATTGGCTTGCATTTGTCTGAGGGTGGGAAATGAGTAGTTCCAATAGATTTGGCACCTCTCATTCTCCACAATGGACTCAATATCCCCCGGAGCATAAGGCATCATCGGTGTCTTGTTTATACCGTACGAGTGTCGAGTACAACACTCGTAGCGCCGCCTTATGCCTGTAGATATAGCCTGAGACCTCATAAGCTGGGCATGCTGATAGCAAATGTATTATGGTCTCAGGTGCCCCACGACAGGCCCTGCATCGGGTGTCAGGGACGTCTATATCCATCACACGACTACGGTAGACTAGGGTATTGAAGACACCATCCTGGCAGGCCATTATGAATCCCTCGGTCTCCGATTTGAGCTCACTTGACCCGAGGAAGGCAAAGGTCAAACTTTTGAAAAGCCAAGGTATTCGATGTTGTTGAAGAAGACCCCATGCAATGGCTTATCCGTAATATGTAGCTGATGTAGGAGGACCTCGGTCTCCGCAGCTTTGGTGTGAGCTTTTTTCTGAACGGGTTCCAACTCGGTGACTGAGTTTGGATTAGCTCGTTCAGTGTCGAATACGAGACCAAGTTCATCGGCTGCACGGGATGCTGCCTTGAAAAGAAATACTCCAATCCCTGCTTTATCATGGTCGCAGACCATGCAGAGTAGGGAATCTGAACTCCCGATGACTTTACAGCCTGCATCCAGCACCATTTTGTTATGCAGACACTCCAAACTCAGAAGTCCACGGCCTCCCCATCTGGGAAAGTATAACCGCAGAACCGACGATTTAGGATTCAAGCTCCTATTAAGATGCATCATTTTGCGAGTTTTAACGTCGAATTGTCGCAACTCTTCCTGAATCCACTTCAACACTCCAAAGGAGTAGAGTAGGATCGGAACGGTAAGCATATTAGTTGCTGCAACTTTGTTCTTCCCCGATAGTTCTGATGACCAGATCTGTCGGAGTTTATGCTTATACTTGACGCGGAGAGAGTTTTTTTTTACTGTAATTACCTCTTGAGAGCGGTGTTGCTCCACCCATATGCTTCCGTCTCCGTATTCCTTGCATCGTCCTCTTTCGAGATGAACCGTGGCAGATTTGTCGATCCCCAATTCTATTCTGATAGCATACGTGTACTCTTCCAGCACATTATTATTAATATTATTATATTTTTGATCCTGCTGATATCCAGTGGAATAAAAAACTGTCTGATAAAAGTGCAATATTATGTTTTCTGGTGGAGTAAAGTATGTTTATATAACCTTCATTTTCTGATCAAGACATGCTTTGATGAAGCGAAGTCGGATAACTTCATATGGTTTAGTTCGTTCTGATATAATATGGGAATTTCCATCGAGGATTGCAAGTGCTGTAACCAACAAGTAGAATGATAAATGAAATGAATAAAATAGACAATGACAACATACCCTTCTGGTACACTTCATGGTATCAGCCAGGGAAATAGTTGTTTTCTCTCAGATGTTTTTCTCATATTTTCCACTTGGTGGTAATGTTGGGAGACACGGGTACATCGACATTTTCGATTTTATTCAAGTCATTTGATAGAGATATATTTGATTTGATGGACACTGAATGATCTGAGTATTATCAGTGGACTTCAGTTTTTAAAACAACGAATTGTGGTGCTACGCTTCTTTATAAAAAAAAAGAAGTATAATATTAATAATTAAAAACCATCAGAAAGCAAGTGAAAACATAGCAGTCACTGACTAACTCAATTCGGATGCCATGAGTTCTTTCTAAAATTTATACCTCGCCAGTGAGTTGATGAAGCCAGCCCAAAACACGGACTGCTCTAGATTTTTAAGGAGATTTCTAAATGGAATTTAGAATAATATTAAATAATAAAAGCACAGGTAGTACCTATGTAGTATGACGACTACCCTGTTTGAGAATTGGGGTTAGGGTTGGAAATGTTGGAATGAAAACCCAAACGCTCAGTTCACAAACCTCTAATAATCCGTAATGCTGAATACAGAAATGCTTCAAATAAGTGAGTACCTTGTACGGTGTTGTCTCGATGCCTTCCAAGCTCCCGTTGTGATCACAAAGGGCTGACAGGTGAGAATGTGACAACCTGGAAAGTACTAGTTAAATTGGACTCAAAGTCCAATGTAGAGAAACAAATATCTATAGATATAGATTAGCAAAAATTATTAGGTTTGTAAACCACCAAAATCAATTATAAAAATATCCTCCACTTTGATAGTGGGCCACAATTAACAATTATAATGTATAATTAAATATACCTCAAATAAACCATTCAAATATTTATAACAATTCTATAACCCAAATGAATACATCTGCACACTTATGGTGTGCAACAAAAACCAATCAATACTAATGATAATTATAAATAATACTAATAATTATAGTGGAATACTGCCCTGAAGTACACTATTGAAAACAAATATATAACGTTGTTAACTAAATAAATGTCCACACTGATGGTGTGTAGCAAATATCCAATATATTGATAATAATAATTATGATAGGGTTAATAACTTCATGAAGTACCCTCGTAACAATGAATAATAAAATCCAAAAGAAATCTGGATTAAATAACAAATGAAATCAAAAATTAATAATAAGTGTATCTAGGCCAAAAAAAGGTTTCGTAAATTTGGAAAATACCCTTAATGACCAGTTAGAATTATGTAGCTCTCCACTTCTGAATTTGTGACTTTTGATAACAAAGTTGGACCCACCGATTGTATGAACCCCTATTAGATAAATTAAATTGACTCATCAGGTAGATTCTAGGTATTTCCCAACTTGTTTTGAAACATCAGTTAGGTAATTTAAACCCAACCTCTCTTTAATTACTTTCTTATGTATAAATATTCACGAACTTGATGAAATCTGTAGTTACTTGAAAATGGTGTAAAAGCCGAAACCGGTCGTAATAAAGTAGTAAAGTGTTAGTGGAAACTGGACAAAAGTTATATTTTTTCTTCCTTTTCTTATTTGGAAAATAATATACAAAGAAATGTGCTCTATCCGTGTGCTTCCCCACTGCTGTCCAAACCCAATACAATAAAATAAGTGTTAATAAATGTTGATATATACATTAATTTATGTCAAGAAAGGCTCCGTAAATTTTGAATATATGTTAAAAAGATGAACACCAGTCTGTACTCCTTCAGCGAAGTGGCTCACGGTACCTATGGCCTTGGGACAACTGGAAGGTCCAACACTTCCACTCTCTTAGCAGCTACTGACGACGTACTGATCCCTTCGTTCTCTCGGTTCGTTCACCACTGCAGAATACTAGTGAACGGTCCCTCCTGTCCCTCCAAGACTTTCAGTGTCCTGAGGTGGATGGAAAAGACTGCTTGACAAGTATTGATGCCAGAATACAAGTAACTTGGTTCAACTTGAAAATCCAACACCCTCGCCTGCTCAAACTACTGTTGGATGGTCACTCTTGTCCCTTCAAGACTAGCAATGTCCTGAGGTGGATGGAATGGACTGTTAGATCAATAATACAGGGCCAGCCAAGAGCTTGGTACAACTTGAAGATCCAACACTTTCGTCTTCGTGGGTGGATTCAAACTAATCGTGGTACTACGGTTTACCAGGTGGAATGGAAGTATCACTCCAAAGAAAAGAATGAACGGCAGCAACAAAATTCTAATAACTTGGACTCGGAGCTTCCAAAATGACGGTGTGTGACACTAACGTTAAATCCCCATTATAGGTACTCTCGGTGATGTATCAAATACCAAAATGACTATACAAGTCCACAAATATCACCCGAGATTATTAAACATTTAAAATCAATAGAATCCACGATAACGTGATAAAATACTCAAAAATTGATTACATGCGTTTAGTCACACAACTGCTTCCACAACGTAGCACACGGAAGACGAAGTTCGAAAAGATGGTTGTCTCCAAGAAGCCAAAACGACGTTATTTTCAAAAAAAAAACTATTTCTTTTTCCAGATAGTCAAAAGTCAAAAACATGGAAAGTATATTCGTCTGTCTCAACTCACAGATACTGTCAAATGTGATCTGTTCGTGCAGAACTGATTTTCAACAACTATTATTGGCAACGAATATTTAACAACATAGTATTGTAATGGTTAGTAAAAGTCAGAAGATATAGTAGGATCAAAATCATATCAACTATAAGTCACCCTCCGTGCAAATAATGTTTTACAACTAACATACCAATGAATGACGTCACTAAAGCGCAAGAGAAATCAACTCAACTAAACGCCTACTTCACGAACAAATTCTCAACGATTGAAATGAACTACTGACAGAAACAAGTCGTTCAAATTGACTACTTTCAGAAATGATAACCTCACAAATTTCGTAACAAATAATATTTTGAACGTTATATCAAGCTAAAAAACAATATGATGAAATGATTAAAATGGAGTATGCGCAGAATACAATCGAAGGTACCAATAACAATAAAGAGAAAGAAATTCAATGGTCAAATTTATACCATACCATAGGCGGTTCATTAAAGTAGAATGTAGAATCTATAGCAAGGTTTCATGATTTTACACAATATAAGGTAAGAGAATAGTCTCATCTGCAAATAGATGTGAAAATTTGATTTTGAACCGTAACAGTGGTTTGGTTGAATATCGTTTCTATGCGAGAAGCTCTGAATCAACGAACTGCAATTCAATCAATCCACGATTCTTTGTAAAATTGGTTCTTTACAATAGTAGTAGTTTGAAACACTCATTTATCAACATTTGTTTTGCGGCTGAAAAGAATTATATGATTCTTATCTTCCGCATTATCGGCCACGTGTTCGATTGAAAAATCGTTCCTTCCAGGAAATAATTCTTCGATAATCGGTCGCTGGCAGGTTATAATTATATGGCATTATGTCATACCACGACGCTGATGCTATCGCGGAAACCTTGAATAACCTGGTGAATATTCCGTGGTTACTGTATATCGCAGTTGGTTCGAACTAAGAATGACTAACTCACAAGATGTACAACTATGTTTCTACAGGAAATCAAAATCTCATAGTCCCTGATTATAAGTGGAACATAATTAAGAATGGAGCGTTATATACACAGAATTAAAAACAAGTTTGAAATTAAATTCAAAACGTTTCTGCACAAACACATATTCTACAATTAATACTGTTGAATACTTCAACACATCATTCTTATAGAACAAATTTGAATTCTTTTATTTTTATCTTATTTGCCTCCTTTTTCCCTTTGTTTTTATCAATCTGTATAAACGATATTATTCCGCCATATTATGCCAGCTCAGAGGCCCATTACCATCACTATTTGTAGTAGTATGGATGTAAGTAAAAATACAAGATTTATCTTCCTGTAAGTGATGGTGAAATAAACTAGATTTCCAAGACTCCTTTGACATTAATAACTATCGGCCCATTTCATCATTGAGTGTATTTTCTAAAGTGATTGAGAAAACTATTACTATCAGAATCAACTGCTAACAGCAGATTTAATATGATATCATCCTCACATCATAGTTTTAGAAGTAATTTACCTACAGAAACTGCAGCAGTTGAGCTGACTCAATACGTCAATGATGGTATAGACACCAAGCAATTCATAATTGTAGTATTTTTCGACCTTACTTGTGCTTTCGATACTTCAGATATACATTCTGTGCAAGAAAAATTGGAGAAACTGCCACATCAATAAATGTTTAATTTCTATCCTGATATAAAATTGCTGGTGAAAGTTGATGACATTTTCTTCGTCTGAAAGGGGCATTTTTTCATCTGAAAGGAACATTTCCCTCGGAAACCCTCAAGGCAGTGTGTTAGGTCCGGCAATTTTTTTTTATATATGAATGAACTACCAGAATTTATATCTTATTGAAAGGTGTTTATGCATGCTGACGATACATCTATTACAACTAGAGGAAGAACACAAGAAGGTCACTATCAAAGTGACTCTGTATTATAGTCTTTCCAATATCAATTGCAACAACCCGTATAGGTTCAAAGGAAACACCGCGGTCCTCGAGTCATAAATCATCATGTAAATGAGGTGTCGGCAAATCAAAGGAAAATTTTCAAATCAAAGTCAAACATAGTTGATACCAATTATATTGATATCGAGATAAACAACCATCAACTCCATATCAGTAAAGAAACGAAGTTCCTAGGAGTCACAATAGACGAATGTCTGAGTTGGACTCAACATATAAATATACTGTGTGCTGCCACGCGTATAACTTAGCTTTAGGCTTTTATAATGTCAACCAAGCTGTCAGAGAGCTCACGACTAACTCAAGTGGAGACGGGAGTGGGTCATAACAAAACAATTTGTGATGAGATGTACTAATATGGGCGCCAGCTATATGAATGCAAGCTCTAATTTATACTGATCCCCATATAACACGAATAGTATTAACAATTAAAGTTACCACACTCTAAATGATAAACAGCTTACTGTTTGAAGAAGTATAATTATTAAAATCAAAATGATAGTGAAATGACTATTACGGGTACGTTCTCACGCAAAACTAAATAGATATATAAATACCTGAATATTATTGAAATCGATATTACAATTGGTCTACAGGTACAGTTCAATTACCAAATATGTTTTAAAACATTAACAAACCTCTTAGGTGAGATTATACAAGCACTAGTAAATAGAAAAAGTTTAATTTGTATTCAATATCACACACAAAATACATCTACCGCTGTAGGGTAGTAGAAAAGGATAGGTCTTAAACAATCCGCAATAATATGGTGCACCTTACCTTGTAGCGTTCACACATTAGCATTAGGTTAAAGATTATGCTATGAAAAAGGATATCAGTAACGGTAGTGTTAGATAGATCTGGTACTTGGAGTGCCAAGTCAGGTCAACTAGGGTGGTCCAACCAGGCTGATCGTAGCTGCAATGGTGCTTCGTTGACAGTCTCTGCTACAAGTACAGGAAACTAGGATGGTTCAACCAGGTTGATAATAGCTGAAATGTTGCTTCCTGACAGTTCACGCTACCAGTACCTGAATGCCCTACTCAATGGCTATAGTAGGAGGAAGATGGTCACCAGGATGACATACCATACATCTACGGAGTAATGAAACTTCCTCCAACTCGACATTTTGTTCAGCAACTTAGATGACCTAATGAATACCTCTATCCAGAACAGGCCTAGGTGCTCCCACAGTGGACGATGCTTTCGGTAGGCTCTTTTCAAATGTCAAAATATCCTGGTCAAAGGGTTAACAGCGGCACATAGGATCAAGTACCCAAAAGGCCTAACAAATCAGATCCTAAAATACATGCAGAATTGCCAAATGATAGAAGAATACCATGTGCGAGACTTACCAGAGATAATTGGGCTATATAGTCCGCCGAGAGGTACGGTTCAGAAATATTCATACAAAGCAATTTAATCGACTAAACGAAAACTGAAACCTTGTGGCAGTTGCAAGATATAATCACTTTACGGACGATTCAAATGGAAATAAAATTCTTTAAAGCACAGCGTTGTGGTCACACTGAAAACTAATTAAGCTTCTTCTTCTCAAACTTTAAATCAAAAGGTCAAATCCATGTGCATTTTTGCCAAGTACACTTCTCGAAGAGTATTACACTCTCAACTTATTATTCTTTTTCCACAAGCTAGAAAGATATTGTGAAGCCCTATCCTCAAATGAAACACGCCAGAGTAATACTGCATGACATCACCCATTTCCCCTCTTCAGTTATGAAACCAACAAGTCACTCCGTGCTACTCCAATTGAATGCAGAAGTCACAACAACCACAAGTCTATGGCGTACTCGGCTTAGTGCGCACACCCAAGACGTGGAATGAAAAGTGTTAACAGAGTTCCAAAAGTTAACAACTAAATCACGAATGACAATTAATAACCTGGGGATAACATTAGGCCACTTAGTAAATTACTTAGTAAATGTATATTATGATCTTTTTACTCAAAAGTTTCTTAAAAAATAACCTTATGGGGACAAGGTATGGATGTGTATAGGGTATTCACTACAAAAACGAACCTCAAGAACAATTTTTTGGGATTAAGCCAGCAGACACCTGCAGATATATGACGAGAACACACTAAATACTGCCAGTAATACGAATATCTATACAATTTTTTCTCATTTATCCACCTTTACAAAAATAAAATAAAAACTAACTGTGAAAACCACAATTACTTCACATGTACTCACACTTCACACGTATTCAAATCTCTATACTGCTAAAAAATGTAACATTTTATGCAAGAAGCCACTTATACAACAAACTTCCAGTGGACATCAAATCAATAACGACCGCAATCGCCTTCAAAAGACATTTCAAGAAGATCCTTTTTCCTTATGTATAATATATGCTTTTACCATACGGTAAATTATTATTATCATTATTAATTGGTATTTTTTTGCAAGAATCTGAGACAAATAATTATTAATTTGTGGAGCACTAATTTGTTATCTCATTAGCTGTTCATTATAAAGAGTGTGTTCAATGATAATCGCGCGTGGAAGGTTTTGGCAATTTTAACGAGACGACAGCTACTGATAACTTTTTTCGTATCTTTCATATTCATGACTAATCGATAAAGAGAACATTTTATGTTTATTACGGAGGCTTTTTCAACACGCCTCAAATTAAGAGGATATTTCGGAAATTGGCTGACTCATCTCATTACCGAAATCCACTTATATAGAGCCTTCAGAATCTTCTGCTGCTCACTGCAACGAGAAATGCAAGTCAACAGTTACATATAGGCCAATCACTTTAGTGAAAATGAAGAGAAAATAGCAAAACAGTGCAAACTTTCAAAAAGTTGTATTTTTGTGCTCATTGTAACCATAAATATTTGTGCCCTCGTTAAAAATGTAAATCATAAATAATTAAAACAAAGGAAATATCCTTCCCCCCAATTTTGCGACCATTTCCAAGTTTGGCATCCGAGTAAACAAATTATTTTTCCCGCTGCCGACACTGTAAATAGTCCATACATGCTTAGCAACAAAACAGGTAAATGGCCTATATCATTCGTCTACTAATTCATCTTGACAACGGAACTTAATAGTGTCATTTACATGCCTAGGGTAATAATGACTTTGACTTTGACAAGTAATACCTTCAGCTTCATTCATATAAATTTTTAGGTTATGAGACCTTTTGAATATTATTGTTATCTGCTTATTCGGTAACTTAGTTACACGCACAAGCAACTTAGAATGAAATAGCGAACGAATAATCATGAAGGAAGGGTAAGAAAACAAACTTCAATTCAGGCAAATTTTGAGAAATGTCAACAAGCAGCGGGAAAAACATAATAAGTAACACGGAATGTATCGACTGTTATCATCCTCGGCAAGCGACAAGCCTCGGCTTTGCCTCGGCTCGTACTCGCTCACCTCGAATGTTAACACGTCTTTACATTCCTTGTTACTTAAATAACTATTATCCAATACATGACAGTTATGTCTGTCTTTATTACATCGTTAGCTAAAGGGTCCTTTCCATCATATTTAAAAATCGCCACAATTATTCCAATACACAAAGGAGGAGACCATAACACTCCTGCTAATTTCAGACCAATTTCCTTGCTACCGATCCTCTCAAAAATCTTAGAAAAACTAGTGAAAAAAAGAGTAACTTCCTTCCTTAAGAAGTTTAATGTACTGAGTTCACAACAGTTTGGATTTCTTGACTCAAAAAATACCCAAGATGCCATCTTTGCATTTCTAGAAAACCTTTACCTCAACCTAAATGAAAGACAAGCAGCTGCGGCGGTGTTTTGTGATCTCTCCAAGGCTTTTGATTGTGTGAGTCACGAAATACTACTACAGAAGCTTGAAGTCTATGGATTCAGAGGTTCGGCACTTACTTGGTTGAAATCATACCTATCAGAACGTCGCCAAAGCGTCTTTCTCAATAAGGTGGAATCCAAAGAATGTAAAATCAACTGTGGTGTGCCACAAGGCTCAGCTCTACGACCTGTCCTATTTTTGTTATTTGTTAATGATTTGGCCAAAGTAAAAACATTACGGATCTGCATGACCACCTCAGTGTGGACCTAAACAATATAAAGAAGTGGTGTGATGCCAATCTCCTCTCGTTCAATACAAGCAAAACGAACATTGTCTATTTCAAATGTGATATCAATGAAATCCCATTGGAGAATGGTACAATTACAAATGTTTCAGAGAGCAAGTTTTTAGGGTTGCATTTTGACGAAAAATTAAGATTTGAAAGCCATATAAATCAATTGTGCAAACAGCTGGCTGCAGGCTGCTATGCTATACGAGTTGTCTCTAACGAGCTAGATATTGCTAATGCTAGAAAGGTTTACTATTCATTGGTTGAAGCCCATCTGAGACATGGTATTTGGTTTTGGGGAATGTGTTCACAATATCTCTTTGATAGGGACTTTATTTCGCAGTAAAGGGCTATAAGAGATTTATGCAAAGTCAATTATCGTGATTCGTGCCGTGCATTATTTATGGAACAGAGAATTTAAACAGTCATGTCTTCTCATTCTAGAGACAGTATGTCTCATACACAAGAAGTATAAAGACAAAGTAAAATCTAACTCAATACATAAAACATTATTATCACTACATATCCCACTTCCAACGCTTATATCCTCCCTAACACAAAATTAATTAATCTACAGAAGCAGAAAATTATTCAATCATCTTCCTAGCACCATAAAAGAAATACAAAATGGTACTTACTTCAGAAAAAAAGTAAAAAATCTCTTGGTTGTGAAAGCCTATTATACGTTGGATGAATTCTATCAGGACCCATTTACCCGATCTCCAACTAGAAATGTATATATACAGGATGTTTCTTAAGTACGTGTAGAAAATTTAGAAGCGTATTGCTGACATCAAAATAAGAAGAAACGTTTTTCGGGGCGTGGCGCAGTGGTTAGAGCGTCCGACTTTGGGTCGAAAGGTCCGGAGTTCGAGCGCCAGTTGCGGCTGGGATTTTTTAATTTAATTTGACCGATTAAATTACTCAAATCTCGTGGCTGGACTGGGGTGAGTCCTGCACGATTCACTGTTGCGTTCCAATTTACAGTGCTGCTCCTAAAGTGGCGCATGGAGTTGGTAACAAGGCCTATCCAGAACA
Organism: Chrysolina oricalcia; assembly: GCA_944452925.2. NCBI lineage: Eukaryota > Metazoa > Arthropoda > Insecta > Coleoptera > Chrysomelidae > Chrysolina > Chrysolina oricalcia. The sequence continues at coordinate 53,145,879 of OX101811.2, forward strand.
CGTGGCTAATGACCATAGCAGTCGATGATACAGAGTGTCAAAGTTGAATTCTTATTTTTATTTTTTGTGAATAATTTCTAAATAATTTTGGTATTTGAGTAAAGTTTGGTATCTGGGAATATTTATTATTTAGTTCATGTAAGAAATATATTCTTGGTAGAGGTCAATGCGAGAAACTGTTTTCGAGTTATTCAGATTTGAAATATTCGATGCAAGTGATTTTGAATGACAAGATTTTTTAATTCAAAATAAATTCAATAAGAAATTAGTTTTTTCACAATTAACACAAAATTTGATTTTGTCATTGAAATATCATCCCAGATACCAAACTTTAATCGAATATCACAATTATTTTGGCATTTATTCACAAAAAAAACAAATATGATAATTAAACTTTGACACTCTGTATCTTAGAAACGAATAACTTGCGGACATGTGTTTACGGGAACTTTTTTTCTTATTTCGACGTCAGCAACATGCTCTTGAAGTTTCTACACGTACTTAAGAAACACCCTGTATATATGTATGTGTATAAATAACAAAAGGTTACTAACGACATTTACAGTTATAATATAAATTTATCTAACCCCTTATCATAAGGAATAACTGGAAACTCTTTAATAATCTTTTTTGCTAAATCTAGATGTCATTGTTATTCGTTGACTGATCGTTTTTATGAATATACACATGAACTTATTTATTTATTTGTAATGTTCAATTGACTCAGCCTTTGCTGTAATTAAGTCCTCATCTAGTATTTTAGTTAGATTCGGCAACTTATTTTTATTCTTTTTTGTATTGTATACATGTACTTCAAATTACCTATTGTAGTGATTTCAAGGTTATATTCTTAAGGTTTGTCAACGAGAATTGTATTTCTTCCGATATTAAAGCATATTTTGATTGATTGATTGATTAATATTAACATCATTTTAGACAAGTAAACTATCAAATAACACACTAGTGTGTTATAATCCATAACTCACTAGTGAGTTATGGATTATAACTCACGTTCATATTTAAAGTAGTATTCTATTTATTTATTACTATTACAAGCAGAGTTCACATTGATATTGAAATAAAAGGAAAAAACTAACGGTTTATTCGAATTTTAAGTCATTGTAAAACTCGTTGGTTCATTAGAACCTTGTATTTTTACTGCCATTTGTGTTTTTTATGGGCTCAACTTTCGTTTACCTGAAATCAGTTACAGAAACTGCCATGGCAACCGTTGCTAGGGTAACGACAATACAAAAACCCGATTCCCATGGTGCGGAAATGCGTGGTTGCCAAGTTGTCCACTTTAGTTTAGCTGAAATCAGTTATGAAAAAAAGATTACCATGGTAACCGTTGTTAGGGTGAAGAGTAAACAATAATGCTATTCCCGTTCTGCGGAAATGCATATTTGCTAAGTTGGACCAGTTATAGTTTAACTGAAATCAGTTATGGAAAAACTGTTGCCATAGAAACCGTTGCTATGACGACAAGTAAACAAAAACCCGATTCCCATGGTGCGGAAATACATGCCATGCCAAATTGTCTGCTTTCCTTTGGCTGAAATTTGTTATGCAAAAAATATAGCCATGATAGTCGTTATGGTGAAAATGAGAGATTGCCAAGTTGGGTAAGTTATGGTTTAGCAGCAATTGGTTATGGAAAAAGTGTGACAACCATTGCTATGATCACGAGTAAAGAAAACCCCAATTTCTGTGTTGCGGAAATGCATGGTTGTCAAATTATTGCTGTTTCCAAGTTAGGGGTGCTTGAAAAAGATTTGTGGAAATAACTGTTAAATAATATCAAAATGAGTACTTATTCATCTGAAGGCGCATCCTTCAAAAAGATTATTTATATAAGTATTTACATTTGTCAATCTTACTTTGATCACTAATGAGCAAAGCAATCGCTTGCCCCACAGGCCACACACTATAAATGATCATGATCTTTTTCATAAATTTGAGAAAATGGACAAAGTAGTAACTTGCTTCGCTCGCGTGTCTTGTGATATAGTCCTAATATCTCAAATTACTGTATGGGTTCACAATAATTTCAACATTTGACCGAATTATAAATAGATTATTCTCCACCGTGAACATCATCTCTTCCGAAACAATTTCAATATCAAGGTTAAGTTAGTTCAGGATAGTTAAGATTGGGAAAGAGTTTTTTCATTACCTGGAGGAAATTGACAAAGTAGTAACATGAACGCAAGTGCGTCCGGCCGACATTTCGCAAATCCGCGCTCGCTTCGCTCGCATTTTGTGTTCTGAATATGATATTTTGAATTGAGCTGTTATTTTACAGTGAATGAGTTCTTGACCTATTCCGAAATCCACGACCCGCAATTGGTGCAAACAGTGAATTTGCCTTTTCCGAAGCAATAAGGATCAGTTTAGTTAGTTCAATGTAGTTAAATGTCCAGCGTCGCTTTAGCCGAGAAAGTAGTTTTTTTCCTGTTAGAAATTACGAAAAAATAGCTTCATTTAATTTCAATTATCTGAATGAGAATACGAATTTTCAGTTTCGGAATTTTTTTTAAGTTAAAGTGTCTTTTCACAATATCTATCAGATGTAGATCAATGTCCAGCGTGGCCTCAGTCAGGGAAATAATTGTTTCCTGTTACATATTACAAAAATTAGATTAATTTTCATCGTAGGTTGTTCCCATTTCCAGTGGAGTGAGTCATTGTTTTTTTATTGAGAATGTTTCCCCTTTCAAGTTTCAATTTAATTTTAAGTTGATAATTTGGCAACCGCGCACTTTTCCAAAACGGAAATCGGGTTTTTCTTTTCACTTATCCTAGCAACGATTTTCCAACGGCATCAACTTTTTCTTAACTGATTTGAGCTAAAATAAAGCAGAAAATTTGGCAACCACGCATTTCCGCACCATGAAAATTGGGTTTTTGTTTACTTTTGATCAAAGAAACTGTTGTTATGGCAACACCTTTTCCGTAACTGATCTCAGCAAAACTATAACTGATAAATTGTGAAAGGCTTTCGCGGCCATCGTCACTTACATAGTGGTTCTTCGGGTAGTAAGGCCGACGTGTTTTCAGAGAAGAACTCGACGTTTCGCCAACACGAGTGGTTAGCATTTTCAAGAGTTATTTTAAAAATTTTCGCTTTCTGTAGTCGCTGTCAAATGCTTGACATTTGTTATACGTTGTCTCAATAAATACCTGTGATTTGTCGTTCTTACATCTGATTGGTCCATAGCGTTAGCAGACATCATAGAATCGTTCGTACCGTTATTTTGTGGGTAGGGAGCTAATTGAGAATTTTTGAGAACTGGAAGCCAAACCTTGTTCAATTGTAGTCCTTCTTCGGTTCTGTTGAAGTTGCTGTGGTGTTTCTGAATTTCAATTGCTTCCCGGAAGAGTCTTGGGTAATACGCAGATGTTGAAGAGATGACTTGGGTTTCTTCAAATTTCACTCTATGGTTATCGTTGTTGAGAGTATGTTCTGCGACAGCAGATTTCTGTGTGTGCCCTAACCGACAGCAAGCCTTGTGCTCTTTGATTCTTGTTTTAACGGAGCGTTTCGTGGTTCCGATATAAACGCTGCCACAGGAACATGGAATGAGATAAACCCCAGAAGAGCATAGTACGTCTCGTTTGTCCTTCGCTGATCTAAAGTGGTCTTTCAGTTTCTTTGAAGGTTTATAAACGGTTTTAATCTCTTCTAATGGATACAAAGAAAGAGATATTGAGAGGTGTATGAAAAATAGAATAGAAATCAGAAACGGAAGAATCAATAGTAGACCAAATGACTGTCCATCCAGTGAACCAAGTAGTAGTCAAACCAACACCGAAAAAAGAAAAGCATTCTTACCATATGTTCCCAGAGTTACAGATCGTATCGGCCGTATTCTAAGAAAATATGAGATTAAAACCGTTTATAAACCTTCAAAGAAACTGAAAGACCACTTTAGATCAGCGAAGGACAAACGAGACGTACTATGCTCTTCTGGGGTTTATCGCATTCCATGTTCCTGTGGCAGCGTTTATATCGGAACCACGAAACGCTCCGTTAAAACAAGAATCAAAGAGCACAAGGCTTGCTGTCGGTTAGGGCACACACAGAAATCCGCTGTCGCAGAACATACTCTCAACAATGATAACCATAGAGTGAAATTTGAAGAAACCCAAGTCATCTCTTCAACATCTGCGTATTACCCAAGACTCTTCCAGGAAGCAATTGAAATCCAGAAACACCACAGCAACTTCAACAGAACCGAAGAAGGACTACAATTGAACAAGGTTTGGCTTCCAGTTCTCAAAAATTCTCAAATAGCTCCCTACCCACAAAATAACGGTACGAACGATTCTATGATGTCTGCTAACGCTATGGACCAATCAGATGTAAGAACGACAAATCACAGGTATTTATTGAGACAACGTATAACAAATGTCAAGCATTTGACAGCGACTACAGAAAGCGAAAATTTTTAAAATAACTCTTGAAAATGCTAACCACTCGTGTTGGCGAAACGTCGAGTTCTTCTCTGAAAACACGTCGGCCTTACTACCCGAAGAACCACCATGTAAAACTATAACTGGTCCAACTTGGCAACTATGCATTTCCGAAAAACGGGAATAGCATTTTTGTTTACTCGTTACCCTAACAACGGTTACCATGGTAACCTTTTTTTCATAACTGATTTCAGCTAAACTAAAGTGGACAACTTGGCAACCATGCATTTCCGCACCATGGGAATCGGGTTTTTGTATTGTCGTTACCCTAGCAACGGTTGCCATGTCAACACTTTTTCCGTAACTGATTTCAGTTAAACTATAACTGGTCCAACTTGGCAACTATGCATTTCCGCAAAACGGGAATAGCATTTTTGTTTACTCGTTACCCTAACAACGGTTACCATGTTAACCTGTAACTGATTTCAGCTAAACTAAAGTGGACAACTTGGCAACCATGCATTTCCGCACCATAGGAATCCGTTTTCTGTATTCTTGTTACCATAACAACGGTTGTCATGGCAACGGTTTTTCCATAACTGATTTCAGCTAAACGAAAGTTGACCCTTTTTATGCACCGATTCTTCTAGGTATGCTACCGTCGAGGACTTCCATTCTCCGTGACGCTTCAAAGTAGTCATATTCGCCCCTGCATTCGCCAAAAGAGTCGCCGAATACTTTCTGAGGCAGTGACCGGTGTAGAGCGCTGGTACCTCCAATTTCAAAAACATTGCAATTCTTGATGGTATCTTCGACTTTATTCGTTTATTCCCACACACTGGCTGGTACACCTCCCATTTTTGTAAAAAACAAAAAAGCGGCTAGAACAAATATTCTTTGGTCTCAAAGACATGTATTTTTTATACAAATTTATCGGGTTGACTGGAAATCCTTCTTCAAGTATGGTGAAACTTCTCGATTTCTTGGTTTTAGTGTCTTGCAAAACTACGTGAAAATATGTCCCATTGTCTTGAATATTTTTTCTATTTTCAAATTGACCAATTCATCGCATCTACAAGCACCGCTAATCCCCATTATTAAAGCCACTTTCATCAACAAGTACTCGTCGTCGGGAGCTTCGTTCTAAAACTTCTTTATTTCAGGTCGTTCTAATGTCTTGGACTTCTTTGGTTTGTATCCCTGTGATCAGCTTTTCAAAAAGCTCGTTAGTTTGTCATATTTTGAAACGTCGATTTGGTAAAACTTGCGAATGTGGGCAGGTGCCCGATTTTCGTGAAACTTGCACAGGTTTTGTAAAACATGATAATATTACTTTACCAATCAAAATTTTTCAGCGGAAATGTCTGTGAGAACCTTTTTTTGGCGAAAATCCTTCATAGTGGTCACTTCACAAATACTCCCCAGTCCAAGACAATTCACGTAATTTCCAATACAAATAATTGGTCATTAACTATAAACATCAACCCTCAGAAGTATAAAGGAGATTAATTGGGTGAATGAAATGAAGCTCAAGAAATTACGGAGTTCAAATTTTAAACTCGATTTTCAAAAATATTTGACAAATTCAATGACAGCTCTCATGATCATGAACATGATCGGATCGGGTGTATACATTCAAATGCAACGTTGCCAACTTTCACTTCCTTAGCGTGCGTCCACCTCCTAAAGGCTCGTTCATATCCTTTCGCAATTTTCTTCCGATTCGACTTACACGGCGAAAAAATTGCGCTGAATGATAAATGATAACATGTAATTTTTCAGTCTGGAGTTAGATATTACTACATAACAGTTATTTTTTCGCCGCATGAGTCGAATCACAAACAAAAGTGGATCGTAAGCAAGTTCTGTAACAAAAGTGCCAAAGTTAGGTTAGGTGGTTTTCCTTTCTTTTACGTTAGGAAATGGAATCTGTGTGCAGTTGTCGGGGCGGAAAAGGGGCGAGCGAAGCGAGCATAATATTACGGCGAGCGCAGCGAGCAACTATTTTTGTTAACGTTTTCAACGCTAAAAAGTGAGCAACTTCTGTAACAAAAATGCAAAAGTTAGGTTAGGTGGTTTTTACCTTCTTTTACGTAAAAAGATTGAATCTGCAGTTGTCGGGGCGGAATAGGGACGAGCGAAGCGAGCATAATGACGGCGAGCGCAGCGATCAATTATTTCAACGGTTTCAAAGCTAAAGAGTGACCAGATCGAAAGCAACGTCTGTAACAAATGTGCCAAAGTTAGGTTAGGTTGTTTTCCCTTCCTTTACGTTAGAAGTTCAGATCTGTCTACAGTAAGGTCGGGACGTAATATAGAGGCTAGCGAAGCGAACATAATGACGATGACTGCAATGACGATTTTAACGCTTAAAAGTGATAGAATCAGGAGTAACTTTCTCCAAAACCACCTTCTTTCAATTCAAAAGATTAGATCTGAATGCAAAGAAAATAAAAACTGATGTTTCCGCATACGTTCTCACGCCAACTGCTCAAGATTCCTCCTTCATTTCATCAACACAAAATACAGCCTCAAATTCAACAATTTTTCAGATATTTTCAACATATTTCCAAAAAAGAATCACATCAAACTGATCCCGGTATGCAGGAATTGAAAGAAAACTGGTAACGTCGCTTTGTTATCTTTTTAGTCTCTTCGCTTGTTTGACATTTGATACTTGCATCAATATTACTGTTATGAATTTCAATTTCAAATGAATTGAAACCAATGATAATTTGAAACCGTTTAAAGTTATTGGCATTTGTTGGAAGTGAATAAACAGCACAGAAGCAGTCATTTGGATCAATTTAAACTGGTTATAATTTGTATATTTGTAGGGTATGTACTGCCACACATTTTATCGAAAAAATACAAAAAAACATGATTTCCGCAAAAAAAAAAATTATCTCGGCATAAATTATTCGCTGTTTTAACGCATCTGTGAAAATTTCGTTAAAATCGGCCAAATGTCCAACTTCGCACGTTTTTCCGTCGATTTTTTTATAAAGATGAATAGTCGAGCGAAACATCGAGTATTTGGTCCATAGCGACGATGGGGTTATTTTTTTTGAAAAGTGAAAAATAAGCCAATATAGAACATTTTCATCCATACGTTTTATCTTCCGTGAATTCATCCAAGACTCGAACATTTTGAACTCGTATGCATCTCGGGACTTTTCTGGCAAAATCTGATCGCTGCTTCTTCCGCTTCCGTAAGAATATCCTCAGTAACGTAATTTTCATCGGTTTCCTCCATTTTATATACGTTTTTTTTTCTTCAAAAAAAGCTTCATGCAGGGAAAACTGACAAGTGTCAAAATTTACTAAAACATTTGCTAACAATGTACAACAAACAACCTACTTCGACCGAAATGTGATAAAGTCACTGTCAAGTCATTTTGACATTTATTGGGTACTGAGACGCAAATAGCTTTGATTTGATCACAAAACTTATTAATTATTATCTCATAAAAAAATTATTTCTTCCACTTGTTGCCTGATGGCATCGTCATATAAATTTTTCTCGCGTGACTCATTTTCAACTCAACACGCTAGTACCGTAAATGACTATAATCATACTTATTTTAATAACTCTACCGAAAAAAATCTAAAAGAGTGGCAAACGCAAAGAAACGTTTCTCTCTGTAAGATAAGTCTCGCCGAAACTTTGCCACCTCCGCCGATGACTACAACATACGAGGATATATTGAAAAATTCTTAGCCTACTATAGAACCAAACAAAATTTCAATGTCATAATATTTTATTACTCAACTTATTCTCCTCTTTATTGGATACATTTATTACAGCGAACCTGCGACGTCTCTAGACCTTCCAAACAAAATGTTTCTTCTTGCTCTGCAAACCAGACCTCCTCAGCTTTTATTACCTCCTCGTTGGAAGAAAATTTACGATCTTTTAAACTTTTTTTCAGTTGAGGAAAGAAATGATAATCGGACGGAGCCAAATCTGGTGTTCTAGTAATTCAAACCCTAAATCACGAATTTTTTGCATGGCAACATGAGATTTGTGTGCAGGGGCGTCGTCCTGCAAAGCCAAAATACCTTTGGATAGCTTTCCGCGTCTTTTCTCTTTAATTTTTTCCCGTAGAGTGGTCAGTAATGTCGAATAGTAATCTCCAGTTATTGTTCTACCCTTATCCAAAAAATCAATCATGATTACTCCATGGCAATCCCAACGAACTGAAGCAAGAACTTTTCCAGCAGATTTTTGGACACGAAACTTCTTTGGTCTTGGAGAACCGGAGTGTCGCCATTCCATCGATTGTTGCTTTGTTTCTGGATCGTAGAAATGTACCCAAGTCTCATCTATAGTAACAATTCGGTTTGAGAAGTCTACATTGTTTTCAAATCGAGCACAGATCGAACGCGATGCTACTACCCTTGCACGCTTTTGGTCAACATTCAAACATTTGGGGATCCATTTTGCAGCAATTTTTCTCATGTCCAAATTGACGTGAACTATATGATGAACGCGTTCGTATGAAATATTCAGTGCTTCAGATATCCGTTTCAGCCCAATTCGACGGTCTGTTAAAATCATGTCATGAACTGCATCGATATTTTCGGGGACTGACAGAAACTGGCCTTCCCGATCGGTCATCATCTTCAATGGAAAATTTACCTCTTTTGAAGCTTGTAGTCCAATATTTCACTGTCGCATACGAAGGACATTGATCACCAAGGGTATTAAACAGATCTTCGTAAATCTGCTTACCTCTTAACCCTTTCAAATACAGGTACCTACTTGATGATGGCTCGATACTCCAATTTTTCGATTTCCACAATTTCGGTGGACATATTTTTTCTTTTAATTTATTGCGTAACTCTGGTTTACTTTTTTGACGTCAAACTTTACACAGACACTCCTAATAAGTTATTGTTCGTTGCTATGGTAACGCAATATTTTGTTTATGCAGGGCACTGGTCTAGGCTAACTAGATATCAATACATCCTCGTATATTTATTCTTTATTTTTCACCAAATAATTTTGTTTGCTACCTGAACTGATTATGGAAACAATGCAAAAGTTTTTTGTTCTGGTCGGGGCATAGGGAGTAATCTCCCAGAAAACATTAAATTTGACACCACTGTAGAATTCGGGAACGTGGTAAAATTTGAAAAGAATGAATAATGCAAAATTATTTTTTTCTTTTTAATTGACAAAGTTCCCGAAATCTGTGATAGCAAATTTTATGTTTTCTAGGAAATTAATACCCTAGTTTCCTACCAACTCATAAAACTTCTGCATTATTTCAGCTACATATTTTTTTTGTTTATTTTACACTAAAAAATTCAGTTTCCAACCTGAATTGATTATGGAATAATGCAAAGTATTCTGAGTTGTTCGGAAACAGAGGTAGTAATTTTCTGGAAAACATGAAATTTGCCACCATCACAGATTTCAGGAACTTTGTCAAATTAAAATAAAAATGCATTATTTTCTTTCTTTTCAAATTTGACAAGGTTCCCGAAATCTGTTTTGGTGGCAAATTTAATATGTTTTCTGGGAAATGGGAAATTACTCCCTACGTTCCTCACCAATTAATTTTTTTTGCATTATTTCCATAATCAATTCCTGTTGCGAACAATTTTTTTTAGTGTAAAAAGAACAAAAAAAATATGTTGCCGTCATCGGCAGAGGTGGCAAAATTTCGGCGAGTCTTATGACATAGAAATAAACCTTTCTTTGCGTTGGCTACTCTTTTAGATTCTTTTCGGCCGAGTTATTAACAAAAGTATAAATAAATAATTCATTTACTCGGATGCCAAACTTGGAAATATTCGCAAAATTGGGGAACGATATAGGATGATACTTTCTCTACGACTATTGTATTCTACGTTCATTACATATTGATTTTTAATTGAAGAATAAAGATGATTCCAAGACACCGTGGATCCTAACCGTGGATCCTAAGAAGGCTTTGCTTGATTGAAGTTTTGTCACAGCTTGGCATCCGCGAATGTCAGATTGACTATTTTCTTAGTTTTAACTTTGATCTGTGTGACAAGTACCTAATATAAAATGAATAGAGCGGATTGGGAAAGCAGTTATAGTGAGGAAGATAAAATCTATCTTGCAACAAAGGTATGTCAAACAGTTTTTACTTGAACGTTCCACACTCTCTCAGTTCTTGGTCAGAGTTTTTCTAGTAGGTATTTTATTCACAAATTTTCGAGTGCCTGTTATAGCTCAGTTGGTAGAAGCGTGTGCATGAAGGAAGTTATAAAAAGGCTTCTCTTCCGAGGAAGTCTCTCGTACAGTTTATTTAAATCACAAACGGTATTAGAAAATTGCAGCACTAACCTCAGTGCCTAAAGCAAGCTGAGATCATCCCGATTCTAAAACAGGGCAAACCTGACTCAAGGGTCGGAAGCTACCGTCCCATTTCGCTGCTTAGTGCTATCGCCAAGGTGGTGGATAGGGACATCCAAAAAGCATTCGATACCGTCTGGATAGGAGGGTTCGTCATGAAAATGTTACGGGCAGGCATGCCTGAATACATGGTGAAGATTATTGATTCGTACCTGGCCAACAGGACTTTCAAGGTGAGGGTTAACGAAACTAGCTCCGTAGCGAGGATGGCCGGAGCAGGAGTGCCTCAGGGGTCGAGCTTGTCTCCACTCTTGTATTCGTTATTTACGTACGACTTCCCGATGTTTGCTAACACGAACACGGCGATCTACGCGGACGACACGGCAATTTACGCCCATTCGGCCTGGAGTAGTACCGCCGCAGCCCGCGTTAGAACTAATTTAAATTGGCTGGTCGTATCTAGCGAAAAACAAGATAGTGCTGAATCCGGATAAAACAGAGCTGATAAATTTCACAAAGAAACGCTCTGATGTGAAGATCTTTGGGGGATTTAGGGTTCTGGATAATCGGATTGATGAGTCCGCCTCCGTGAGATACCTGGGAGTAAAGCTAGACAGGCGGCTTACTCTCCATAAACATGTCAGCTTGGCTATTCAGCGAGCTGTAGCTGCAGTAAAGCGGACCTATCCGCTGATAGCAATGAATTCCAGGTTGGCAATGGAGAGTAAGCTCCTACTGTACAAACAGGTCATCTGACCAGCGATGGCCTATGCCTGCCCAGTGTTTTGCAGTCTCCCCAAAACTCAAATGTTGAGACTGGAGAGGTTGCAAAACAAAATAATCCGTATCGTCACCAACAGTGACAGTTACATTCGGCTAGACGCACTACGTTAGCTAGCCAACATCACAACTTCCGAAGAATAGGTGAAAGACCTGTCAGAAAAGTTCTACAGGTACTTCATACTTGGAAGTCCTTTGACCAGGAACATGACAGCAATCAGAGCCCAGCACAACATCCGTTGGAAACACGTTGGGTTCATTTACCAGGCATTGGATCTTTTCCAAGATAGACTAGAGGATCAGTAAGTATCCATGATATAAGGTAAAACCCGGTTTTTTCGTCGCTTTTCCGGGAACTCAAGAAAAACCCATTAGAAATGACACTAATAGTCTGATGTCCCACACACAACTCAATAACAGGAGATAGGTTGAAATGCTACTACTATGACTAAGCCGGCTATAGATGTAAAGACCCACATAACATCGTGGGGCTGCCCTCGGGCAGTGTGAGGTGGTCTGCACCGCCTCTGGATACTCGGGCAGGATTTCGACCCATCACTCCATGCAGTTTGAGTTCCCTCCATTACCCCATACCCTGTGGTATAGCGATAATTTTTACTGTTTTATATATTTATATGTTTGTAGACCGTGCTTATATTTTATATTATTTAATCCAATAAATCCTTTTTGAATTTTTGAATTTTGAACATGAAGTAAATGTATAACGAAGGTAGTTATATATGCGTGAGTTCGATTTTCAATTAAGACATTTATTCATTCATGAACGAACACCGATTATTCATGTATAATTGTTATTCTACCTTATATTACTTTATAATATACAGTGTGTCCCACTTTGAGCAGCCACACCCTCATATTTCGTTGAGCATGAAATAATTCGAAATTTTTTTTGACTCAAGTTGTAGTACTCGGAAATACCTACCTTTCTGTTTACGGAACCTTTGTATATCCATTTTCCACGGTTAACTACGACCAAATGAAAAGTGAAAAATTGGGAAAAACATACTAGGCATTTTTTTATCGCAAAAATAACACCAGATTCTGTTTCAGAACACCTTAAAACCCCCAAATCTCAATGCTTGAATCATTTGAATATACAGGGTATCATTTATAGCTGGTAGCATTATCAACTCTAATCCATAAATAATGCTTGGAAAATTTCCAAAATGTCTTCTCTTGTCACAGAATTCCCAAAAATATTTAATTAATACTTTGAAAATAGCCAAATATCACTTTTCCAAGGCTAACTCTGATTAGAATGAATGATACCCTGTATATTCAAATGATTCAAGCATTGAGATTTGGGGGTTTTAAGATGTTCTGAAACAGAATCTGGTGTTATTTTTGCGATAAAAAAATGCCTAGTATGTTTTTCCAAATTTTTCACTTTTCATTTGGTCGTAGTTAACCGTGGAAAATGGATATACAAAGGTTACGTAAACATAAAGGTAGGTATTTCCGAGTACTACAACTTGAGTCAAAGAAAATTTCGAATTATTTCATGCTCAACGAAATATGAGGGTGTGGCTGCTCAAAGTGGGACACACTGTATACTTATTTTCATAAATAATATTTAGATTTCATTAAAACTCTGACTATCGTATAGTCGTGGAGAAAGTATAGTCTTCTACTCGCGTATAATAGCTATTATTTTCTTGGATAATTCCTCGAGAATAATAGCTATCATTATACGCTCGTTGAAGAATATACTATTCTTTGTTTTATTCATTTTGCGAGTCATTTGCATTTTTTTACAAAATAAAAGAATTGTTCATTATTTACATTTTTAACAATGTTGCCGACCTAGTAAGATAGTGCACATTTTTATAGTTTCATTGCTCACTGAAATAGAACATTTGTGAGAGTTTGCAATGTTTTGCTAATTTTTCCACATTTTTGACATTGAATGCTGAAAGGATTGGCCTATTAAATTAAAATTGTGCTGTGGAAACGATTTGATCGACTAAAAATAGCACTCGGATATTATTCTCTTGAATCGTGCCATTCGGAAAGATATATATGATGCCACCATTTCCAGATATATGTTATGGCATGGCCACTAACGTGATTGATGACATGTTTATTTTGTGTAAATTAATGTTCACTCGGAGAAAAATAAAACACTTTTCCCACTGCCGACAATGTAAATAGCTCAGCTTAGCTACGAAACATGTAAATGACCAATCATTCGTTTACTAATTTACCTTGACAACGGAATCTAAATAGAGTCATTTACATGCCTTGGAAAATAATAAATAATGACAGTAAATGAATGTGATTGCTTTATTTGTTTTGTAGTCTGTTTATTCGGTAATCTAGTAACGCACGAAAAAGTCAGCATGAATAATCATGGCGAATAAGAAAACAAATATCAATTTAGACAAATTTTAAGACACGTAAAACGACTAAAACGAACTACAGGGTGACCCACGTGGTTTTCGCCAGTTTATATCTCGAAAATCATTCGAACTACGATAATGAAATTTGGCTGGTAGAAACCGTGGGTAGTATTACACAGTTTAAGCAAGGAGCTACGTTGTAACAACGTCAAATTTCTGTTCACGTGGTATCATGTTTAATGAGGCACTCTGTATATTTTCCACTGCTGTAAAGGTCTCTCTTATACTAATTCGGCGATACCTATGTTTTTGTGGTAGGTACTTAGAAACGACAAACTAATTTTTATAAAGGTTTTTTATTTGAAAAACAGAGCGAACTTAAAAACACAAAGAATTGGAATACAATAACACTTTTACTACTGCTCAAATTATTTCTTGTGCGTACTGCTTGAATACTTTCTGGTGTAACAGACTGGCAAGCTGCTCTGATTCTGTTTTGTAAATCATCTACATCGGTAGGAGCTGTAACATACACTAATCCTTTTAAATATCCCCAAAGAGAAGAATCTAACTGGGTTATATCTGGTGAACGAGCCGGCCAAAGTATTGTACAATTTCTCCCAATCCATCTGTCTTGGAAATACACATCCAGATGTGACGTTACTCATTGAGCAAAATGAGGAGGTGCACCATCTTGTTGCCACCACATAGTCTCTCTCTCATGTAGTGTAATGTTTTCAAGAAAATATGAAAGAACATTCTGGAGACAATCTGAATACATTTCGCCCGTCATAAAAATACGGCACAATCAAGCGGCAATTAAACAAACCGCACCAAACATTTGTCTCCCAAATAGTTTGGAAATGCCTTCCTCGCACCCACCTGGGATTTTGAGCCGACCAGTAGTGACAATTATGTCTATTAACTATATCGTTATTGTGAAAACGGCTTTCGTCCACATTATTTTATTCTTAAAAAATGGTACTCTACGATTTTAATTGACATTTCAGCAATAAAAGCGAGCCTCCTTTCTGGATCTACAGAAGTCAGACCTTGCGTGAAATGTATTTTGAAAGGATAATATTTGTATTGCTTCAACACCCTCTGGATAGTAGATTTACTTATTCTCAATTCTTGTTGCAGAACTCGAGTTGAAATGTGGTGATCGACTTGGATATAAGCAAGAATGGCAAGAATGGAAATAATAAGTTTTAAGTCACAAAACTTTTACCAACAATAATCATAGAAATATATATTATATACTTACTCTAGAATGCTAATCCCCATGTCAAAAGTGTTGTAAAAAGTTCCGGGTAGTCCGCAATGCGCAAGCGCGTCATTAGTGAGTTTTAACAGGCCCGGTTTTAGTAAAATATTATGGTACTTGCGAAGATTTACAAACGTTAATTCTGAATCTCGGAGAATAAGGTTGGAAACCTCATTGAGCTTATACCTGTTTTTTGTATTTAGCCGATTTGAATACATATTTTCACATATTTATAATCCCGAATATTCAGCAAAAGCCACCAGAAAGTAGAGTACGGTTATTATTATTATTTACCGCTCTGAAGCGACTGATTTTTGGTATCACATTCACTTTTCATCTGTAGTTAACCAACAAGGAAGCACTGGATTGGAAAATAAATTGAAAGTTAAAAAAACTATGACAATTTGTTTCAGCTTATATCATGAATAATTTCAACTCAAATTGGATTTATAAAATTGGATGCTTGGAAGCTCGAGATTTATTTTCTAGAACGATTCATGTCAAAATACGCAACTGCATTTAATTTCAATCATTTGAAGAGATTAACATGCTATTTCTACGAGTATTTCTGGTTGTATTACCTTAGTGCAATTTCCACGATGGCGGTGCATGAAAAAGTGAGGCCAGAAGCATTTTCCTTACCATCAAAGAAAAGCACTTCCATATCGACATTAATTTTCTGAGGCGATTCTGTGTATGTTAAGTAATTTTTGTAGGAATCCAGAACTCATAATATAAGCGGTGTGGTAGAAAGTTGTATCACTCGCCATGCATGCTTACGCAGACACAGTATTGGTACTGCACTAGGTTCAAATTATTCTATTGTCGTTTTCACATGAATCTTCATGAGGAAAATGTCTGCCACAAATTACAATTTTCTCTCTCAAATGTTCTGCTGGGGTCTCTTTTTAAGAACAATAACCAATAATCATGCCTTTTTTGTCAAGCTAAAATAATATTTAAGCTATTTTAAGCAAAGCATATAGGTACATAAAAAATTTCGTTATCTACCAAAAATGATTTATTTCAGGTATTTTTCCTTTACACAACTCTAAACAGTTCATTGTTTATTTTTAGGAAAAAATGGCTTTATTAGAAATTGTCTTTAAAGGAACAAGATTAATGCAAATTCACGAAAGACGAAAGAATAACCAACGACAACAAACACCACACAAAACGACAAGAGAAAATCTGGAATTATAAAAACCGTCTCTGTCTCTGACAAGAGTGACAGATCTTATTGACAAGTCTTCCTGTTATGAAAAAGCACTGTTGCACGGTCATTATAATTACAGTAGCATAGGATACATTATTGTTTTAAATAAATTTCTTTCGCTCCCAAAATTCGGAGTAATCGATCTCTAAAAGGTTCTTTTCGGATTTAAAAAGTGCTAAATGCGTTGTCAAATATCTCTCTTTCAAATGACATGAGTTTTATTGCCCCATTACCCAAAACTCGGAATTGGAACACCAACCAATTTTCTAACTTGTCAACGATCTACCCAAACTACACTGATGACGCGCATGCGCACATCGTATACGGGTCGCATACGCGGCATGCTTTTCGCCATGAAAATTGGCGGGATTAGCATTCTAGAGTAAGTATATAATATATATTTCTCCACGATCATCACAGAGTTTGCCAATTCTGAAATCAAATTTGATTACAGAATGCTGGAATTCTCTCTCTTGAGATTGAAGAAATATTCTCCAACACCTCTGCCCCCATGCAATTTAAATGTATTTACATTCTCTCTCTTATGATAGAATAATATTCTCACACTGGTTAGCAAAAATAACACCAGCCTTGACGCAGTTGATTGTCATCGTAGTGGCAAAATTTGAGTAAGTGGCAAAATTTGAGTAAGTGTCAAAATTATTGCTGTCACGTTTCCTATCTTTGATAGTGGAGAAAATTTAGTCTGCTACTCGGTTAGAATGAAAATTCGTGATGCTCGTGGTTCCTCACGCTCGCCTTCGGCTCCCGCTCGGAACTTTCCACTCACATCGAATTTTCATTCTAACTTTGTTACAGAATTTACTACTCTATGACAATAATAAAGTGAACGATTTTTCACTAACAATGAAGCCTTGTGACTACAAGAATTTTTTGTTTCTCAGCTCTCTTTGTTTTTCAAATAAAAAACCTTTATAAAAGTTTGTTTGTCGTTTCTAAGTACCTACCACAAAAAAATGGTATCGCCGAATTAGTATGAGAGACCTTTACAGCAGTGACCCGAATTGTGATGTTGTAATAACGTAGATGCTTTGCTTTGCGTGAAATGTGTAAACACCCACGTTTTCCAACTGTCAAATTTCAATAACGTAGTTCAAATAGTTTTCGACAAGAAAGCATTTTCAACTTTTTTTTAGTAATATTTTCAATAGATATATCAGAAATGGTATGTAACATATAAGGCACATTGTCAAAAATCCAGATTCAATGGATTACTTTATTTCGTGTCCTGTAGGTTGCATAGTTCAGGAGCCTAAAACCTGAATTGAAAGTAGAACAAAAACAACCATTAATATAAATAATAAAATAAATGCTTTTCGAAAATGTTTAAAAAATCCAAAACTCGGTAGTCTCCAATCATTGTTCATTATCTTCATTTATCAATTCAATTCCAATAAACATACAATGTTTATATAGGGACAACCAATATGAATATACATATGAAAAAATAGCAATAATATTAGATATAATAACATAGGAGAGAATGGAATGTTTTGTTTTGTTAGATAAATGAACGTGCAAAGGACCCCGCAAACTCCTTATGGAATTTGGGTCCCGGTGGATTTATTTGAATTTTTGGTATGATGTAGTCCATCTAATTCTCACCCAATGTTACCATTGCGCCAACACAAAAAAAATGAACAGTTTTGCTGCTAGGGGGCGTTGAAATCACCCCTTGCGCAAATTAGATTATTTATTTTTGAACCCGGTAACAATGTTTTCACTTGTTCCACTGTTGCTAATGTTGCATAATATTGGGCTGTTTTATAAACAAAATTCTTACCCCCTCCCCTTTTTCCCCCAACTCCTTTTACGAAACGCAAAAAAAAATATTTCTCAAGTGCCTTCAAATGTATCGTCGAATGTTTGAATATGCCTGAAACAGTTTTTTATGATTATCCCCCCACCCCCCAAATGACACAAAACGAAAAAATTTCGGTGGATTTTTCTGAATTTTTGATATGATGCAGTACAAGTTATTTTGAATAGAAATACATTGGGTGACAAACCCCAAAAATTAATAGTTTTGATGCTAGGGGCGTTGAAATTATACCTTGCTCAGAATAGACCAACATTATTATAGGCGGAAATAATAGCTCTACGTATTTTAGTTTAGATTATGCTGATCAATTGTGTAATTTTTTATAAATTGAAAATCTAAAACCTCCCCCTTACCCCCTACCAGGCCTACCCCTATTATAAAACACGGAAATAATTAATTTTCGACTACTTGTAAATGCTTTATCAAAATAAATGTTTTAATCAGCTCAAATTGAAGAAATCGTACAGTTCCTCCCTTCAGAAAAATTTTGGTGGAGTTCGCTGACTTCTTATTCTTAGTAGGGCGTAGTTCATGATTTTTGAATATCATTTAATTGGGCAAATATCTTGAAAATAAATAAAAATTAGACATCCACAATTTGAATTTGAGGTGGTGCTTGAATAAATTTTTTTCGTGTTTTGAAATAGGGGTAAGGGGGAGGTTTCAGATTTTCAATTTATAAAAATTTACACAATTGTTCGATATAAAATAAAACAAAAATACGTAGAGATATTGTTTCCGCATATAATAATGAATAGTAGGGCGGGGATTAGCGCAGTGGTTAAGCGCTCGCCTGGTAATCGAGAGATTGCAGGTTCGATTCCAGACGGTGCGATCTTTTTTCATTTTCAGATGTGAAAGTCTGAATGACTGAGGCTCGTGTCGGCTGGGAATAATCCTCCACGATTCACTGTTGCGTTAAAAATTAACAGTGCTGCTCCTAAAGTGGCGTATGGAGTTAGTAACAAGGCCTATCCAGAACACATGGCTAATGACCATAGCAGTCGATGCCAAAACACCAAAGAAAAAAAAATGAATAGTCTATTCTGATCAAGGTATGATCCCCCTAGCATCAAAACTATTCATTTTTGTGGTATGTCGCCCGATTCATTTCTATTCAAAATAATTTGAACTGAATCCACCGAAATTTTTTCGTTTTGTGTCATTTGGGAGGTAGAGGGACAATCATAAAAAACTGTTATTTCCCTTATTTAGGCATATTCAAATATTCGACGATACATTTGAAGGCACTCGAGAAATATTTTTTTTTGCGTTTCGTAATAGGTGTTGTGGGGAAAAGGGGAGGGGGTAAGATTTTTTTTTTTTAAAACAGCACAACATTGTGCAACATAAGCAACAGTGAAACAAATGAAAATATTGTTACCGGGTTCAAAAATAAATAGTCCAATCTGCGCAAGGGGTGATTTTAACGCCCCCTAGCAGCAAAACTGTTCATTTTTTTGGGTTGGCGCAATGGTAACATCCACCGGGACCAAATTCCATAAGGAGTTTGCATTCGTATTAATGAATTAATATCTAGAAGGTTTCTTCTAATTATATTTGAAACAGATCGTATTCCGTAAACCAAATCACTGTTTGTTTTATCTTTAATAGCAGGATGTATAAAGCGACGTATTTGCGATATTTTTTGAGAGGCATGATCTTTGATATTTTGGGATATCTGAAATTTGTACTCCAGTCTTCCAAGTATGACAGCATATCTATTATTCCCATCCAAATGAGTATGGCTAGCAAGGAAGTCATTGATATGATCATTAGTAATTTTTTCGAGACTTTCCTGTGAAAAACATCATAAAATAATCTAATGGCGATTTTATTTCTGGGGGAGCTGAAAAGTTATTCTTTGGTATATTTATGGGATATTGAAATTCTTTGGACCAAATATAATCAACTACTTTTTCTTGTATCATCTTTGTGCTAGGAGAGCGTTGAGAGTGTCGATTGCATTAGATCCCTCTACAGGATACGCCAGGCCATATTTAGAAAATGCATCCACTAATGTCAGGAATGTTTGTCAACTAGCCTGAAAGGTACTCACGTGTATTATTTCGAGTGGCTTTGTTGGGGTGGGTGTTGACATGAACTTTGGCTTCTCTAGTTTCCGATCTCGCAGAAATTGATAGCTTCTTCTATATCCTTCTTAGTATTGGTCCAATACTTTTTCTTTTTTTCTTTGGTGTAGTGGCATCGAATGCTTTGGTCATTATCCAAGTGTTCTGAATAGGCTTTGTTACTAACTCCATACGCCACCTTAGGAGCAGCACTGTTAATTGAAACGCAACAGTGAATCGTGCAGGACTCACCCCAGTCGAGCCGCGAGATTTTAATAATTTAATCGGTTAAATTAAATTAGAAAATCCCAGCCCAACCAGGGTTCGAACTCTGGACCTTTCGACTCAGAGCCGGACGCTCTAACCACTGCGGCACACTCCGTCATCGATAGTTTTTCTATTCAAGTTTCAGTTACTGGTGGGAGATTGTTGTATAAAGATGCTTTATCGTCATCGTCAGTTGCTCCCTGGATCTCTTTTGTATTTATTTCTATTCTGGAGAGCGCATAGGCGTTGGTATTGCTTGTGTCTTAATTGTAGACAACTTCGCAGTCATAATCTTTTAGTTTTAGACGCCATCGGACCAGCTTTGAAATTGGATCTTCAGGGTCGATGATCAGTTACAATTTTGAATTTTCTCCCGAAAAGGCATGGTCTAAAATCTTCTCGATGTAATAGTATTTCATTTCTACTTCGTTCAGGGTCCAGGATGTGTAAGCAGTTGGTTTGTCTTTTCCTATGGGGCATTGGGATGGAATAGCCCCTATGGTAAAATTACTTGCATTTGTTGTCAGATTGAAGGACTTTGTTAAGTCCGAGTACTGAAGTAGTGGTTCGTTGGTAAGCAGGATCTTGCAGGCATTGGCACATTTTAGGAACTCCGGTGTATGCTCAGTATGGAGATCCTTCTTGAGACAGGAGGTTAAATGTTTGGTTGGAAGTTCAATATCGACAATTCATTCTAGATGTGGTGAAAAATAATCCTGAAAACTTCCTAAAAATGACCGAAATAGATATATTTTGTCTATATTTTCTGACTTGTCATTTGAGTTTTCTGATTTCAGGAGTGCTAATAAGCATTGTTTCAACTTTTGTCTACTAGCTACCCTTTACAAAAACTTGCTACCATTTTCAGTTTCCTCAAACGAAAGTGACAGCGCAGGTGCTGCAATACGAAATCAATTTTGCTACTTGTCCAATCTTAACTTGCTTATCATTTTGCCTACTATAATAAATAATACATGATTTGCAGTTTTCCTTATAGATTTTGGTGTAGCAATCAAACATCAACATTATTTTTGAAATAGTTATATTTCGCTTCCCTTACAATTTTTTTCAACAGCTTAATATGATTATAGTCAGTTTGGAGTAATTCTACATCAGGAAATTATTTCTTTTTAGAAAACCAAGGTTTAGAATTTTCATAATTTCTCATGGATTTCTGTGAACAGTTAGATGTGAAAGCCTCAGTGACCATAAAGTTCATTTGGATTTTTATAATTGTTCAGATTCAAACTATTATCGCCGTGGTGGCAGTGGTGGTAGAGCGTTTGCCTTTGGAGCGAAGGGTCGAGGGTTTTAAGCCTCGCGTGGTCATCGGTCTCGTGCATGGCATCACACGTTGATAGGTAAGGGCTGCGTCTTCCCTAGCTCACACAAGTCTCTCAAATACTTCCGAGGGTTGCGCGTAGGGGTGCAATCGGTTGACGGAAATAACAATTGATTAAAAAAATTTTTATTTTAAACTTATGGATTCAAGATTTTTACGCATGTCTTCAATATTGTATTCGTTGATCCTTTTTTCTTGCTATCTTGTTTTCAATTTGAGTTATTATTATCTACTTATCACTGGGGAACTAATGAAAGATAGTGATGTTAACCAATTGGTATTCTTCACGATATGATCAATGAGCGATTCGCATTTGTTCATGTCCCTAGTAGAAATTGTGGTGTTACATACTGTAAAATTATTTGATTAATATGTACTTATATTATATTACATTATATACAGGGTGTTTCTTAAGTACGTGTAGAAACTTCAAGAGCATGTTGCTGACGTCGAAATAAGAAAAAGAAAAAAAAGTTCCCATAAACACATGTCCGCAAGTTATTCGTTTTTAAGATACAGAGTGTCGAAGTTTAATTCTTATATTTGTTTTTTGTGAATAAATTCCAAAATTTTTGTGATATTCGAGTGAAGTTTGGTATCTGGGATGAGTTTTCAATGAAAAAATCAAATTTTATGTTAATTGTGAAAAAACTAATTTCTTATTGAAGTTATTTTAATTTTAAAAATTTTGTCATTCAAAATCACTTGCATAGATTATTTCAAATCTCAATAACTCGAAAACAGTTGCTCGCAGTGACCTCTACCAAGAATATATTTTTTGCACAAACTAAATAATAAATATTCCCAGATACCAAACTTTACCAAATATCAAAATTATTTTGAAATTATTCACAAAAAATAAAAATAAGAATTGAACTTTGACACTCTGTATCTCAGAAACGAATAACTTGCGGACATATGTTTGTAGGAACTTTTCTTCTTATTTTGATGTGAGAAACAAGCTCCTAAATATTCTACACGTACTTAAGAAACACCCTGTATATATCATAGAGGTGCGGCTATTTTCGTATTGAAAACAAGTTTTATTTTGTTCAGCATGAATCATTTTATGCTGAAAAATATCGAGAAACTTTTTTATGTTTGAGTTCTTCTCCTTCTTTATTCTCCTTCATTTTTCTTCATTTAGAACATAAACTTGAAAAAAACCCATAGCGTAACCCAGGAGAAATATTCCAAATACATCGTTTTGGGCACACAATGAATAAAGTGCCTGAATTGAATTTAAATGTGGATAATATGTTTGTTTTATTCTCCCACTGGAATTTCATACAGGGATTTCAATTTTACACATTTCCTTTTTATCAAGAATTATACATATCTGATCGCGGCATCGAATGTCAAGCTATAAATAGGATGGGTTTTATTTATTGCCCACTACACAAGTACACAATTCTGATGGTATCGAAATAAATAATGAATCATTTAAGTGTTGGATCATTACAAGGCCACTGAAAAGTTACCTCCAACCATAATATTACTAATCATCAGTGTTTCACAGAACAGAACAGTGAATTTTCAATCAACGAAACAATTTGACCTGCGAAATAATCATTTCTAATTTTACGATGAAACTTAAATCCCACTAAAAACAAATGAGTTGCTACACCTTCATCACGAAAATCCTTCATCGAAACAAAATCGACACGGAGGTGAACATAGTCGAGAACGAGATGCCGCCAAGCGAGACCGAAGTCGTGTCCTCCTTGAAACGCCTCATGGAGGAGAAGAATCGCGAGTTGAAACTCAAAGAAGAAACCATCGTCCTCCTCGAGAAAGAACTGGAGCAGAAGGACAGACTCATCCGTCACCTTCAGAACGAAATCGACAAGTTCAGACAGGTGGTGCGGCCCATTACCCAGAAGATCATCACGAAGCAGATCGATTTGGGGGGCGAGTTCTGGGCGGGTCCGGGCGTGGAGAATACGAGGGTGCAAGCGGTTGCGGAACCCAGAATCAAGAGGCAGGCCATCAGCGCCGAACCGTTGTGTAGGGAGGAGAAAGATTTGCATATAAAGAAGATACCCAAGAGCTTGTGGTGAGTATCATTTTTCAGTTCTCTGTATCACCGCAAATCATGGTTGGCTATATTTTAGCCCCCCCCCCCTCCCTGTTTACGTTTGAACTATTCGACGTACAAACATGGGATGAAAACCGTTTTGAATTGAATCACCGATGCTACTTTATCAAATTAAAGGCATTGAGCCCAGTGGCGTAGCCAGGGGGGGGGGGGGGGCAGTAGGCCAGAGCCTCCCCAAAATCTTCCAAGATTCGACGATTTGCAATTAGACTTTTTATAGACCATCTGCGGCACATGATAAGGTGGGCGTGTCTTCTTTGCTTGGAGGATATCCATCCAAACTGCACTGTAAATATTGTTTCCATCAGATTACATGATCCAATATGGGTAATGAGTTGCCATGCATATACATGTAAAGTTACATACGTCATGCAATATTATGTAAAGTCATCACATGACTCCAAATGTGAATTTCCAATATATTCCATGTATTATCACTTGTATACCTATGTAATTTTCTCCATTTTTCCAGATTTAATGGCGATTTATACATGTTTGTTCAAGTATTTTTACCATTATATTCAAGTAGTGTCAATTGACATACATGCTTTAGTACGTATTATTCAAGTATCTGTAGGGAAAAATGCAATTTTTGTTGTAAATTAAACTTGGAATAACATGCACTTTTACATACCACAAATGTGATTTTCCACATATTTCCCGATAATTACTGGTATTTTCATGTGATTTTCCCCCTAACTACTTTTGTCCATTGTTTTCTAGTAGTGTTAACTCACTTCACATTGTGGGAAAACTTGTATCGTAATAACTTCAATAGAGAAAAAAAATAAGAAAATTACCCATTTTTTTAACGTTGAGTGAATTGAAACATAGTGTACCTTGAAAATCAATCTATCATTTCCCTTTTCTACAGTTATAGCGAAATATTTGATAGATTAGATTAGATCTTGATTATGCCAGCAGATTCAGATCTTTTTTTGCCTCAAATGTAACGGTTATACTTCTTCAGAGTTTGATATATACTACATACTCCATAATAGTACAGAGAGGGGAGGAGGATCTGCAAAAAAGGCGTAAAATCGAATTTAAAAATACTTTATTCATCATAATATATTGTTATATATTGAAGAAAAATAACTAAAACTCTCAAATCATTTAAATATCGTACCACTAACAATAATTCAACAAAATATCTTTACTCTATACTTCAAATCTTTGAAATTAACTGAATAGTTTAGCTGACCTCATTAGATTGCCCACTCTCCTATATCATATTCTGGAATCAAATTGAGAAAATACTCAAAATCATCACTCAGTTGGTTTTGCGACAACGGAAGTTTCGATTCGATTTCCTATGAAAATATTGGTGTTATTCACAATATTATGGAACGAACAATTAATGTTTGATATTTTTTCCTCAGTACCTATTAACTCACCTGATATACAATCCGAAGACAATTTGGCACCCACATACACAAATAAAAAATATGGCTTGTTTGTTTTCAAAACGTATCTTCGCCAGATGCCCAACGATGTTCATCCTATACCAACATGAACTGTGAATGAGGATTGGGCCGAATGCCGGTATGTGCTCATGGCGATAGCGTTACGGAAAATTACATTTAAACAAAAAAGAATTCACACATTACCTGGATTATTATGTAAATTGGCGTCATTCCGCTGTAAAAATACGTCGTTTTACTAATTATTACATTCATATAAAGTCATCATGTAAACCAGCGGAAATTACATGTAATAAAGCATTGAATAACATGCTCACTGTAAAACTCGAGAGAAATGAAGGATATTTACCAAATTTTACATTAAAATTTTGAAATACTTTGAATCAAGTTATAATACTAGGAACAGTATGTATATCTTACATTTTGGAATGTATTTTTCCATCCACTTTTTACTGTGTGATTCCATGCATTTCAAATGGATGAAATGTTTTTGTCAAATAGCTTTTAGTTTAGTCCACTAATTGTAACGTTGACGATGGTACATAGTTATTTTCCTCGTATAAACAGTTCACAAGGTGAAATTTCCAAACACTTGTCATTCGATCACCACATGAAATAAATTTCCTAGAGACATTCCATCCTATTTCACATGAAATATAATTGTTTTAATTTCACAGCTCTTGGTTCCCACGGATATCTCTGGTGATTTAATTAAATCCATAATTATGTGGTTATCAAGATGGAATGTTTACAATAATATGGTTAATGTCATTTATATGACAGCGCTTCTTCTTCCTATTTCGATTCGATTTGTTAAAGAAGGGTCACTGCATTCAGACGACAGCTCTTCTTCCTATTACGATTCGATTTGTTAAAGTAGGCTCACTGCATTGAATTTGTTTACACAAAGTTCTACTTTCATCGAAAAGAGAGAGAGAGAAATTTGTTCGTTATCGTTTTTATGTAGTTTTTAAAATCGCGGGATGCTATTCTCCTTGATATAGTTCAATGACATGCGTATGATAGTTGTGGCAACAATGAAAGAAAAAAGGAAATGTTTTTTTTTTATTAAAATCAATTTTGGAGAGAAGTGTTTGAAACACCATTAGTACATTTCTGACCTGGTAACGCTGAAGCTCGCTGAATGTTGATTTTGAGTTTATTTAATTTTGGCAACCTACCTAATATTGCTGGACCACAAAAATGAGAGGTGAATATTCTAGTTATGTAGAGATCTATTGGAGGTAACTCGCTTCACGAGAATTAAACATATAAATATTTTTTTTATAAAAGCACGCCTTAAAATTTCCTTTTTCTGCCTTAGCTATGCCAGGAATTTACGAAAGACTTTAAGAGGTAGTTTGGGAGAATATAAGACAGACAGTATTTGGACTAATCGTCCAATTAACGATTAAAGGACAATTCAACAAAGTAATATAAGCTCACATGGTATTGTAAAGCCTATGATGGTATTGTAAAGCCTGTGATGGTATTGTAAAGCCTGTGATGGTATTGTATAGCCGGTGATGATCTTGTTAAGCCTGTGATGGTATTGTAAAGCCTGTGATAGTATTGTAAAGCTTGTGATGTATGATAAAACCTGTAATGGTATTGTAAAGCCTGTCATGGTATTGTAAAGCCGAAGAGCATATTGGAGCAAACCCAACGCTAGAGATTTCCGTGGAAACATTAATTTATGAAGACCAAAAGGGAGCAACGAAACCAAAGTCGTGACTCCTTAGTAAATGTCTAATTGTGTAATGTTTGAATGCATTTGGATTAGGTAAGACAAAAACTATTACGACTTGGAGAACCCATTCTTTTGGTTACATATCAAGAATAAATGATTCTATTATTATTATAATAGACAACCATTAAAATTATCAAATATTTATATTAATGAGATTGGCCTAGGAATAAGTTTTTGAAATCATTTAACACTGTAGATGGCGTCCAATAAACACCATAATTAATAAGAAACTTATTCTCTGTGCCACAAATTGGACCTTTTGAGGATCATCGAGTGACGTCGACTTACGCCCTTGCCTCCGAAAATCAAAAAGCTAGCCAGGCCAAATATGTACCTAAGATCAGGTTACACGAATTTTATTAACTGCTTAATGTTGGTCTCAATTTTTAATGGGAACTATCGACAATAATTTTTGAGTAGTAAATTATCAAATTAGCATAAATTATCTGCCAAATAAATCAACAGATCTAACAAAATCTTGAATATGAGTCAAAAAACAGTAATAGAAAGATATAGAAATAAAACCAGGATCCTTAAAAAAATTACATTGGTAATTGGTGGACTAAACTAGATAACTGGGACTATAATTCAATTGCAAAAAACTTTTTTCCATAACATTTTTTTGATATTTTGCATATTAATGTTACTTTACTCTGTAGTGAATTTAGAATATCGGCCGTTTCCCGCTTAGCCGCACGCCACTGGCAATAACCGATATGTGCATAGGTGGTTTAATTGAATGCACCAACTTTTATGAAGATTGAAATTTTCTGAGATACTATTAATAAAAAAGTTTTCCATAGATTCCAACATTTTGGCGGACACTGTATGAATGTATTATTTTAACAGACAATGTTTTTGAAACAGACTTAAAACAATAAAATGATTTCTGATAGCCCCATACAGATTAACGTTTACCTCTAGATGAGAGTTTTCCTATGTTATTGGAATGATTGAATTTATATTATGAGTTGATCAAACTCAAGTTGTTAATTTAATTTTTATTCCGTAGGCAATAATTCCTTAGCCACCCGGTATACCAAAAAAAAAAAAACAATATAATGCGTAATGAACAGTCGTTGCCGACCGATACCCTTTAGTTCCATATACACCCAGAACGTAGGCTTATTATTACTACTCCCCTGGCTAAGACTACGACGGGTATCGAATTAAATCTAACAGATACTTGTGCAACGTTCCTCAAAGCATCAGAGGACGCAATTGCAAGTGCCCTCTGTGAACAACCAGTAGAATTATGTTTTGATTTGGACAGGGTGACTACCTGCAGACTAGATTCGAGGTTGTTGCCTCTCATCATTGCAAGGATAGGTCAACACAAGACAACACTGAAGCTATCTGTTTCCCGTCCAAACCAATACACACTCCGCTGCTTGGTCAACTCTGGTTCACGTGATGAATCGGTTTCTAGGCCGCTCCACCTGGCGGAATGACAGGTACTTGCCATAATAAGCGTACGTAGTAGGTGTATATGGGAGTTTAAGGGTTCATCATCGGTCGGCAACGACTGTTCGTTACTTAACGATCTCCCAAAGAATTCTGTTATCTTCACATAAATCTCTTAACCCGGAGATTCGGAGTGTTCTTCCTCTGCTCGCTAGGCGGAGCGGCCTAGAAACCGCTTCATCACGTGAACCAGAGTTGACCAAGCAGCGGAATGTGTATTGGTTTGGACGGGGAACAGATGGCTTCAGTGCTGTCTGTGTTGACCTATCCTTGCACTGATGAGAGGCAACAACCTCGAAACTAGACTGTAGGTGGTCACCCTGTCCAAATCAAAACATAATTCTGCTGGTTGGTCATTGAAGGCACTTGCAATTGCGTCCTTTGATGCTTTCAGGAACGTTGCACAAGTATCTGTTAGATTTAATTCAATACCCGTCGTGGTCTTAGCCAGGGGAGTAGTTGTTTTCTGACAGGTACTTGCCATAATAAGCCTACGTAGTAGGTGTATATGGGAGTAAAGGGTTCATCATCGGTCGGCAACGACAATTCGTAACTATACAAACTCCCAAAGAACTCTGTTTTCTCAATATAATGCGTGTTGCTTATAAATTATATGAACTGATAGGAGAACTTTCTTCAATCCATCTTCAACATATCTTATCGAAGGCAACTTACAAAAACATTTCATTATTACTCTTGGTTTTCTTTAAGTAGGAACACACTCTTCTTGAAATATATCGGTATCATTCTGAAACATTCTGTATGATCAACTAATGCTCCTTTCTTTTTATTTTCGAACTACAAACAGAGAATTACTTCGCAGGTGATATAATTATTCTCGAGTGACTAATTGCTAGTTAATGAGATTTATTGTTTTTGCTATGCAAATTAATTAATACATGTTTAATTACCATTTACATCATCACCACAGCATGAAATATGAAATGAGATTTGTCGAAACCCGTTTCGCCTTCGTATGGCTTCATTACTATTATTTCGAATTCAGCCTGGAGGACGCCATCTAAATTTTATTGACATAACGTTCATATGTTTTTATACCGCCCCGGCCGTAACTGGCCGCGTTTCGAATGAAAAATCGCAATAATTACTTAATAATGGCAATCTGTATTTATTACAGAATTATGTAAAGAAGTGGTAACGCGAAGTGTTGATGTCGATTTTCGAATGCCTTCCACCACCGATCCACCTTCGGATAAATGTTAATGACCGCCTTCAGGTGACGAATGGCGAGCTTTCATCTGATCCTTGTTATTACCGCCCGTTTCTGCTACTTCTTTTCGATCGTTCGAATTCTCTACTGGTGTTGAAATAATTGAATTATAGAGCAAACAATCGCTTGAGATGGGTTTTCTTTTATTTTATGTCTTGGTTCTCGCGAAAAAGAAAATCCTGTTAAGAAGGGGTCTACCTTCTAGAAAAGGTCAAAGTAAATTTGCGGTGTAAAGGGGGAAGTAGGAATCCCGAGCGATGGAGGCGGAGTCCAATATTAAAAGAAATCTAACAGTGTCTCACTCCAGCTCGTTGCCCATTTACGTTATAGTAAAATTGGCCTTGAACGCGTCCATGTCGCCTGAAATTCCAAACGCAACTGCTTTTACAACCCGGCCTATTTGTAGTTTACCAAATAAAAAATGTGACCTGCGTGACCGCATTCCTCGTCGAGGCTTTGATATTCGGAGATCAAAGGCTACCGCAAGCTGCGGCACACAAAATGCAAATTGCATTGTTTCCTTCCTTGGATGAATATTCCGCATATTGATAATTATTGATACAGCTAATAAAAAAATGTAAGAATGTTGGTAGGTGTGCACATATCAGACATCATTCAATCATTCGAATACAAAATTGTTTTTATCGACGTCTAGATAGAAACGCTGCAAAAACGATTCAAGATATGAAAAAAACCTAAGGGACTTCAATATACACATTTGCAACAAAATCTGTAAAAAAACTATATGCTGCTGCATATTGTTCAGTTGCTTGGTTTTGTGAAAGACTTTCGTATTTCCTTGTGTTCGAAGAACACGTTAGGATATCATTTTAGGTTCAAATAAAAGTTCTTATATTTATAAAACTTAATAACCATTCTTCATAATTATGTCGAAAAAATTTAATTGTTCTGAAATTGAACTGAATATTTTTTATACATATTCAACAAGCCGTTTCTGTTAGGAAAAATTACCGTCATGGAAAAACATATTTAATCTTTTTTCTAAAAAAATAGAACATTTAAAAAAGTGGAAACAATCAAAGACAGATATTAATCTCTCAAATGTTCGGTTTATTGTTTTCAAAACACAACTGTTCCCTGTTCATAACAACCTGAGTGTGTTTTCTTCGGAGACTGGCTTTGTTCAACGTCTGACACTCAATGCATATTATACTTGAGGTCTTCGATATTTGCAAGGGCTCTAAAGTGAACAAATTATTTGAGATAGGACTAGATGAAAAAGTCCAGTGGGGTAAGATTTGGCGACCTAGCAGGCCATTTACCCGTACTATTCGATGTAATTATGATGAAAATGTGTATTGCTTCATATGGTTGTTCTCGGAATGACAGTCTCTATCACAATTCACAATAAAAAATATGAGCATTCCTTTGAAAAAAAAAGTTGACAGGGCAGAAAATGTGGATAATTGGAAGTAGTCATTTAATAAAACAAATAAGGGACGTTAAAGATTTTTTCAAATGAAATGAATCACCGCAGTTATAGTGAAACATCGAATTGAATAATTTTTGGCAGTTTTCGGGGCGAAGGTTTAGCCATTGATAAAATCCCTGCCTCACTGATAACAAGATTACATGAACATTACATATATTGCATTGTGAATACATGAGATTCACTCGGTGACTGCATGATAATGCATGGTGACTGCAAGGAAACTGGATTCAATTCAAGTCGTTCAATTATAAAATAGTTACAGTGTAGTAGCATAACAATGAAAGTTTCAATGACAGTTCAGATACGGGTACGAATTTGTATGAATATATAGTGTTACATTTAGTTACAAGTTAGTTTGTATTTTATTTTTAATTTTTTTAGTTATTTTTTAGTTTTCAAGTAAGAGAAACCTTTTAATTAGGTCGTTAGGGCACCGTTTGTATTTCTTCTACAATAACTAAAATACAGCATTCCTATACCTAGTAATAGAAGAGTTTAATGATAATCCAGGAAATTACCAAAAATGTATTATAGATTTAAAATATATTCATCTCAAAATTAAACTTCTAATATAATAATAATACTAGAAAAAAGTTAACGATATCAACAACACAGAAACAACTTTAATTCCTAACTTCCATATTCCTCTCTAATCGACTTTCCACTATTACAGGAAGCATGCATTTCATGTAGAATTCTACAATTTTTATTCCATTTTGTCTTGCCAAAATGTATCATCGCGAAATTTTTTTTCAACTTTGAAACCTTTATATGTCCATTCCATGAAGTTGCAGAAATCGAAACCGGTGACATGCAACTGCCTTAAACCTGAAAATACCAATTATGGTTTTTATTGAATTCCCCATTTTTTTCCAAAATTTTATCAGGCCTTTAGCAATCCGTTCCTCAGGAGTCAGAACTCTTGCAGATTAAGGACACTTCACTTTGACAAGAGCTTTGGTTCCTTCGATAACTCCATCAGGGCTTGCAGCGATAAGGTCAATGTTCTGATCAATGAATAAACCACATTTGGAAACTTTTATCGCCAAATGATCCTCTAATTGCTTTATTGCATTTTTTTTCATTTTCCACGCCATGTTTTATAGATTTTGCAAATTTTTTTTTGGATACAATATTATTTGATAAAAATTTTTCTAGACGATTCAGGTAATTCCTTCAGGTACTCAGTCCTTTCGGTACATTCTCATCAATTCTTTCGTTGATTAGTTCAATAGAATTTATCCCAAATATGCTAATTTTCAAATACATATGATTACCTATATTTGACGTTTAACTGTCACATTCACTAATATGAAAATATCAAACTTGACAGAGTCAATGAGAGTCAAGAGACAACTTTGGTGTTATCAATAATCTAGAGCTCCTGATTGTACATTTGACAAGAGCGTGAAATAGTCACGATGAACGAACCTCTGAAAAAGCCACTCGCGCTAGCGAAACGTTAGAAAACAATTGCGAACAATGACGGCCTACGAAGCAGGAGAAAAATAGTGATAGTAAAATTAGGGTCTTTTCACATTATCTTTCTGATGCAGTGCAATGTCCAGCGTGGCCTAAGCTGGAAAGTAGTTGATTTCTGTTGATTTTTTTCGTAGGTATTTTGGTGACAGCAATATATAAATGTTACTTTTGACTTTTCAATAATTATGTGGAAACTAGTTTATTTGAATAAAGGGGAAAATGCTAGGATCGTGCAAAAAACGCTATAACCATCACGAACGTTAAGCACTACCGGATCTCAGACAGTTGTTCGCTACGCTCCTCCTCCAAACAGGTTCAGCCATATGAATATTCACTTTCCTTATTTATTCTTGAGAGTCTTTCACGGTATTTATTACCAGTTCGATAATTCGAATTTGACATAATGTTGCTTGATTGATTAACAAATATTGAAAAATACAAGTGTCACTATCTCAATACAAGAGCAAACTAAAGTCTAACGGTAGCCCCTTCTCCCATCCCTTCTCTGCGACACTCATTTCGGTATAATTGGGAATTTGTGTCTGACCGCCAGTCGCTCGCAAGCCCCTTGCAAATGGACCTTTCCAAGAGATATGAGGTAAATACGCTAATATCACTCGGGATTTTTTATTTCTTTTTTCTGACCGCTAGTTTATCTATAATCAGAAGAAAAGTGGTTTCGTGACGTCACGTTCATCAAAACTAAACTTGGCAACGTTGTTAAAGTTGTGCACCAAATTCTCATTCAAATATAATGTATCGTATGACAGTTGTCATTTGATACCAGATGGGTTCTTTCGTCTGTTTCACGGTGCGATCAATAAGAATAGTTTGTCTCTGTCTAACTCATTTGCCTACCCATTTGATACAAGTGAAGCAGTTCCATCAGATCTAAACTTCAACGAACACTACCTTGATTTATTTTTTGAGGTTAATGCAATTTTCTAAGTTTTGAGAGCTTTTGTTGTTTGTGTTCTAAAATTTGTTATTCATTCCTGTATCTCCAGTACCTGTATCCCTGCAAATAACTGAACATGTCGAAAAGGTGCTTTGTACCTCAGTAAATTATCCGAACTTCCCTTCACGAAGCCTTGTTCCATATTTTCAATACACAAAAACACAAATAAATTCACACCAAATCGTTTATGATAACACCTCACTACACTATTATCGAATTTATCAGTTGAATTTTGATTGATGAATGTAAATAAAATAAACATTAACCTCACATCTTCACATAACTTTTGACAGTTGAGAACTGTCGTTACGATTTGCTGTGTTGTCAACGCTCGTTCTTCATCAAAAGGATGGTCTGTTCAGAAAATTTGAAAGTTACAAGTACATACAATAAAAAATAGCTAGTATGTGGATTTTTATCTATGAGTTGATCAAGTGACAATGTATTGATTATTTCTCAACGGCTTATATCATGCTAGAAGTTATATTTTTAAGGAGAACGGTATTGCCTGTTTCGGAACGTGGATTATGGTGGTAGATATTTCCGATGAACGTGACGTCAGCGGCACACTTTCAAATGTGATATTTTTTTAAAATGAAAGAAAAATAATGGAACTTTTTGTTAAATGGACTTTTCAGACCAACAACTATCGATTTAAACGAGTTTTGTAATTTATTTTCCGTAAATGTAAAGGTCCATTGCAAAACATGTCCAGTTTTTAGTAACTGATTGTGTGAGTGACCTGGAACGTAATCACGATCCGTCAATAAATCGCACTTTGACGATGTAATTTTGAATGGGTCATTCCAATTTTTTTTGAACGTAGATGAATGTATAAGTGAGGCATCTCTCGAAGTACTGTTTCGAAAAAAAAATTAGATCCTGAG
Organism: Chrysolina oricalcia; assembly: GCA_944452925.2. Lineage (NCBI taxonomy): Eukaryota > Metazoa > Arthropoda > Insecta > Coleoptera > Chrysomelidae > Chrysolina > Chrysolina oricalcia. Next base: position 53,180,523 of record OX101811.2, read on the forward strand.
GTAAAAGTTAGTGAATCTGGTCAATATTCTGCCTATTTTTTCAAAGTTTTTATTTTTTTTTATTTGAAAAAGTACTTCGAGAGATGCCTAGATCCAACATTCGAAAATCGGATGATTAAAAAAATTCGAGTTTATTCAGCGAGCTCCGAGTATTTTGTTTTCTCTCGTTCTTTGTTTCACTAATAGTCACTATTAGTCACTATTAAGGTTAAACCCATCTTAATGATAAATTGGTTAAGGCTCTCGCGGCTAAAATTTCAACTCAAATTGAATTCAATTTAATTTTATTCAGCGATATCATTTATACATAGTATAGATCTTCACATACATATACATTGCTTTCCTTCAATGTTCCCCCATTTTATTTTTTGAAGGGTCAATTCAAAAAATTGAAACTTGGGATAATGAATGATACATGAATACTATATTTTATAACTTTCAAGATGGCGACTGGGCGCCACCTTGGGAAAAAAATTAAATGTAAAAGGGGATCTTGTGACACATCCTTTGAAAGCTGCTGACGAATACTTGCCTAGAATATAAAGTCAATATCGTCACCTACTACAAAATGGCGCAAAGTTCAATAATTACCTGAATACATCAACGTTTAACTTCATAATTTGAGGAAATAAGCTGAGTTCAGTTCAGAAGTTGCTCGAAATGGTTGCCTTGAACTGCTTGACATAAGAGCAGCCTATACGATATTTCACGCAGAATATTTTCGAACACAGTAACGTCGATATTTCTAAAAATATTTATTATTTTCTGCCGGATATCCAATATTGAAGCAGGTTCAGTTTCGTACACCTTTTGCTTCAAATAGCCCACTAAACAAAGTTTAAAGGTGTCAAATCTGGCGAGCGGGCTGGCCATTCCGTAGGACCTCGAGGGCCAATCCAACGACCGGGGAAAGTATCATACAAATAGTTCCTTACTTGTCTGGAGTAATGTGGAGGTGCTCCATATTGTTGGAATACAATATCCGTATCGAATTCATTAGGATTCGCTTCGACGATTTCGGTGATTAGAGGTTCAACAGTAGTTTCCAGCGTATACAGTTCCCTGTTAAATTTTGTTCAATAAATAGAGGTCCTGGAATATGGTTTTCCAATATTCCTGCCCAAACATAATTTTTTTCTGGATATTGAGTATGAGTTTCCCGGAAAACGTAAGGGTTGGTGTAACTCCAATAATTTTGTCTGTGAACATTGCCGTTGAGAAACAATGTACATTCGTGACTGAAACATATGTTGTGAAGATAGGTAGGGTGCCTTGCAATGGTTTCCGTCATAATTTCGCAGAATTCTGTTCTTCGATCAGGGTCATCTTCAGTTGGTGTACCATTTTGATTTTGTATGAATGATACTTATTCATCTTCAAAAATCTCCACTCAGTGGCAGGACAGAACTCACAAACATTCACGACGGAGAAAGCAGACTGTTGAGGATTTACTATCATCTCACCAATTATTTGAACTTGCTGTTCTTCCGTAATGGACGGGAGACCTGGGGGCTTTTTGTTCCGTACACTACCGGTAGTTATAAATGTAAATTTTGACGGATAATTTGAGGTTATGTCGAAAAGTGTTAAATACAAAAGTTTTCGATTACTTCATTGTCTACAACTTTTCCATTGAACATTTTTCGCTAAAAGGTCACGTTTCGTCACAAATTCCAAAAAACCGTTTTCAACCCCTAAACTGCATCACTATTTAACTATTTTAAGTATTTTCGTGTTTACATTTTTTCCCCTAAAGTTGGAACCTCAACAACATTATCTACCTTGTCTGTTACTTTTTTCTCAATTTAAGCGTTTAGAAATCATTTCGGCACCAGCCTTGTACCGAATAATCAATTTCCTGTCATTTTGACGGTTAATTTGAGGATATGCCAGAAAGGGTTTGATACAAAAGTTTTCAATTTTTTCATTAAGTATCTACAATATTTCCAATGAACATTTTCTCCTAGATGGTTACGTTTCGCCGCAAATCGCAAAAAACCGTTTTCAACCCCTAAACTGCAACCCCTTTTGTTTCACGCGTCGTCCGGTCTATGCAAGGCAGCAGCGCCATTCCTTGTTCTCCAAGTGATGAGGAAACGAGTAATACGAGGATGTATTGATATCTAGTTAGCCTAGACCAGTTCCCTGCATAAACAAAATATTGCGTTACCATAGCAACGAACAATAACTTTTTAGAAGTGTCAGTGTAAAGTTTGACGTCAAAAAAGTAAACCAGAGTTACGCAATAAATTAAAAGAAAAAATATCTCCACCGAAATTGTGAAAATCGAAAAATTGGAGTATCGAGCCATCATCAAGTACCTGTATTTAAAAGGGTTAAGAGGTAAACAGACTTACGAAGATATGCTTAATACCCTTGGTAATCAATGTCCTTCGTATGCGACCGTGAAAAATTGGACTGCAAGCTTCAAAAGAGGTAAATTTTCTATTGAAGATGATGACCGATCGGGAAGGCCAGTTTCTGTATCAGTCCCCGAAAATATCGATGCAGTTCATGACATGATTTTAACAGACCGTCGAATTGGGCTGAAACAGATATCTGAAGCACTGAATATTACACACGAACGCGTTCATCATATAGTTCACGTCAATTTGGACATGAGAAAAATTGCTGCAAAATGGATCCCCAAATGTTTGAATGTTGACCAAAAGCGTGCAAGGGTAGTAGCATCGTGTTCGATCTGTGCTCGATTTAAAAACGATGTAGACTTCTTAAACCGAATTGTTACTATGGATGAGACTTGGGTACATTTCTACGATCCAGAAACAAAGCAACAATCGATGGAATGGCGACACTCCGGTTCTCCAAGACCTAAGAAGTTTCGTGTCCAAAAATCTGGTGGAAAAGTTCTTGCTTCATTTTTTTGGGATTGCCATGGAGTAATCATGATTGATTTTTTGGATAAGGGTAGAACAATAACTGGAGATTACTATTCGACATTACTGACCACTCTACGGGAAAAGATTGAAGAGAAAAGACGCGGAAAGCTATCCAAAGGTGTTTTGTTTTTGCAGGACAACGCCTATGCACACAAATCTCATGTTGCCATGCAAAAAATTCGTGATTTAGGGTTTGAATTACTAGAACACCTCCATTATTCACCAGATTTGGCTCCGTCCGACTATCATCTCTTTCCTCAACTGAAAAAAAGTTCAAAAGGTCGTAAGATTTCTTCCAACGAGGAGGTAATAAAAGCTGTGGAGGTCTGGTTTGCAGAGCAAGAAGAAACACTTTTTTTGAAAGGTCTAGAGACGTTGCAGGTTCGCTGTAATAAATGTATCCAATTAAGAGGAGAATATGTTGGGTAATAAAATATTTTGACTTTGAAATTTTGTTTGGTTCTGTAGTAGACTAAGAATGTTTCAATATATCATTATGTCCTCGTATGTATCAAACTGAAAAGTTTTATCACTCTTGGGCTAGTGTCGCGAGCTCTTATTACTAACCTTTGAATTTCATTCATGAATTAATTTGGCTGGGAATCGATCAAAGAAATTTGGTTTTGGGAATTTTTTTCATATTAGGCCACCACAAAAGTGAGCCTTATGTGATTCTGGGTGTATAGCCAGTACGTGAATTTCGGTAGTCCTCATGTTTTTCCAAAAGCTCTTCTGTACGATGCTTTGTTCGCTTTCGTTGATTACATGTTGCAGATGCATTTTCCCTGTAAGTTTCTTATCTTAAACCAGTATTTGACAAGATAAGCAACTTGTAGTGTTACACCAAAGATCTTGGGTAGGCTCATGTCCCTCAAAATGATTTTGCGTGTGAAGGGAATGAGTGTGGTTTTGCTAGGGTTTGCATTCAGTCCTTCTCTTTTGCACCATTCCTCTACGGTCATCCGTGCCTTTTGCATTAGCTCAGAGGTTATTTGGGCATTGATACTCTCCCAGTACGAGGACTACTATGTCATTCGCATAACCTTGGAAATAGTATCCCTAATTATTTAAAGGTTCCAGAACTTCCTCTACTACTATGTCCCACAGTAGGGGGATAGTATCCCTCCTCGTGGAGCTCCCCTGGAAAGTTTCAGCTTCGCGGAGTCTTCAAACATGTTGGTCTAAGCCAGTCGATTTTGGAGCATTGACAGTATCCACCTGCAGGTAGTTTCGTCAACGCTTGTCCTCCTGGCTGCTGAGACCATACTTTTGTATTGTGGGTACTTCTAAGTAGTATTTTCTAGGGGTACGTGCTTCTTGTTACTTACTCATGATTCTGATATTTTCCGTACATTCGATAATCTCTAGACAGCTCGTAAAACATATAAGGAAGAGACTTTCTCAATCGTTTCTTTCGATTGATTCATTTGATTGATTGATCGAAAGAATATTTAAGAAAATTATTCGCCTTCAAAATAATCGCAACTTGAATTATTGTCATGTAATGAATGTATTGATGAATTGAAGTTAAAATGATAAATCATTTGTAAATAATGCAAAACAGTTCATATGAATAATAATTGCTTTGAAGTTTTGCTATCGTAAACCGATGACAAATGCATTTGTAGTTAATGTAAATATATGTCAGCCACAACAGCCTTCATTTATCTATTCGGCATTATCGTTATAGTTATGTAGATATGGATACGCACCGTGTACTTTTTAATTTGTTGTTCAATAATGAGAGTAACTCATTTTCTGTGAATAGATTCAAATACATTGTGTGGGAATTAAATGATTATCTATTATTACACTGAAAAAAAGGATTGGGCTCATAGTTAATAAATATATGTTTGGGTGCCTTTCATTTACAATGAATATAGAAAAGGAAATTTTATTTTGTATTAGTTAATTTTATTTAATATTAATAAACGAGATAATATAATTTACTGATGAAAAATAAATAGTTTGTTTGAGGTCGATATGTTTATAATTAACTGTATAAATTCATTCCTAATGAAATCATTTGTTGGGTGATTTTACTAAACATTCATTCATTATTGATTTTATGTTTATTTAAAGTGAGTAAGTCATAGTACTAGATAATAAATATTCATTGAAAATACCGCGCTGCTATTATTATAAAATCTCCGCGATAGGTGCCGTGGTTGGCTCGCGGATGAGCCACGTGTGTCACGTCGTACGTCGGACTATACAATAAAATGCACGGCATAAGCGCCCCCACCAATGCTAAGTTATTAACAATTATGGATGAATAGTCGTTAAATCGCTAACAATTTTGAATGGTTATTCTGTCTACTTAAGGTTAGTCAGGTTAGGTTAGGTTGACTAGTAATTCATGCATTTTCAACTCAGTTTGCTTTCTTCTTGTTGGTCATTTAAACTTACCGTCATTACAGTGACCAATCATAGAGCGTGCCGTGCCGTGCACTTTACTGTCGTCTGTACATCGGGGTTTCGTGTTTCGTCGTTTAGTCGTGAGTGCGCCAATTGCGTTGTGTAGGTCTTATGCTGTAATTATCTATTTTTGTGTGATTGAAGTTTAATTCAATCAAATCAAACTATCTCTTCATAATTATAGAAGACACAATAACACTAGTTTCATAATTATTATTATATGCACAGTTTGTGCATCTATTCTCCAACATGATACAATCATAGATTCTGTTGTAACAGTTACAAGTAACGCATCAGTTCATCAAGGCTGTCTCGTCATAATGGACCATGTTCAGGATCTGGACAAGTATTTGAAAGACAACAGTTTTGTGGAATTAATAAATACATGTTAATGTAATTTTGTATAAACGGTAAAGTGATTCCAATTTCTTCCATATTGATTTTTCGATTTCAGAAGGCTCATCTTGTGTCCCTATTGGTTTATTAATAATAAACAATATTTTTAATAAATATTCATTATTTATCATGAATAATGTTTTATTTGCTGTTGATAAATCTATAGTGAGACCTATATTTATTGGAAATGAATTTGAATTAACTGTTAATGAAGTTATATATGAATAATTGGAAAGCATCATTTGTTTCTAATAAATAAACGTTTATTCCGTAATATTCGAATAAATGACTCATTAGGTGTTATTCAATTCAGTTAACTATGAATAAACAGTTTTTTCAGTGTAGGAATATCAACATTAACAGGTATCTTTTCTTATTTTGAATTGACGTGGCCGTTACTTGATGGAAATTCATAGTATATGACACTAAGGTAAACACGATTAAATTTCCACTTATTTATTGTCTACGCGACATATTTCGATACACAGTATCTTTCTCAAGCTAATATAATACATTAAATTATTCTACGTTGAACATTACTTAAATACCCTTCTTATCAATTGAGGTAATTAGGACCTACCTATAATGAAAAAAAAATTGACAATACAATGTAGGTACCTGTAAATCTCAAAACATAGCTACTACAAGAATTCTAAATAATTAAGTCTAATACCCTTATTTTCAAAATGAAGGATTTCAAAGTTTTCATCGAAGTCATGGTCTTCTTCCAAAATATGATTGGCACATGTTGAATGTGTTCTATTCTTTACATAATTCATACGGTGTTCACGTACGCGGCTTTTGAATGGTCTACCAGTCTGGCCTACATATACTTTGGAACAAGATCCACAATTCAATTTATAAACTCCTGATTTTTCAGATTTTTGTGTTTTATTTTTATTATTTTTGATAAACCTTCCATACGTGTTATCTGTTCTGAATGCTACTCTTATATTTTGTTTCCTCAAAAATGACGCAATTTTTTCTGAGACAGGTCCTGAATAAGTTAAAGTTCTGTAATTATTGTCAAGGTTCCTCATAGTGGGGTACACTTCTTGGATAGCCTTTCTATGTAATTTTTTAGCAAGAAAATTCTCTAATAATTTGACTTTATATCCATTGTTAACTGCTATCTGTTTTATGATATTTAATTCTTTGCAGAAATTTTCTTCAGAAAGAGGAATATTCACTAATCTATGTTTCATACTATGGTATGCTGATATTAATTCTTTGCAAAAATTTTCTTCAGAAAGAGGAATATTCACTAATCTATGTATCATACTATGGTATGCTGATATTTTATGTATATATTGATGTATCGAATTATTATGAATGATGATGTCTGTATGGGAAGGTTGATGAAAAATAGAAAAATGGTGTTTGTTGTTGGTTTTGCCTATTGTCAAATCTAAAGAATTTAATGATTTTTCTACTTCTATTGTGAATTTATTGTTTGGATGAATATTGTTAATATATTTATGAAAGGTGTCTAACTGTCTGTTGGTACCTTTAAAACAAACTATAATGTCATCCACATATCTGTACCAATACAAAAACTGTTGCGAGAGTTGGTGCTTGTGAATTATTCTTTCAAGGTTGTCCATGGAGATTTCTGCCAGTAGAGGACTCAGCGGATTTCGCATGATCAAACCTTCAGATGGAGAATATATTTTATTGTCAAATTGAAAGTAAGTTTGTTCAACACATATCGACAAAAGGTCTAATATCTCTTGTTTAATAACCGGGTTGACATGATTTCTATCTAGTAAACCTTCGACTAAGAGTATGGTATCTTGGGAAGGTATACTAGGGAAAAGATTTTGAACATCAAAAGAAATTAATTTCGTGTTATATGGAACAGAAGTATCCCGGATTTTATTTATCGAATCATAAGAATTTTTAAGACTGAATTTCGGTACAAATTTTGAATAGTTTGTTATTAAATGTATTAACTTTCTTGATAACTTAACTGATGGTGCTGTAACAAATGATACTACTGGCCGGACAGGGTAGTTTTGTTTATGTAATTTTATCAAAAAATATAATTTCGGAGTTTGTGGATTCATAAGAGTTAGTCTGAACTTCTCGGCTTCGTTAAAAATAGATTTAGAGTTTCTCAAGAATTCTTTGATTTGTAGGTGGTACACATAAGTGGGGTCACGTTTGAGTACTGTAAATTTACCGGAATCTAAAAAATCAAGAGTTTTTTAACATAATCATTCCTATTGATTGCAATAACTTTATTACCTTTATCTGCTTTTCCTTAGTTTTATTCTCTATAGATTTAATGGTTCTCATATCATTTATACTACTATTATCCTTCAGAAATGCTGATTTGATAATATTAGTAGCCTGATATTTATTGTTATTAATGTCCAAAGTACCTTTCAAGGCAATTTCAGTTTCAATCCCAAGAATTTCCATGTCCTTAATGATATTATTGCTTCTGATATTATGCTTAAAACCTTTTGTAATTAATGAATTCTCCTGATCTGTACAGAATAATTTAATGTATTATATTCGCTTGAGAAAGATACTGTGTATCGAAACATGTCACATAGACAATAAATCAGTGGAAATTTAAACGTGTTTACCTTAGTATCAGGTATCTTTTCCACTAGTTCAATGAATAAAAAAGTTATTAAACTTATAGGCTAGATCGTCGATCAACTGGTCATCAACTTTAATAATTACATATGTTAAACATTTTATTTCTATTTGTTAATTCAGATACAACATTCCACGTGAATTCAATGGTGCACATTTTGACAGCGGGAAATAGCTATTTGTATTACTAGGAGGAAAGTGCGACTTTTCCTCCCGCAGGATGTTGTTTACATCTAAGGGAGGAAAAGGCACTTTACTCCCATGTGATTAATACATACCGGGTGTTTCACAGTGGATGGAACTTTAAAAGTATCTGGAGAACAGAAAGACAGATCATTTCGAAAATTTGTGTGCGTGGATAATCAAACTTGCTCTATCCATCTAAAATACTTTCATCAATACAGTACTGTAATGTCTTTCTGTTCTCCAGATACTTCTAATGTTCAATCCACTGTGAAACACCCGGTATGATATTTCCTCCTACCCACTTAATAAATGTTATTGTGGCGTTGCTGCGGGCGAGTGCGGACCTGTCGCTTTACCCATGAATTAGCCGGTGATCCGAACGAATGTTCGAGAATCTTCGTCTCTATCGTTCGAGAAAGTACGACATCTAGATGCGTCTCGAGAATTCCCGTGTAGATTTCCTTCGACTATACATGCAGACCGAAGCAGAGTTGGGGACAGTTTTAGTTCAGCGGAGTGAGAGTTAGATGCCGCGACAGACAGTCGAGTTGAAATAAATTGTGATGTACTGTGTGACATGAATGATTAGTAATTAGATTATATGTTCATAAATAAATTACTTAAAATAAATTAGACTTTAAATATACTACATTATTTTTTGACAGCTTTGTCGCTTTAGAGCGTGAAAATAATTGTAATTCGATAGAGTGGACTGTAATTTAAATCAACATTGGTACACTGGTATTTTGAATAATTTATTGTTAACTGATAAATAACATGTGTATTGATTGATTGATTGATTTATTTTCTCCTTTGGGAGGAAAAGTATGAGTTTCCTTCCTGATTATAGGAGAAGAAAGGAAAATGTTTTTTCATCAAATTAGATAAGTCATCAGTAGTTGTTCTGGGATCCAATCTATACAAACGTGTAAATTAATGATTTCACGTAGGTACACCTTCAATTGACTCCTCATTTCTTCCAATAATACCATTTCTTTTACTCTTACTATCTCATCTTTCAGCGTGAGATTCCTTTCCATCGGTTTCTAGGTTGATGTTTGTATCAAGTTTAGTTTTTTGGGCTTGATTTATTGCAATATATTGCTAGACCTTTGAGGTCGTTGCTTCATGATGATGATGAATTATTATGAATATCTTTTGGATCTGTCAGTATTCCGAGTTTTCAATCTGGTCTTGTTTTGTTTTCAATATTCATTCCATCTAATGTTTCACTGACTTGTTTTCTGTTAGAATCTACCTCATCTCTTTGTGTTTGTGGACATTCCTCAAGGTGTTTTTTTATGATTAGTTTTTGTATGATAAAAAAGTTACCTTCTCCGTCAACAGAAGTATGTTTTCTGTCATGACTGCATATTTTTCGTCTTTTCTTTTGGATAATTTATTGACTTCAGCAGATTTATTTAATTCTTCAAATGTTTTATGATTTCATCATTAATTATATTATATTTTTGTACATGATGAGACCAAACACTTACTATTAGTTGGTTCATCCTGTTTCAAAATTTCACTAGTATTACAAAAATAACACGTGTTTTGTCGATTGTCATATAATTTTTCAAACGCTCTAGACAGCTTTTGTGAAAAACATGTAACACACACGTTGACTTTTACTTTTTGTTTTGCACAACATTAAAATCATTTTTCAGAAGCACCTTTACTCAACTTGTCATTAGCGGCCATCTTAAATGGTACTATCGATCTGGAATTGTATTTGTAAAATGGTTTACTAAAACAGTTATCAGGAATTTGTTCCTCTTGGGACCTACTGAAGGTATTTGTGATTTGTATCTGTGTGTATCATGTGATTTTTTTTTCAGTTCACGTGAGCTGATCAAATCCGCCATCCTCGACAATGATTTCATGAAGAATTTGGAACTGACACAAATAAGAGAAATCGTCGATTGCATGTACCCAGAGGAATATAGAGCAGGAAGCATCATTATTCAAGAAGGAGATGTAGGCAGCACTGTATATGTTCTAGAAGGTGAGTTACTTTCATTTGATTCAGCTTTTGAGGTAAAAAATTATCCATGGGACCTACTGGAAGGGGAACAAAATATTGTTCGAATGACGGGAAAAATAACTTGGAGTCTACAAAATGGAGAAGGGTGGAACGAGGTGAACTTTTAGGAGTTGAAAGTGGTATTTCACAGTTTTTCGCGAATTGCAACGAAAGTTGACCTTTTTGTCGAAAAAAGTTGGCAAAGTTGTTGATGATAAAAAGATCTACATCATTTGTAATCAATATTTTTTCGAATAACCTCAATTTTTCCGGAAATATCGGAAAACCCGATTTTTCAGTTTTTTTTCACGAAATTTTGTGAAAATATAACAATTTACCTTCTACAAAAAAAAATGAAAGAAAAATGTTGTAGGCAATACCTTTTTCCACATAACCTCAAATTTGATTATAGTCAATGTAGAACGGAGTTTTTGGTTTTCAATTACATTAGGTACAATTAATTCTTCATTGAGATTGTGCTGCATAATTTTTTAATCTTCATTCTACTGCAATGACGAAAATCGGATGTGACAGGTGACAGATCTCATACATCTGGTAAAATATCGTTCGTTAATTACTTTTGGCTCGATTAGCTCTGTGATCACGTGCGGTACAACCGAGATCAGCTCGCTCTGCTCCGATTTTCATTAATCGACCGCACCTAATAAGATTTCATTCCAGGGAAGTAGCTTCTAAGAGCCGCCCCCTCTCCTAGTACTTCAAAGAGGTTTGAGAAAAACAAATATTTCGCTGCAAAAAAATGTCTAATTTAGAACATGAAAATGTGTATTTCCACTAAATTTTGCGACAACAATACAATTTTTACACAAGAAAAGAATTAAACTAAATTAAAACGGTTTTTCCGATTTTCCCGGAAATTTTGAGGTAATGTGGAAAAATGCTGAATACAAAAGTTGTAGATCTTTTTATTGCCAATAACTTATTTCTTCAACTTTTTCGCTGAAAATCGTGGGAAACCATTTTTACCCCCAAAAGTTCACCTCCTTTCGCCCTTCTATTATAGTCAAATTCTTATTTTATGCCCTTGTTCATTCTTTGTACCTATTAATGGTCAGGTCAGCTTGAAAAGACGAACTTTACCTGTGAAACTTTTTACAAAAATATTACAGCTCACTTGAAACATAATCAGTCAATTTCCACCAAATTTCGTGACAAAAAAATAATGTTCAGCCTACCTCGTATTAACATATCTGTTTAATGTTCTTCAATGCAAATAAAATCGTTCATCAATAGGGATCATTAATGAACCATTTGTTATTAATACATGATTTTGAGAAATCGTCTATTAATGACCCCTATTTGAACGATTTATCATTATTTGTCAATATATGTATTTACAACAAAATTTAAAAAAAAAGATAAACAGGGCAATTCAAATTCGATCCCCACCATTGGGATCTCCTAAACTATACGAGATACGTCGAAGCTTGAATCAGGGCAAAGTTGCGTATTCTGGTGCTTAACAAAATACTGTTTTGAAACTTGGAAAATTCCGAGTATTTCCGGAAATATCGGGAAAAAACTGAAAAATCGGAATTTTCGTTTTTATTTTTTTCTATCGTTATTTGACAACATAGCTCAAAACCAAAAGTACATTTTCATTAATACTTTTTTTCAGCTACACGTTTTCATGTTCAGATTTACTATCCGACGTTTCGTCTTCTGGCATTCATCATCAACTTTTTTTTTTCTGTTATGAGCGCCATATTGTCTTTTTATACAGAAAAATAGTGATTCTCATTCTGATTTCATTGATGTATAATTTGTTATGATTTGCACTTCTGAAACCACAGATATTAAATAAAAACAACTTCATCTGAGATGGTATGACTCCATCGAAAAATTTTGTTTAACAAACACTGGTTGTCAGAACTCATTAAACATCATAAGTTTGCACAAATACTTCAGTCGAAATGTCCTCATTCTCAAATGAAGAAAAACGAGATGTGTTGAAACTTTATTATAAATTTGATAGGAATAGTACGAAAACAACACAAATTTATTTTGAATTATATCCGGAAAGACAACAGCCGGAAAGAACATTATTCGGAATTTTGGGCAAACACTTGGCTGAGTACGGCGCGTTGCAAAAAACAAGAATGAAATCATGAGCTTGTAAAAAATGAACAAAAAGTATTACAACAAGTGTTCGAAATGATTGCCTTCCTCTTGAATACATAACCGAGCTCGTCGTCTCAAATTAAGAACAGCCCTAACAATATCCCTTCTTCTGATAGACCTGAATTGCGTGATGATATTGTCTCTAAGTTCATCTACTGTGTCATATTCTTGCTCTCCATAGATTCTGTTCTTTAAAGTGCCCCACAAGAAAGTATCCAAAACTGTAAGGTCAGGTGACCTTGCCGGCCATCTCTCTGGTTCAGAATTTCCTAACCACCTATTAGGAAATCTTTGGTGTAAATATTCGCAAACTGCTCTTTTATTGTGTGGAGAAGCCCCGTCATGCTGAAACCAGCAGCTGTTATAATTAACAAGGGGAAACGTATCCATATATTCTTCGAATTCGTTTCTTAAGAACCGAAGATAGGTTTCCCCGTTTAAAGTATTAGAGAAGAAATGAGGTCCAAGTATTCGGTCTTCAAATTCCAGCCCACACATTCAAACGAAACCGAACTTGTGGTTTAACTTCTCTGAAGTGTCGTGGATTATTTTCACTCCAAATGTGCTCATTATTTCTATTAAAAACACCACAGTTCGAAAAAGTACTTTCGTCAGTCCAAATAATGTTTTTCAAGAAGTTTGTAGGGTCTACCCTATTCGAGAGCCAGCTACAAAATTCCATCCTTCTCTCAGGATCACCTGGATGTAATTTTTGTGAAATATGTATCTTACAACATTTCAAACCACTTTTTTTGAATTCCCTCCAAACGCTCGTCTGTGGCACATCCATTTCTGCCGAGACTTGATGTGTTGATTTGGAAGGATCTGCATTTATCTAAAAAAGTACTAAAAATAATTATACTTCTTCGAATATGGAATAAACAGTTATTTTACCTCGGCTAATAAGTTACGTCTAATATTTTGCTCCATTCAGCTTCCATATTTTATTCTTGGTTTTTGAAACGCACCGTACTCAGCCAAGTGTTTGTCCAAAATTCCGAATAATGTTCTATCCAGCTGTTGTCTTTCCGGATATAATTCAAAATAAATGTGCTGTTTTCGTACTATTCCTATCAAATTTATTATAAAGTTTCAACATATCTCGTTTTTCTTCATTTGAGAATGAGGACATTTCGACTGAAGTATTTGTGCAAACTTATGATGTTTAATGAGTTCTGACAACTAGTGTTCATTAAACAAAATTTTTCGATATAGTCATGACCATCTCAGATGAAGTTGTTTTTTTTTAATATCTGTGGTTTCAGAAGTGCAAATCATAACAAATTATACATCAATGAAATCAGAATGAGAATCACTATTTTTCTGTATAAAAAACAAAATGTCAAATAACGATAGAAAAAAAAAACGAAAATTCCGATTTTCAGTTTTTTCCCGATATTTCCGGAAATACTCGTAATTTTCCAAGTTTCAAAACAGTATTTTGTTAAGCACCAGAATACGCAACTTTGCCCCAATTAAAGCTTCGACGTATCTCCTGTAGATCCCAATGGTGGGGGTCGAATTTGAATTGCCCTGAATACTGATAGAACGATATATAAAAGTTTTAAAAATATTCTTTGCAAAATGGGAATTATTGCCGTTTATTGGCGAAATTGTTTGGGCTATGGGGCTCTGCAATGTCCGTGTCTGGCACCCTTACTTCCTGATCCGTTGCAGCAGCATCTTCAATTCCTTCTGACTCGTCTTCTTCCAACTCCATCTCAGGAGCATTTTCGCAGGAGAGGCCGGAGCAATGTTTACATGAAGAAGGGCAGTTGAGGCCAGACTGTCGATACCCGCATGCTGCAGTGCATCCTTTTTTGCAAGAACAAGAAACCATTTGTAGTAGCATGTCGGGTAAAGCGTCTTTTGTCATTTGATTGGGTACTAGCCGGATGGAAGTTTCCACCAACCCCAGTAGCATGGACTTGTTGTACACCCCAGCAAAGCTTGCAACTGCTGGTATACTCGCCACATTGCTGCATCTGATGTAGATGGCAGCCGTGCTAGGTTGAACGTAGGGTCAATTAATCCTTCGGCCGTCTTACGGGTACGGCCAATGGGTGGAGTCTAATAGTTCCAATCTCTTCAAATAGTTTCAATGTTCCAAATAACCCACAAAAGCGCCAATTAGGAAGTAAGGGTCGTAAGAGAGAGAACCGATAATTTTGGAAGAAAAAGTTAGGTTATGTTTCTTTTGAAAGTCAGAATGTCAAATAAGTAAATTATATAAATCATGTTCAATTTCAAAGGATACATATAAATTCAAATTTTTTTACGGAAATTGTCAGGTGTACAATTGACTAGAATTAAAAAAGCGTCGATTTCCGGGCATGGCCCCGATATTCTGTGGCCCTGCCACCAGCCATTATGGAACATGGAGATACAGCCGTCGATCATCTCTGCTGCAGACACAAGAGTTTCTTTTAGAAGAGCAACCTTGTGTTGTAAAGATATCCACAGAGTTACAAACCCTTTATAAAAACACTGAAACTTCTCCATGAATTGGGTTCATCATTCAAAATTAGAAATTATTGTTCTCCCATATACTTCTTAGTCAATATATACCATTGTATAATATCGATTATTGAATTTGAATCTTACAGAAGTGCCTAGCATTCGTGAACATAACACGTCAAATACATATTTACAGAAAGCCTCTAAGATAAAATCAAGCTTTGACAAAAAACTCAAGGAAAAAATTAATATCAGACATTGTTACAAAACATCCATAAAATATTGACATAATTGAAATACTGCGCATTTCTGACTCACCCATTTACAATCTTACATTTCTGTACATTCTTATTTGTATGATTATGAAAGTTCCTTTATTTATATACCTAATGATTCATTTTATTTTGTATTCCTATCATAAATTACGAAGTTTCTTGAGATGGTGAATTATGACCTTCACATGGCATGGTTGAAACAAGAAAATATAGACATCCACTTTAATGAAACAGCTGTTCTAAAGAGATCACCAATATACTAACATTATCTTTTATATTATGGTCCAACCCAAGATACATTGGTTTCTATGCATCTTGCTCCAACCAAGTTTTTCAAGATAAAAATTGATAAAATGGGTTGGTAATCTGAAAAATTCAGAAAAAATTTGTCAGTCCTAGTGAACACAAAAATATCAATACTTACACGGCACACTTTATTTATTGATCCCAAGAAACATAGAGGAATTACATTTTAACATAAATTGTACAAAGGCAGTACATATGAAATACAGGTTGATGAAGAAATCAAACAATTATTAGAAAAGGAATGATATGAATAATTTGTGAAATGAGTAAATAAATCGTTTCAAAGCAAAAAGAAACAAAAGCAAAAACAGTCAAAGGTGAAACATTGTTTTATATATAGGAATTGACGTTACTGTTAAGTATCCATTTCTTAAGTTCATTTTTGAATTTAGTTATAGTCCTAATTTCTGTCACAATTTTCCACAAAATTATTCAATATTGAAAGTCATTTCTTTCTGCAATTGTCTTTAGTGAGGAAAATGTGAAATGTATTTTTCAATCTACTGATTAACAAGTTATGAACAAAATGATCTGGAACTCACCTTTGAGAATACAATATAATGCAGTTTTTCACTGCACAATAGGTACTTTACTTTCAGAAGAAAGAAATATTTGTATCAGTAAAGAAAGTAAAGAACATTTAAGTTGGATCAGTGACAGCAGGGCTCATCAGAAGATTTTGGGACAATCTGCTTTTTTTTCATTTCTGTGAATCTCCAAAAGCTATTATTGAACATTTCCATAACATCAAAATTGAATTTTGACATGTATCACTTGTTCAAACATCGGACCTAATTTTCGTGGTGTTTTTGGAACATTGGAACTATTTAGACTCCACCCATTGGCCATACCCGTAAGAAGGCCAAAGCCTTCTAGGATTCAGTGAACCTAGTTTGAACGACTGTCCATTTTTTCATATAAAGACATGATCAGCTGTGCCCCTGCCTGTGCTATCCTGTTTTGAGTGAGACACTGAGGGTTTGAGGAATGAAGCTGCTTGCTCTTTCAGTTTAAGATGCTGTCGAGGAGGGTTGGCAATTTCCCTTTCGCATGGCCAAAAAATTATGATGAGACATCACATCCAATAAAAGCATGGATGAAGTGGACGTGAGTTGGATCAAAGCTGAGGGAAGGAAGTTTAGCAAATTGAATCTCGTTGATTAGGAACTTCGACCGGCAAGAAAACTGGATGGAATCATGAGCTTATTTTGGGTGTATGTATAAGCTTGATATCGACCAAAATTGGAAAACTAGCGTAAAATTGCTCTACAACTTTCATTTCTTGGATTTTTAAATTTAGATAACCCATTTCAGAGCTGGAGACATCATAAAAGTCACCTATGTGAATTTCTTCAGAGTTGGTAAAAATAGTTGTTTTTCTACTTCCGATTACGTCCATACCCCTAGACGGAATTTCAACTTTCAAATACTCATTCGACGCGTAATTTAATGCTTTTATTTTGATAATGAGTGATATTTTGATAGGATTCGTTATTTTCAAGTTATAGGCCAAAAACTGAAAAAAGTGCAAGAATTTCGTGTTTTTTTCGGCCCCACAAAATTCTGTCAAGGGTTTGGAGATCGAAAACTTGAATTCTTAATCTTCTCAACAGTATATACACGAAAAACCAACCTACTACCACCCCCTTTTGACCACCTCGTTCCTGGACTAATAGTAATGTAGAAAAGAACCTGCTTACATTTTACATTTTTATAACCATACTCGGTTTTTAATTTTCATAATCATCCTGCTGTTGAATTTGATCATCGATTAAATAACTGATTTTCGGGTGTTCCTTCCTCATCTACACGATTCAAATATTAATTTAACACTTTTTAATTCTATTATTACCGGCTTCATTTAGATATTTCTACTAAGTTCTCATTTCGTGTACTTCGCGCCATCTCTAGATAGATAAACGAAAGTATTCACATTTCAACTCATGTCGTTCAACCGGTCACTGCCATCTCGAGGAAAGTAGACCAACTTTAAGTAGGTACATTATTTTACGTCTGCAGTTCAAGCTGGTTTTCAAGAATGAATGGAACGCTTCATGAAATGAGCAACCGACATTACGTTGCTGTAAATTTAATTGCCTTCCTTCCAGGCTCCGTAATTTGATTCTTCTTACTCTTAGCAAGACTGTGCAGTATAAAAATAGTTAAAACTCAAATTTCTTATAGTTTTGAGTTTTTGCACCATTAAAATGAAAATGTTCACATTGTATTTCTGATACCAGTTATTAGCACAAATCATCAAAGTGGACTGAAGACCCGAAATTTCTTGGATGCAGTTCCAAATTAGGAAATCCGTTTTCCTTATTGCTTATAAACAAACAGTGTGCGGCAAAAGTTTGCAATGTAAGGAAAAAATAATTATAATTCGTTTTTCAAAAAATGTCATTCCTGATTAAAACCTCTGCTTCATCCCAAACCCATATTGCGTACACCATAATTGGATTTTCTACTACCCTATACGAGGGAGCGAGAATGAAGAACATGCTATTCCCAAAAAGTTGTGATTCTCTATAACTTCTATTTCTAACAATTTCTCACGGTAAAATTGGAAGTTTAGGAAAGTATTGTTCAGAGTCGAATGTTGATCCTGAAATTCGTACCAGCTGTGACCAATTTTATTTTTATTTTGTCCATCGGAAAATGACATCAATTCTCAAAATGTTGCTATAATTTCTTAATAAAACTGAATTAGCTACAAGGTATGATACCAGAATTGAAATTGAATAATTTTTACTCTACGAATTAAATTTTTTGATAGGTACCAATAGATGCCCTATACTTTATTCTATGAGGAGTCCTCCATTATTACTGGACCAAAGTTATTAGGTTAGGGTAGGTTGCGCCCAAGATCAGTATACACGGTGGGGCATTCCCATACGACACGGTCTCTGGAAGCTAAACGAATATTTTTTTCGGAAATCTGTCCGCGTCAATATAAGTTTAGCATCTATACAATAAAAATATTTTTTAGATTATACTGGCTTGGTCAAAAATATGTGATATCAAAGATGTGTTTTTTTAATGGAATACTGTATTTTGTTTAAAAAATAGTATGATTTCATTAGAGGTATTACGTACTCAACTCTAACCGTTCTTGAGTAAGGTTTTTTGTGAAAGTGCTATGTTCAATTTGAAACAAAACAACATTGAAATCGATAGAAATTATTCCTTCGAAATTAGACAATGCATCAAAGTGGTTTTGTGGTGTTTTGGCATCGACTGCTATGGTCATTAGCCATGTGTTCTGGATATGCCTTGTTACTGACTCCATACGCCACCTTAGGAGCACCACTGTTAATTTTTAACGCAACAGTGAATCGTGGAAGATTATTCCCAGCCGACACGAGCCTCAATCATTCAGACTTTCACATCTGAAAGTGAAAAAAGATCTCACCGTCTGGGAATCGAACCTGCAACCTCTCGGTCATCAGGCGAGCGCTTAACCACTGCGCTAATCCCTGCCCTTTTAAATAATTATTTCGTTCAAACTTTCTTATTATATTTTTTGAAACTTGCACAAATAACTCAGTATGGGGGAATGAGTTTGAACAATGAGGTCTCCATCCAAGACAAATCTGAGAGCGCGCGCAACAAATTTCCTGAAATTTGTTGACAGAACACAGCAAGGACATTGAAACCGAATAATGAGGCCCCCGAGGTCTGCATCCAACCAAAACCGAAAGCACTACACCTTTCACCAAATTCACGGACAATACTCTTTTTTCTTTTTTTTTCCTGTTCTTTGCTTATCTTTTCCAGCTCTTCGTATAGGCTTATTGTTCAGTGGTCTACAAAATATTTCAGTTTTACAGTATCTCCGCCTTTTTTTGTGAATGTAGACTTCGCGGGCCTCATTACTGTTGATTAGCGACCTCTACAGAGCCTTGAGGAAATAATTTTTCGAGATCAGTTGAGTCCTGTCTGTGAATTTGGTGGAATTCACAGTTCCTTCATGATTTTGTTGGGTGGAAACCTCGGGGACCTCGTGTTTCAAATACTGTGGGCCTCTGCAGTGTTCCTTGCTGTGTCCTGTCTGGAAATTTCAGGAAATTTGCAGCGCCCTCAGATTTGTATTGGGTGGAGGCCTCGTTTTTCGAACTTAACCCCCGTGCCGAATCATGTATGCAAGTTTCGGAAATTATGCGGAGTCTTCAGTTTTGTAATGGGTGGTGTATACACCACATTTTTCAGAAACAGTGTTGTATTCTCCTTGTCTGCAAATTTCGGTTGATTTGCAGAACATCCAGGCGTACCATGGATAGAGACCTCCTTTTGTTCTAAAAGGGGTTAACTTTTCAATCGTTTTTAGTATTCCCAAAGCTTTCTTTAAAGCTGGTTCATTCTTTTTCTTAGATTTTGGTTTATTGATAATGTCTGTGCCGTCGGTGTTCCTGTGGGAGGAGATCTTGGGAATCTTTAGTATTGCCCCTTTGATTTTATAACAAGATTTTCTGAATATTTTTAGATTGTGAGGGAACGTTGAAGTTGAAAATTCTGGAAAAAATCGTGATTATGTTTTACTTTGACATTGATATGTCATGATATTTGAAATGGAATTTGATGAGTGGTTTTTGGGAAAACTTAAAAAAAAACTCTAAAAATTAGGTTTTTATTTTTTTCCTCGAAAACTGTTCATCAGATTTTCTTCTACATCTCTTTAATTATTCAATTTGAATACCAAAATAACTCGAATTTTTTTTCAGAATTTTTAACTTTGTCGTTAATTTTTTCATGGGTTTATATGAACCTTAATCATCGGAATAAATGGATTGTGAGAAGATTTTTCTACAAGTTATAAGACCATACATTTCTGATGGACACTTAAATGGACACATAATTGAATATTTGGTATGAATTGCCACAATTCGAATAATATTTCTGAATTCTTACAAGGTTGCAGGTCGAGTAGAGAAATGTAAAAATTTCTTTTTATTCGACTTGTAATAAAGCCCAAAAAAGTTTGAAACAGCTAGCTATCACCCCTCTCGACGTTACACTACTTTTGGTATTATTGAACGTTTGATTTAATTCAGATTTTTCATATGGATCCAACTAACAGACGTGACAATGTTACTTTTCAGAACGGCAACAAACTAATTTTTTTAATCAGTTTATTTGTGATCAGTGCTTTTGAAGTAATGAGTATTATAATAATGTAACTTGAAAGTCGATTTTTAATCAGAGCAGCGGGAATCTTATCTCTCAACTCGACAGCTGTCGTGTCGAATAGACATAATAAGCGATTTTCATGTTCCATATCGAGAAGTGAGTATCGACTACAAATGTCATCTTTATCCGACATCTAAAGAGGTGTCGAGAAGTCAATTTTGTGAGGTTATGAGGTGAAGAAAAGTTTTTGATTTGCAAAAATATCGACATTTCGACCAAAAGAAGAACAGTGCATCTTATGCTAATTGAATATTGGGTTAATCATCGAGATTTTGCCACAGGTCGCATGTGTTTCGCAAATGCGAATGGCAAATATAGAGAAATGTGACAAGAGCTAAGTAATAAAATGGAACAAGAATGCAAGAATGCAAATTTGAAAATGTTTTTTCAGAAGTATTTTAGTTTGGTAGTATTCGAATATATGTTCACAATTAAAGAGACTGTGTCAGATACTGATGTGTGATTAGTTATCAGATTATAAATTAAAGAGTTCATGGGTTGAAAGGTTTTCATCTAGTCTTTCAAAGTCGTCACAAAAGACTTAAAATATAAAGTAGCATAGTTGAAGCAGTGTAAATTGTATCTTTTAACAAGCATCTGTTTATTTTGGTAAGAATTTAGTTATTGACAAAGTTCCTAAGAAAGTCCTATATTCACTATATTTTCCTAGTTTTCACCAAGTGCATATAAGAACCATTGCTAGAATATGAAGCAGAATGAAAGGAGCAGTTTTTATTTGATTCGTTTCAAAATTCAAATGAAAGAAATCGTATTGACAAAGCTTTAAATAATGTATGTTAATGGTAAGTCAAGGGAATAAAAGAAATAGTGCAAACAAAGTCAACGTTCAGCACTTTTGTCTTTGACCTTCGTAGCTTGTTTCCAAAGAATAAAAGTTTTGTAATTCAAACGAAATAATAGTGTCAGTATATTGCTATTGCCCATTTCAAACAAAAAAAGAAGGTAGATTATGTCCCTTTTTTTGATCTCGTGAGTTGAATATTTTAACATAAATAGTTTTAAAACTTAATAGCCCTTCCTATGTACACTCACTCGCCTGGCTTACTTCCAGGTTAAAATCTCCAACAAACCGAACCAGTCGCATAAAAGCACGATGCTACCAATATTTTTTGTTTGCGACTGACATGTCGGTTTCAATACATTCTATCCTGGGTTTTGGGATATACGTTATCAAAAGATTGCACAAATCGCCAACAAATATTTGTTCATTCAAAATAATTTCTGAAAACGGGCTTCTGGAATTTCAACGAGACTGAACTCTCTTCAAATTCGTCGTCGACGCCATCCAAATAGACCAAATAGTACACTTTCGTGTCGACATCTAATTTTGTTAACGATTGACAATATCCTCATTATTTATTTTATATTTTTGTTAATAATTTTCAGGATACAACTAAGACCAACACATAAAATAGGTTAGAATGAAATGTCAAATGTTTCATTATTCAAATTAAGACGACGGCGTATGCTGAGATATACGTTACCTCTCGACTAGTTACTCGACATATGATGATAATCACTCCTCTCTCTATGTCGAGAAGACTGTCGAAAGGTGACAGCTAGTCGATACGTGTCCAATCGAAAAGTGAGAATCCCCGTGCAGCTCTGTTCCTAAATATCCAATGCTCGTTCGATATATTTTCCATACAACCATGATCTTTGTTTTTTCTCTATGCTCACTTCAAATGAGGTTTGTTCGTATGATACTGTTTGAAAATAATTTGTCTTCGTTTGACAAACATAATTTATCGGTGTTTTTTAAATATAATATTATAGAGACAATTAAACAAGTCATACGACTAGCCGTCTCCACCCACACAGGCTATGCCTTTGAGTACACTCTACGAATGTTTATGAGGGAGTATTTATATTATTATCATTACTATATAATTACGTCGTTATATCTTGTAGTTCGTAAAATCTACTCTTTCAGAAATTACTTCCGTAACACTGAAGAACAATAACGATGTTTGATAAGGATGAAACAAAAGAACTGATGTTTCGAGTTAAAACTAAAGAATTACGACTTTGAAGTCGGAAAAATAGACTTGAAAGTCGGAATTTCCGAGTTCAAAGTCGGAATTTCCGACTTCGAAGTCGGAAAAATAAAATTCCGACTTGATTTCCGATTTAAATATTCACCATTTCACTTGTTTTTGCAATGAATCATAAAAACTAAGTTGTATATCTCTGAAAACTTTCTGAAACCCTATTAATTGAACCCACTGAACAAAACAATCAAAACCAAAACAATTTTATAATAGACATACCAAAAGATCTTCGAAAACTTCAAACGGGTGAAAACATACTAATCCAAAAAGGGAAAACATGGGAAAAGGGAAAAATAAAAGATATAAGGTAAACCTGGGTAAGTGTGAATCGGGGGTAACTGTGAACATATCATTTTAAAATGACGGGAGTACACCGATAGAAGTGCGTTTTTTTGTTCGTAGTAGTATATCATCCTAGAACACTTGCCCGCTAAAAATAACGCCAGTGCGATAATTCGCGGGCGCGACATAACCTATTTAATTTATGTCATAAAGTGATCACAGTTGATGAGTGCACCATGTTATTTTTAAAATACAAGGAAAAATACATTTACCATCGTAAGTTATTTTTAATTATTGCTATTGTATTTGTAATATGTTATAATTTAACACGGGCTATATGCATTTTCGTTTTTTTTTTTCGTACTATTGATAAATATCGTGTTCATACTTACCCCTTAGTATTTCGCATAATGAGGTAAGTGTGAACATTTCATCAGTGCAAGTGTGAACGTACATTTTTGCGGTGTAAAAACTTAATAAAAATTGTTCTATCGTGGTGGCATTTAATATGTGTAAATTCATCATGAATGATAAATAAAGAGGAAATAAAATCTTCCAATTTACACAAAAAATATATACTTGTAACGTGCTTCCAATTGTTTCGACACACGGTGTCATCATCTGAGCGAGTTATCAACTAAAGAAACGTCAAAATCACCTTCTTAAATATTAAAATAACATGCATGAAATTTCACTAATGACAATTGCAGGTATGAAATTTCCTAATGACATATAGCTTGGATTAGGGAGCATTTGAGTAGTTACTAGTGAGATAATTAATTATAGGTGAATTGTACAGGTCAATTTGGTCATTGAGAACTAAATTGCTATTGTTACGTAAATGTTTCTTGATTTCTATGGATTCTAATATGTTTAATTTTTGACCTTTAGGTTGAATATGCAAAATTTCAGGGTTTTGTGTGAAGTTATGGTTATTTTCAATAAGGTGGTTGGCATAGTTTGAGTCCTGTTTATTTAATCTGTAACTTCTCAAATGCTCACCGAATCTTTGATTAAAACTACGGCCTGTCTGGCCTATATCTAATTCATTGCAATCCTCACACTCAAGTTTGTAAACCCCCGACTTCTTGAATTTATCCCGTACAGACTTTGCCTTGTTAATAAAGGAATATACGTTATTGTTGGTTTTGAATGCAACATTTATATTCCGTTTCTGAAGGAAACGGGTTATTTTGTTCGTATGCTGACCAAGATATGTTAGACATGCAAAACGTTGATCGGTTTTTACTTTGATATGGGGGTATATTAAATTCAGAGTTTTCTTTTTTTGTTTAAGCAGTCTATCTATAATTGATGTTTCATATCCATTATTTACGGCGATTTGTTTAATTCTGTTTAACTCACACTTGAAATCTAAATCGCTTTGAGGTATATTTACCAGTCTATGAATCATAGAATGATATGCTGCTAGTTTGTGTGATTGTGGGTGCATGGAGTGTTTATGTATTGTAGTGTCTGTATGTGTGGGTTTGTGATATATAGAGAAGCCGTGGGTGTTATTTTTAGGGGAGATAGTTTGTTAGAGTAAGTTAGATCTAAGAAGTTTAGTTTAGAAATAGAGGATGATAACAATTCACTAAACTTCTTAGATCTAACTATCTCCCGTAAAAATAACACGCACGGCTTCTCTATATATCACAAACCCACACATACAGACACTACAATACATAAACACTCCATGCACCCACAATCACACAAACTAGCAGCATATCATTATATGATTCATAGACTGGTAAATATACCTCAAAGCGATTTAGATTTCAAGTGTGAGTTAAACAGAATTAAACAAATCGCCGTAAATAATGGATATGAAACATCAATTATAGATAGACAGCTTAAACAAAAACAAAACAAGAAAACTCTAAATTTAATATACCCCCATATCAAAGTAAAAACCGATCAACGTTTTGCATGTCTAACATATCTTGGTCAGCATACGAACAAAATAACCCGTTTCCTTCAGAAACGGAATATAAATGTTGCATTCAAAACCAACAATAACTTATATTCCTTTATTAACAACGCAAAGTCTGTACGGGATAAATTCAAGAAGTCGGGGGTTTACAAACTTGAGTGTGAGGATTGCAATGCATTATATATAGGCCCGACAGGCCGTAGTTTTAATCAAAGATTCGGTGAGCATTTGAGAAGTTACAGATTAAATAAACAGGACTCAAACTATGCCAACCACCTTATTGACAATAACCATAACTTCACACAAAACCCTGAAATTTTGCATATTCAACCTAAAGGTCAAAAATTAAACATATTAGAATCCATAGAAATCAAGAAACATTTACGTAACAATAGCAATTTAGTTCTCAATGACCAAATTGACCTGTACAATTCACCTATAATTAATTATCTCACTAGTAACTACTCAAATGCTCCCTAATCCAAGCTATATGTCATTAGGAAATTTCATACCTGCAATTGTCATTAGTGAAATTTCATGCATGTTATTTTAATATTTAAGAAGGTGATTTTGACGTTTCTTTAGTTGATAACTCGCTCAGATGATGACACCGTGTGTCGAAACAATTGTAAGCACGTTACAAGTATATATTTTTTGTGTAAATTGGAAGATTTTATTTCCTCTTTATTTATCATTAATAAAAATTTTACATTTCAGAATATGCCAAGGGTCTACGTAAGAAAGAGGCTTATTCAAAGGAAGATATAAATTTAGCTGTGGCTGAAATTAAACGCGGTGCTCTAACCACACATAGAGCCCATAGATTATATCATATTCCGAAAATCACTCCATTTTATCACCTGAAAGGTACCCGAGGAAAAAAAAGCGAGACTCAAGGCCGTTCTACAGTGATTCCAAAAGAGGATGAAATCAAATTAGCAAATGCTCTTCGCGCACTTGAGAAGTGGGGCTTTGGAATCACGAGAATAGAATTGCTGATGGTTGTTGCAAGTTATGTTGAACAAAATAATATTATGACACCATTCAAGAACAACATACCTGGTGATGATTGGTTCAGAAACTTCAAAATACGTCACCACCTGAGTGTAAAGAAGCTCCAATCAGTTGAGTACGCCCGAAAAAAGATGACAGACCCGTTCATCATTAATGCATATTTCGATATTTTGAATCAAACTTTAACAGATTTATCACTTCATACCAAGCCCGAACAAATTTGGAACCTAGATGAGAGTTCTTTTTCTCACGATCCTTATAAAACAAAAATTGTTGGTGCAAGGGGAAAAGCTTGTTCTAGAACCGTGTCCGGGCCGGGAAAATACAACTGTTTTAGCTGCTGTATCTGCTCACGGATTGAAAGCCACTCCACTCATTGTGTATAAGGGGAAGAATATTTGGGATGCCTGGGTTCCAAATGAAGAAGACTCGTATCCGAGAATGTCATTTGCTGCCAGCAAAAAAGGCTGGATGGAGACAGACATTTTTTTAAACTTCACCCACACACGAGCCACCTTCTTCAGCCACTAGATATATCAATGTTCAGATCACTGAATGTTACATGGGATGAAAGATTAGTGGCTTGGCAAAGGAGAAATGTGGGAATTAAAATACCAAAGAAACAATTTTCGGCGATGATCGGTCAAGCCTGGAAGGACCTCAAGCCTATCACTATTAGTAATGGTTTTGTAAAAGCTGGTATACAGCCATTTGATCGGCAGGTCATATCTGAAGAAAAATATGATCCTGAATGTTTAAGAAGGTGGAGAAATCACACCTCAGGTAATGCTGTTGGGAGACGAGAGGAAAACCAAAATGTTGGAGGAAACGAAAATGTCGAAGAAAACCAAAATGTCGAAGAAAACCAAAATGTCGAAGAAAACCAAAATGTCGAAGAAAGCCAAAATGTCGAAGACAACCAATATGTCAAAGAAAACCAAAATGTCGAACAAATCCCAAATATAGAAGCTACAACTAGTCGATCCACATCAAAATTATCATTTGAAGAGCTTCTTTTGAAAACAATAAGACACTCTGATAGTGGCCAGGTACAAAAAATAAAAAAATTGACTAATTGTATTAACTGTTATTAGTGTTATTTGTTGATTTTAGCTTAGTTATAGTTACATATAAAAAAACTTGTGTATATTGGTATATTGTATCATGTGTATAAGTATGTCTTGTTCTATCCCACTAAGCAAAGTAACATTCATTCAATATTTCAGTAACCTTTCATGGTAATGTGTAATGTTACATCAGAGTTTTCTGCTACCTTACTGCAAAGGTTCAGCAACTACTGAAACGGACGTTCAGCAATATTACAAATGGTATATGCCATTATCAATAATTGCAGCAAGGTTTCTGCAACATTGCATATAATATACAGGAAAATTTCACATGTGATATTGAAAATGACGTCTTATGTTAATGTTGCAGCAACTACTGAAATGGATTGATGGATGTAATCTTTCATAATCAGTAATTGCAGCAAGGTTACCGCAACATGGAATATAAATTAGTGGAAAATAACATATTCAATATTTTGATATAGCAGCAACTTACCAGTAGGTTTGTTCGCTACTGAAGAATTTTTAGATTTTCTATACTTGCTACTAATATTGATAGAAAATGAATACAATCTTCATGGGAGACAGATCATTCAGTATTGATGTGTCCTCTATGGAAATCAGATTAATCGTTTTCTAGTTTTAAGAAACAAGCAGTGACAACCCAAAAAATCTTCTGAAATGATACCTATCAATTTTAATGTCCATTTAAATCTTGGAGATCAAAAAGACAAAAATTTGATATTGAAATTGATTAAAATATCACAAAAAAATAAATAAGTACTCATATTGAAATGTCATATTTAAAATAAAAATCTGTTTGGCCTTATCAGGTACCTGAAACAAATCTGAAAATAATCATTGAATTGAATGTGTAGCTTAAATATCGACATCTCGATCTACTACTTAACCCTACAAGTAACGTGTTTCTGCGAATTTATTTGAAATGCATCATCTCTGATGCATGGAGATGAATTTCTCACTGCATCTGGAACAAAAATATTATAAATAAATATATAATTAGTCAACTCAACAATTATGGTCTTATTTCAATATAGAATGTACAATTGAACTTGTCCTTGATTATGACACTATTGTGCTTACATATTATTTGCTTTATATTCAAATTGAACTGACTCGAATTTTAAAATTTGTTTAGATTTCAATTCTTTGATTTTGAAATTGTCTTTTTGTTGATCCAATTGCAAAACATGGCACAATGATTTGTGAAAAACGTTCAAGACTTGTTCCAACACAAAACTTTCCATTCAAGCCACCAATACCTATATTGAAAAACCTGCAACTAAAATCGAGATGTAAAAGTATTCCACATCATTTACAAATGTAAATATACCTTTCAAAATGACACTACTACCAGATTTATTCGCAATATGAGGAAAAAAAAATATTCCCCTAATAAACGCAGAATGAGCATACCAGACCATCCTAACCTAAAATAATATTTGTTGTATCGCCTTACCTTACATGAAGATGCCTTATATTTATTAGCATTATCCATTATGCTGCTTCAACACTCAGTGAACTCTTAATAAAAAAACAAAATTGCAGAACAATATGTACTTTACTTAGGTACCTAGGTTTAAGAATGAAAGTATCCAAAACGAAACTAACAAAAGGCACGACACACAACAACAATATAATTTACAATATCAAAATGGCGCGTGCTTGTCTGGGATCTGGGTTACTGGGTCGCCCCGTTAAGTGGCATCTCATCAAGACTGGGAAATTCAAAACTGGTTGGATTCCTGATAAATGAAATATTATTTCAAGTTTCTTTATACTTACCATTTAAAATTGTCCTAGCGTATCATTTTGTATATTTTTGCGATGATGCAATCGAAAATTGAAAGTGTATTGTGTTTTCTAAATACTGTCAATATTGTTTGTAGTTAGCTTATGTATGGTTGTAAATATCATGGAATTTCAAACTCAGTGCAACATTGCGATTTGAACTTGTTCGATAGTTCCAAATGTAACTTGCACTCACATTGTTCGTAGATAGTTTCTGTATTGTTGCATTTACAATAAACTTTCATGGATCATGTAACATTGCACTTGAAACTCAATCAATAGCTTGCTTTATAACTTACAAACAACTTGTCTGTAGTTTATTCTGTTATGTTAAAAACTTAAATATAGCATTGAGCTTTATGCAATATTATATTTTCATTTTACGATGGCAAGCCATACATAATATTGTGGCAATATTTTGTAACATTACATGTTTAGTGGGATGTTCTCCGTAACCTGTGTTTCAAATTTTAGATTGACATTGACAGACAGGTAATCCGGCCATTCTGCTCGACAGTCTTGACGAATGTAGTCGTAGTTGTAAAATCATCATGAACCAGTGGCGGATCCAGGGTACTGGTTAAGGGTTAAGGGGGGGTAATGAAAATAAAAATTGTCATATAAGAAAAGTAAAATACAAATATTTTCCAACAGATGAATGAAAAAATAAACAATGAAGTTTGGTATGTCACAAAAAGGAGATTAAAAAATACTTATTTCCAATCAACAATATTTGTTAACATAAAAATAATTGAAAAAATTCAAACAATTTCAATCATCATATCAATAATAAATAAAAGAAACAACATTCTGCATGTGTATATACAATAAAACTACTCTATATCGCATCATACGCCACTTAACAAAACAAAAATGATGAAAACAAGAAATAAAACTTCACTTATCACAAAAATAAAATCAGTCTACATTTCCATGATAAGTAATCAAAACAGACAACAGTTTGCTTAACGAATAAAAGTTAATCAAAATGTTTGGTAGTCCCACAGCTCACAATCAGATTATTAATCATGCTCTATTTTATATTATAAATTCCAGTTTCCTAATAACGTTTTCTACATTAACATTAATGTCTATGTCCAGACTCTCTTACTGGAATTTATTTATTTATTTATTTATTTATTTATTTATATGAAGAATCTTCCAGTCAGAACAAGTACAAGAAAGTTTGAAAGTACATTAGTGATCAAACGAAGTGAAGAAATTTAAATAGACTATCGAATGAAACAAATGATTCGAGTCGCCTGATGCAACTTCCGAGATTTATTTAAATTGCATAATAATTTACTTGCATTCAAAATCAACAACTTTGGTTATTATCATGTCATTGTCATTTAAGCTTGTTATCTAGGGTGTTGTAATAGTATATTGCACAATGAGCATGATTTTTTCTTTTTGTAAACGTACCTACCTACGTCGTGAAACAAATAACATTCAAAATTTTCAAATTTTGACAACTTGGAAATAAAAAAAAAAACTTTATGCAGAAAAAATCAAACACTGATCGATTTCATAAAATGAAAAAAAATGTGGCTGCGTGGATTTGAACCCTCGCTCCCACCATCCAAAGTCCATGTGTCATCTGCATCAACACTCGTCGTTACTAGAGCACATAATAATTTGTTCAAATTAACTGCTATATAGAAAGATCTGTCAACTATTCAAAAATATAGAATCCGATTGTAATCAATCTTTTTATTGAAATCATTCTGGTTTTATGAAAAGAAAATCATACCTTTGTCAGAATATAAACATTATCAGGAGCTTCTGATTTAAATTTATTAATTTGATTGTTAAATCATCCTCACTATCGCTAATCATTTTTGATAACTTAATTTTTTCAATCGAATTTTGTAATTATCTACTGATGTGAAATATCAAATTATTAGACAGACGTAAACAAACTTGATTCGATATTATTTATGTTCATAAAATTCGTTAATACCTACCTATAATGACAGTCTAGTAGTTCATGAAAGTCGTAGGAAATTAAATATTTCGATACAGCTAGCCCGTGGGAAATGAAAATCGGTGTTACAACGTGGTAGGTTTCTTAATCGAAGACCCTATTGAAATGTTCATTTGTCTTAATGGTCGTAGAAAAAGTAACTATATATGGTGGACTTGACAAGCAGTGAAATTAATTTAAAATGTCAGATTGGATTAATAATTTTTTTCCAAGTTATGGTGTGAAATTTTCTTACCGAATACCACGCAAGCTTAAATTATTCCTGGAAATTTTCTTTTGGGGCACGAATATTTTAAGAAAATAATTTTCAAAATATTTGTGCCCACAAAAAAATTTCCGGATATAATTTAAGCTATTGTGATATTATAAGTGAGAATAAATAGCAATTGGTTAGTTTTTGTCTATTGCCTTGTTATATTATCTCAAACCGTACTTATCCAAATCAATCAATTATCGAGTAACTATCATAGAAAAGTGCAGATAAATTTTAGTTCTGTACGACCGGCAAGTAGATAACTGTGTTGATAGAAATAACTGAGAACAAATCCCAATTAATTGTATCTGTAAAAAAAAAACATATAAATAAATAAATAAAATGAATCGTGTTTCTAATACATTTATTCATTGTGGTACCTTTAGATTGCTTTTTTATTTGTTGATTTTCTAGAAATATTTTGCCTTTTGTGTGCAAATTTCAACACTTAGAAAAACATGCCATTTAAACTTGTTGCAGAATATTTGTTGCATTACCGTTAACATCGTTCTGTTGACAATAAAATAGTTTAAGGCCTCCAAGGACTAGAAGTCAAAAAACACGGCTTTCTCCCAAAACAAAAACAACCTATATTAAAAAGGGATTTAAATTCAGGTATCTATATGTATAAAACTCGTATTTATAACCCAAGTTGATTCGTTTAATTTTGAGATGGTGTTCTTAAAACATGATTTCCAAAGTATCTAGAACCTGTATATAGTAAGTGCATTTTATTCCAGGTTCATCGTTTTATATTCTCTATTTCCCTACCCGGTGCAAAAATCTCCATCCGCAAACTTCCCAGAAATTAATAGTTCAATTGTCAAGCATTCTTTCTGCATTTCTACCAACAAATGAATGGCACCAAGATTGTAATTTCTAGGTATTATATAACGTATTATATTTTGTAACTAATGAATTGTGTTGTGATGTTATGATGATAATAATTTGTAATAAAGATTTAACTTAAAGGAAGCTTGATTTTCAATGATACGATAAAATGTAAAATTGGTGCTAAAACAGAACCCTGCAGTTTACATAGTACCCTTACCCTTACATAGTATCTGCAGAAGCATATTAATAGTGGGATAAATGTCCCTACCACACCTCTGAAAGCTGAGAGAACACAATCGGGAATTTTTGTTGGTTTCTGTTTCCAATATTTTGCCCAGAAAAATAATTTCGACTTAAGATTAATCGACAATAGATCAATATCATTCATAGGTTTGTCTTCTATCATGCAACAGATTCAGATCGGATCGCTGCCGCTGGCAATTTGTCGGGTCGGCCGGCAATATTCGACAAGGGGTTGAGATGGATGATCGTTACCGCACCGCACCGTACTCAGCCAAGTGTTTGCCCAAAATTTCGAATAATGTTCTATCCGGCTGTTGTCTTTCCGGATATAATTCAAAATAAATTTGTGTTGTTTTCGTACTATTCCTATTAAATTAATAAAGTTTCAACATATCTCGTTTTTCCTCATTTGAGAATGAGGACATTTCGACTGAAGTATTTGTGCAAACTTGTGATATTTAATGAGTTCTGACAACTAGTGTTTATTAAACAAAATTTTTCGATGGAGTCGTGATCATCTCAGATAAAGTTGTTTGTTTTTAATATCTGTGGTTTCAATGAAATCAGAATGAGAATCACTATTTTTCTGTATGAAAAACAGTATGGCGCCCATAACAGAAAAAAAGTTGATGATGAATGCCAGAAGACGAAACGTCGGATAGTAAATCTGTACATGAAAACGTGTAGCTGAAAAATGTATCAATGAAAATGTACTTTTGGTTTTGAGCTATGTTGTCAAATAACGATAGAAAAAAATGAAAACGAAAATTCCGATTTTCAGTTTTTTCCCGAATTTCCGGAAATACTTTTTCAAGACAGTATTTTGTTAAGCACCAGAATACGCAACTTTGCCCCAATTTAAGCTTCGACGTATCTCCTGTAGTTTAGGCGATCCCAATGGTGGGGGTCGAATTTGAATTGCCCTGTATAACACTCTGTGCTGACATCCATGGATATTTAACAATAATGAAATATGTTCATGGATGCAATACGGTAAAAATGAATGCGCCACTAAGTTATTCCTTAATAAATGTGGTCTATTGAAGTAGTTGAGTATAAACAGAATTCGATATTTTCATTTCCGCACGGAGAAAAAAAATCACTAACCATTAGTGAAACTTGAATTTCCACTTTACTAATGTGAAATGAATTGTTCACATATGGGTAGAAAATAGGTGCATTATTATTATCAGTACGTTGATCAGTAACCCCAATCTATAATTTTTCAGCCTCTACTTTCTTTTTGACCTATCTTTGGTATTATTTAACATACCCAGTTCTCTTGTCATTGGTTTATTATTTAATTTTTTTCTCTGAGTAGCCTTTATGGTCAGTTTCGAGTATTTGTACTGTATAAGTGGATGAAAATTGCATCAGGAAAAATATACTTCAAAAATCATTCCAAAATATGAAGTAATCTAATGACTATTATTATCAAGTAAGCAGAGCTGTGCCGAGCACAGACAAAAAGTGCTTCGAGTACTAAGCACTCTTGAAAAGTGTTCGGGGGTCTCGAACACTAAGCACTTCTTTTCATGAAGTGCTCGCGATTACTAAGCTCTTTCAAAAAGTAATTCGATTTAGCGAGCAATAAGCACTAAGCACTTTTCAAAAGGGCGAGACCGTTAAGGTGGTCGTTCAATTTTGTGTATTCTAAGTTCATATTGCATTTGTAAACGGTTTCACTTGGAGAACTCAAATTTGGTAGGTGAACTCAGAAAGGATTGGAGTACTTATTGAATATATTGACATTGATTTGATATCGAAAATTGAGATGTTTTTTGTCGGCAATTGAAGTAAATGAGTCAATACTTGCTTTTGTTTTATTTCAATAGAAAGGCCCATAAAAACAGAGCAACATTGACTGCACTTTTTCGAGGTATACTGGGAGAAATGTACCCCTCCGCTTGTCTGGGTGGCAATTCAAACTGCAGATCGCGTGAGAGTTTACTGCCTCGCCCAGTGTTTAACATCGATGACGTATATCCGGACTCATAATGAGATTAGGTTTGAAGACTTAGTGTCACCAGCTCACTCCAATCTCTCAGCGACGAACATCGTTAGATAGTCCCAATATGTAGTTCGACCATTCCGTTTGATTGGAGATGTAAAAAGTGCTCGGGAGCATAGTGCTTTCGAGCACTAAAATGCTTTAAGCACTTTCACGAGCACAGTGCTTTGGGACAGCTCTGCAAGTAATTATGATTTTCTCCTATCTTTGACAATAATCCTCGACATATTAGATTATTGCATGATTCTGAACAGTTTGAAGTATAATTGTCACATAAGTACTGACAATTTTTATCAAATAACACTAGAAATATTTGAAAATCACCACATATGGTATACTCACTGGACAACTATTCATAAATAATACACTCACGAGGATTTCATTACTACAAACATATATCATGCATAAATATGATGCCGGCAATAATCACACTCATAACAGGACGCTACATGCATATATCTATAAACTACGAATATGGATAATAAGGATAGCCTATGTGATGCCAATAAAAATAAGCATCGACTTCGAATTGGACGCTGTTGAATTAATGCGCTTGCGCCAGAAATTACTATTCAAAGACATGATTTTGTGTTTCATCTCTTTCTAGCGTGCATGATTCGGCAGCAACAATTATCGAAGATATGAGAAACATATATTTCCAACATAACCTCATAATATGGATAAGTTTACAGGGAGCAAGTGTAGATTGTGCAAATTATAAGAGGGCGGCACTTTATGGGTTTTATTCCTGAGAATATGACACATTTTATAAATTTCTACATTTCTAGATTCATGCCTGAAAGAATTTAAGGCAAAAAAAACATCACTACCAGCAAACTATTTTTCTCGGCGGTTATGAGGCCGATGTGGAACAAGATTTAGCTTTTCAAACATCTGTCTGTCACATACCCAATCCATATTTCTTCAAGTTTACTGAGTTTTTATCCGCTTTTGGCAGAAAATTGATTGATGAAACTCTAGTAGCAGGTAACAGACATTGTGTTACAAATGGATCAATGAATCGTTTTTTTAATGACACGAAGTTTAATTGACCGTCTTGCATAATTCTCATTCGTCATTTGTCCACATTATAAAAATATTATACCATTTTCAATATGGGACGGTTGAAAATGTCAAAAGAAGCATAACCTTAAAAATGTATGACATTTCTCGTGATTCATAATTCGGCATGCGAGGCATGCGCAATAGTTTCCCAGCCCCCGTTTGAGAAAAGGTAAGATAGATATTTTTGGCTTCAATTTGATTACATTGCGTCTCATGGCGTGTTATCAATATTTGTAGTTAATAGATATATGGCTACATGTGGATGAAACAAATCAAATGACGCCGTGGCTTTGTGGCCGTTTTCGCAACAGAGGAATTTTGCGGAAACACCCGAACGTAGCCGAACCGAAAAAATTAACTAATTATAATAGACCGGGATTCCACGCCTATTTTCAAAAATGATTAATAACAGGCTGAATCTTCCTGAGTAGCTTCATTTTGCCGAGACGCCCAACTTTTTCCTCTACGAAAATTCTCGATTGTGGTAGCTAATAAAATGCGCAGGCGTCAAACATGTCGATTTGGTGAGTGCAAAAAATTCATTAATGACAGTTAGTTTTTCAGTTGAACCTCGAGATAATTCGATGAAGTACTCGAAATAACTTCTGTCCTTCAAAATGGTTGTTAGGACTGAAGAGTCCCCCACTCCCAACATGTACCAACGACGTGGTCATAAAAATTCATTAATAACCAGCGGATTTTTTGCTTGGTTAATATTTGTATAATTGAATGGTCATATTGTCCTACAAATTGAATGGTAGGTGTTCCCAGTCCTACGCTCCGAAATTGTCAATTCCATGGTAAATTTTTTTTTATTAATAACTGTAGGACAATGGATAACACATGAAAGGTTAGTGTATTCTTCACCTAAATAATATAGTGTCCTACAAAAAAACGGGTATGTATGGCTAGTCCCACAAAATTTATTCAAAATAACGAATTATTTTGAAATTGTGGTTTAGCTAATTTAATATACTTTCATTCGAGAAGTAATGTAACTTTCAATGTATAATTGTTTGTTCGATTCAAAAATATCATAATTTACGTGAAAAGTTTATGAAATAAGTGGGAAAATTTGTTTAGCTTTCATAATTTTTATAAACATATTTTAAACAACAACAACAAAGTAAAAACATTGAAATAATCAATCTGCCCTCCGGGGCGGCTTAAATGATGTCGCATGTGCTTCAACAGATGCAGGAAAACCCGGAAAAACCTGCAACACCACATCGTCGTCAGAAGAGCTGAAATGTATAATTGAAAACTTTCAGAAAGGTAATTGTGAAATTCTGCTCTACGGTAAAATAGGATGTACGGTATCTCCAGAGGCCTCAAAAAGTCCAGTTCGAAAGAGATATTATATTTTACGGGGGTCAAGTGGCCAAGTAGTTAAAATACCGATCTTTTATCCACTCTGGTCGCCGGTCGTGGGTTCGAAGCCTAGCGACTGCTTATATTTCTCTGATGGCCCAAGAAAGTGGAATAGCACGAAAAAAGTAACAATTCGTCAATCATTGGCTCTCACCAGTTTCGTCTTTTGAGGGCTGCCGTTCGTAAGGGGGCGACATCTGGTTAAAGGAAAAAACAATTTTAAATAATGAGGAAGGGAAGGGAAAGGAGTGGAAGAGCATTTTTCACCGGCACTTCAAGGAGGTATCACAAGAACAGATTTCTGAAAAATGTAATTAACAAATATGGACAATTCCTAATAGTTATTTCATTTTGTTCTTGAGTTATAGCCTTTTAAACATTCAAATTGTCACTGTGTACATGGAAAACTGTTTAACTAGCAATCATAATATGAATCCTCATGTAATTGATAAAGACCCATTCTTTTTCAAATAATTTGTAGAATAAAAATGATAATGGTAATAATATTAATCTATTTCTTTGAACAGTGTCTTGTCATGCTATGTAATGCAACACCCTTTGTGAAATATAATTTCTTATTCGAATGGAGGGACTCACGAGCTACAAATTAGATTCCAAATGTTTATTTCTAAAAAAAGTCGATTTTGAATTAAAGCAAAAAAATCAAATCAATTCATAATTCGCAAAACAGCAGTAATAGAATTTTTGACACCCTGTAGCTCGAAAACTGGCCATAGGATCGATCTGTGAACTGAACAACGTAATGCGGATGGCAGGTTCAAGAAAATTTCATATCAAAAATGAGGATAAATGTGCCTAATTACAAAATATTTTGATCAATTTTTATGTCAGAAGGTATGATCGAAATATCTGCGAGTTTAGCCCGTGGCTTACGGTCGAATAGATTGATTTTACTGCCTTGAAATGAAGTTAATTCAATTGGTTTATTTCACCATGAGCCAAGAGCTTCAGATTTGGATAAAACTCACAGCTAGCCATACAATTTTTGCGCTCACCAAATCAACATGACTTTCGCCTACGCAGTTCCTTAGCTACTAATATCAAGAATTTTCGTGGAATTGACTATTTCGGAGCGTAGGTCTGGGAACACCTACCTACCATTCAATTTGTAGGACAATATGACCATTCAATTATACAAATATTAACCATTTTGTAGGACAAAAGTTTTTTCGAGTACTTCATCGAATTATCTCGAGGTCCAAATGGAATACTAACTGTTATTAATGAATTTTTTGCACTCATCAAATCGACATGATTGACGCCTGCGCATTTTATTAGCTACCACTATCGAGAATTTTCGTAGAGGAAAAAGTTGGGCGTCTCGGCAAAATGAAGCTACTCAGGAAGATTCATCCTGTTATTGATGATTTTTTTTACCATGGAATTGACATATTCGGAGCGTAGGACTGGGAACACCTACCATTCAATTTGTAGGACAATATGACCATTCAATTATACAAATATTTACCAAGCAATGGTAAAAAAATCCGCTGGTTATTAATGAATTTTTATGACCACGTCATTGGTACATGTTGGGAGTGGGGGACTCTTCAGTCCTACCATCCATTTTGTCGGACAAAAGTATTTTCGAGTACTTTATCGAATTATCTTGAGGTTCAGCTGAAAAACTAACTGTTATTAATGAATATTTTGCACTCACCAAATCGACATGTATGACGCCCTCGCATTTTATTAGCTACCACTATCGAGAATTTTCGTAGAGGAAAAAGTTGGGCGTCTCGGCAAAATGAAGCTACTCAGGAAGATTCAGATTGTTATTAATCATTTTTGAAAATAGGCGTGGGATCCCGGTCTATAAGTGGATTGATAACTTCCTCAATCGACTTGATCTATTGACGTAATTATTGAGATGGATTAGACCAAATAAACGATTCAGTAGTGGTATAGTTGTCATTATACCAACATCATTAGTTTAGTGTGAACCTATAGATATCGAACAAGGAAAATATTTCGATTCGCTAAGTATTCTGATGAGTTACGGTATGAACACACTCTCAGAAACATTGTTTCGTTTAATATGAGCATCCCATATTCCCACCGTAATTTTAGTACCCACAATTGACTTTTTTTCAAGTAAACAATTTACTTGGCCGAGTTTTCTCTGTGCGATGAGGTTCTAACCCCCCCTCCTGGGTACGACTGTGTGGGCACCTGCACCATATATCTCACTTTGAATCGACATTCATTCTATATCGACCCCATTTTCCTCGATTTGTACTCACAAACTGTTTCGATTTTTGACGTACGTTGTGTAAACATAAAATATACACCAAGTCAAAGCGGATCATAATGTTGCAACTGTTTGTTATTCATTACCATAACACGGAACAATCGCAATGATTATGTGTAACTATTATAAAACAGATAAGCTTACTATTAAGTCACCAATTACACAGCTATTTTCAATAATTTTTTATTTCTCGTGGGTCGATTTAATTTAAAGTTCACTTGAAGTTATATAACTCTGCTCCTACAACTACAGACATTGTTGCATGGAAAATATTATAAAGTATTTGCAATAACCTTGATCTTTTATTAGTTGTTAACACTTCAGTCTTGAAAGTGGTCTCGGTTTTACACTTTCACTTCCAAGCGTTTCAACTCTAGATATATCGAGATTTGATTATGTGACTCATCTTTCATTTTAGCCGGAACACTGATTGATTGCCATTTACACCTACTGCTCGTTAACGATCTTTAGCCTCCTAAATAAGGAACGTATATCGCCAGATGGCAGTGCGTGTTCTCCCGATGGAATGAATACAAACTCCGCCTCACTTCTAACTTGGCGATTTTCGTAAGATGCAGGTCCGAATTAGATAATTCGGTGCTCGTTCTTCCAAATTACAAATCTAGATTAAAACCTGTTTGTTTTCGTGCTAATCTGAAAGTTTGCACGAAAACTTCAATTGAATAAATATAATGGAATCCAGTCACATGATGTATCAAGAATTGAAAAAACAATTTTGCGAAATCAGTTTGAACTATCTCGGAAATGTTTCGAATGTGAATTTTAAGAAGAAGTATACAGCAAGAAGAAATAGGTAATGACGTCTGAAATATCAGATAAAAGGTAATCTCAAATAAAACATGACATGCATGCAGCACAAAATAAACATACAACGCTGACGTAAACAGTCTATTCTATTATTTTTTTAAAATGTATTGGACCAGAGTAACAACTCTTATGGGATACTTGTTTTGCTTATTACACGTTTCATACTAATTTGACCTGTATGATATAATATGTAGGTATGTAATAAAATCGTTGAACAAAATTTTCACTTGCAGACGTCCAAATCATTTGATATTTGATAGGTGTTCACTGTTCATAATTCCAGTAGCAGGTGGGTACTCCATTATAAATGTTTTTAAAGAAAAAAAAATGCGAGAGTTGGTTTCTGATTCGATATAAAATGGGTGTGTGCAGGTTTTCGGGGTCGCAGATTATGAATCTTTCGTCAAAATTAATAATTTCATGACTTATGGTCCAATTCGATTCAAAATTTGTCTGTGTGTTTTTCTGACTCGGAGATTATGAATCTTTTGTCAAAATTGATGAATTCAAGATGGCGGTTACAAGATGGTGGACGAGTTTTATGATTATGTCCGATACGATTCAAAATCGGTTTTTGGGTTAAGAGATCCTGATGATTTCTGTTAAAATGGTTTTTGGGTTCGAGGATAATGATTTGTCTGTCAAAATTCAGGAATTCAAGATGGCTGACGAGTTTTGTGATTTATGGCCGAATTCTATATAAGAATGGTATTTTGGGGTTGGAGATAATGAATTTTTCATCAAATTTATATCATTCAAAATGGCGGCTTCGAGATGGATTTGGTCTATTTTGTGAGTTTGGTCGTATTCTGTTTAAAATTACTATTTAGGTGTAAATGAATGCATTAATTTGAATTGATTCTAAAATATAAAATCAGATGTGGAATCATGAATGAAAAATTTAAAAATCAGTTATCACATTTTGACTTTCAAGTTAGTTATTCAAATTAGTGACCAATAAGATCTGATTGTAATTTTCGTGGAAACTATTTTCTCGATTTGAATGAAATTTTTTGCAGGAAAGGTCCATAGTTTAGGTACATATGTCTTATTCCATATAAAGGGTGAATCAATATAAGACTATCACCCGTGAAACATTCAATTCAACCGGTGTGAATTAATACAACTGTTGAAAATGAATTAAACAATGTTTCAGCTAAATGTTTCATTCTAATATACCTGAATATTGAAAAAAAAATCTATTTCTATTTCTTTATTTTTTTACGTTTCTCTCTACCTTCAACAACATTAGAAGCATATATCCCTAATTCTCATATAAAATGCTTTCAGCTTTGGAAGCATTATTGATTCCCAGACACAAAAAAACGTCTCTGTGTATTCTTTCTACTTTGAAATAATTTCTCGTAAATACAACTAAATCGCAATATTTTCTTCTGGTTATATTGAATTGTCCTTGAATTTGATGAAAATAATTGTGATTCTTCTTCAACATAGAATCATTATTAAAAATAAAAAAATGGAGTGAATAAATTCCAATGATTACGATTCTCGATATAAATGCCTCCAAAGAAACATACAAAGCCGTAACAATCACCTGCTATTAGGTCAATGTTTCGTTGGTTTACCTTGCCGCGCGCTGCCCCATTAGAAAATTCAAGAAAAGTCCGCAGTAGCTTTTCAATTTCAAAGGAACATCGCAAAAACACCGCGCCGCCCAAGTAAACCATTGTATTGGAAACCAATGTAGAACGAAGTTTCCGATATGGGAGTCACAAAAACAAGTTATTTAGTAATGTGCTTAGAAATATGCCACTAACTCCGAAATTCTCGCTAAATAGCCCTGACGATGTGGAGAGTGTATAGCCTGATAAATATAAATAAAAAAATGTTTTGAATACAAAAATGTATTCAAATGTGATGAAACTTATCAGTGGTTTGAAATACTTTATTGAGGAACTTGGAATAAAGTTTGGAAAACTGCTCTATTTGTTTATTGAAAAACAACTACAATCTCATTTTCATATACATCAACATATAAACTAAAAACAAAATCTATAGCCATATAAAATAAAAAATGATTTCATTTCAACAAAATGCACTGAAAAAGAATATTTTCTTTAGATCATTCGTAAAATATGTCATATTGAACTATTTAGTTTTGAAAAAGGCATCTCCTATTCCAAAAACTCCTCGGGGACGCCATCTTGAATTTTTTTATTGTGACCCCTACATTCTTATATTGAACGGAATCGGACAATAATTATTCGTCCACCGTTTTGTAGCTGTCATTTCGAATTATCAAATATTGACAAAAAAATCATGATCTCCGACCACAATAATCCCTAAACCTGTACCAACTCAAAATAGAATCAGACCAAGAATCAGAA
The DNA here is from genome assembly GCA_944452925.2 of Chrysolina oricalcia. NCBI lineage: Eukaryota > Metazoa > Arthropoda > Insecta > Coleoptera > Chrysomelidae > Chrysolina > Chrysolina oricalcia. The sequence continues at coordinate 53,222,815 of OX101811.2, forward strand.
ATTTCGTTCGCTATTTTGGAGCCGCTACGTTGAAATGTCGAAAAAAATTATGAAATCCCAAACCCAAAAGCTTCTATATACCATTTTTGAATGGAATCGTATCAGAAATCACGAAACCCGTCCAACATTCTGGAGCCGCCTCTTTGGTTTTTCCTAATATAAAAATGTTATGGAGTATTGTCCCCCAAGTGATGAACACATGTTGTTGAAAAAAGCTATTAATTGTAAAAGTAATAATATTCCATAGTTTCGATCGACGCGAGTGAGTTTTATTTTTTCCCATTTTTCCGACCCTGTGCCAGATGTCATACTGGCTAAATGATACTCTCTCTTTTTCTCACCAGACGTGTGGGAGGAGCAACCTGAGGGGCGTGTCATTTAAAAGAAATTCACTTCCATATCTGAATCCAGAATTGTAAGTAATAATTAGTTTTCACTGGTCGACGGCTGAACCAAACCTTTATTAGTTGACTTTAATGATGCTGGATATTTCTCATTTCAAATGGAATAAAGCAAGGAAACCCATTTCGCGAAAACAACACATTTTTGTGAAATTATTCACAATTATTCTAGGAGAAAAATGAGAAAGTCGTTCAACTAAGTGAATGATAGACTTCGATACTGAAATAAAACAACAACAAATATTCGTTCGTTTTGATGGTGAAACTGAACGAAAATGCCCAAAAATAGGGGAAAATATCCTTTTCATTCATTTAAAATTCAAAGAATATTTTTTTCATTATTTTAATCTTTATACAATCATACAACCCTTCACCACAAAAAGAAAGTTTCTGACTCCCTTTTTTCAGGGATCATGGGTATTCATGCTGACGATCATTGAATGCACTTTCGCAATGTTAGCAATTTTCTTTTAAACTACCTGGTGGCAAAAAAATATTGAAAAAAATAGTTTTATATGGAACTTAAAAGACGATTTCCATCCTCATAAAATGGACCTTTCATGCACCATCATTTTTGAATGAATTCTGTTTAAATAAGTGATTAAATCACAAGACCTGTTTAACCGTGATTAAACTTTTGTCGTCCATGTTGGTTTTCGTTTTGTCCATTATCACTTATTCTTACAATTCTTGGCAACATTTTATCAGTACAAACACCTTTTGATAGAACTCTTATACAAATATTTTGACATAAGGCGATGAAAATACGTCAAAATTTGGCATAAAGGCTACTTCAAAGCATATTGTTGCAATGCCCAAAAATATAAAATGTAAGATTTGTTGTTTGTAAAAAAAAATTGTTAGAAAATGTCAAATTTTTTAATCAATAATATTTAGTTATGACAGAAGTTCGTGAAGTAGGATTTTTTTGTATGAGCGTGAAGTTAGTTAAATGGAGCGAATTGGCGTGCGTAAAGTTACACTTTTCCGCACCCCGTGCGGATAAGATTTTTTTCCGCACTGAGTGCGGAAAAGTAAGACTGCTCAAAAATCTCACTGGTATGGCAAATTTTGGCCGATTCTGAAGCAGGAATCACTAATGTCAAGAGACTCGGAGGCTGGAATCGACGACTATAGCCGAGAGCTACATTGATGATTCGACAAATCATAAAAAGGATTTGTCGAATGAAATATTGGCCCTTATGCATTGAGTCAACCTTCATCAAGCCACATGAACGGCTGCCCTTCTCAGTTAAGTCAACCTTCATCGATCTATTCGAACAACTGTCCTGAGGTAAATCAACCTTCATCAAGCCATATTATTAACTAACTGCCCTTCTGCGCTAAGACAGTGTTCATCTGTACCACAAGTCACCCTTTAAATGAACTGTACGGATCTGCAATAAATTTGAAAAATGTCAATAATTATTCTTTCATTATAAATATTACGAACACATAATTTAATTTTTTATTGTTATGTAATTGTTTGTTGTACGGTTATTTGTATCAAGTTTAAATAAAAATTATTCAATAAGTTATAATTTTTTTATATTCGTTGCTATCTGATATGAAGCTCGTAGGAAAATTTTGTTCCTAACTCGTGCGCAAAGTGCCTTTTCCGCACGCAAAAACTTATACGAACTCCGCTTCGCGTCGTTTGTCTAACAAAATTTTGTTCACTGTCAAAATAATTCACAAAATAAACATGAAATATTACTTTTTGAAGAATTTATTTTTAACAGAGTCAGTTATTAATTGATTATTCGCCATAAAACAATTCCATTTATTGAAATAATAATTGATAGTAAACAAATAAATGAATATTTTGTAACCTTTGGTGTGAATACAATTCAAGAAAAAATAAACTACCCTAACATCAAAACTACGTCACAATCACACTCGACTCGCCTTTCGCCAACAAAGTTAGCATCTTCAGGAGTAAAAGATATTTTTATCTTTCTAATTGTTTTTCAGGAATAAACAGCCTGTATATGTTTACATGCCTAAATGTGTGTTTTTTTGGCTAGTGTTAAAACACAAAGAGTAAAATTTTGATTTTTTTGGCAGTTTTTCAAAAAATTTACCAACTTTATTGTCGGACAAGTATATCATTGTCACATATACAGAGTGTTTCTTAAGTACGTGTAGAAAATTTTGGAGCGTGTAGCTGACATCAAAATAAGAAGAAAAGTTTCTATTAATATATGTCCGCAAGTTATTCGTCTCTGAGATACAGAGTGTCAAAGTTGAATTCTTATTTTATTTTTTGTGAATAATTTCAATACAATTTTGATATTTGGGTAAAGTTTGGTATCTGGGAATATTTATTATTCAGTTTGTGTAAAAAATATATTCTTGGTAGAGGTCACTGAGAGCAACTGTTTTCGATGCAAGTGATCTTGAATGACAAGATTTTTTAATTTAAAATAAATTCAATCAGAAATGAGTTTTTTTCACGAACAATATAAAATTTGGTTTTTTCATTGAAAAATCATCCCAGATACCAAATTTTACTCGAATATCACAAATATTTTGAAATTTATTCACCAAAAACAAATATAAGAATTAAACTTTGACACTCTGTATCTTAGAAAAGAATAACTTGTGGGCATGTTATTATGGGAACTTTTTATCTTATTTCGACGTCAGCAACATGCTCTTAAAGTTTCTACACGTACTTAAGAAACACCCTGTATATTCTATTTCTTTGAAAAAAAAAGTCAAGACAACATTGCTGGTTATCACCAACATTGTTGTCGTCCAATCGACATCTTTGGAGCGTCGGTCTGCTGAAGATCCTTATTAATTTTGTCAGACAATGGTGCCGTTGAAAATATCATTTAATTATTGCATGCTCCTAGAAAATTCAGATTGCTGCTTGTCGTCAACTTACAAGTAGTGAAGTCGACACGTTTAGAGTGGGGGACAAACTAGAAGTACCGAAACTTTTTGACGGACAAATTTTTTTGGATTACTTTCAGTAAATATCTTTCACTTCAACTTACAAACTGAATGCTGGTCATTACCTTACATATAAATGATATCTTTTTCAGAAAGGAAAACTTACCACTGTCAAGGTTTCCTCTCTGCGAAATCTTGTCGGACTCGGCATATTTAAACAGTATACAAAGTTACAACTTGCTGGTTATCACTTAAGATTTCGTACAAGGGCTTGTTTAAAGGACCTGAGGGTATCGATTCATGCATTCATTATCTCGATTCGTTTCGTCAGAGGTTTGCGTGTTGAAATAATACCTATCTAATCAATTGCTTTGCCGAGTTCTGCTCTCAATTCCTACATCCTGTGATTTCTCCTTCGGCAATCATCAGATCTTCAATCACCAGAAATTATACCAGCCCAAACGTATGAATTAGCCAAAATTTCAATCTCAGTCTCGCTCTTGCTAGGTCATAGTCTTCCTCAACACGCCTATGTCCGGCGCTATTCGAACTTTCCTGTCTACTCTTTTCTTTCCTGCAGCCAGCAGGAGTCGTAGTATTCTGTTGTGTTAGTCTCAGTCGAACATCGTGTCTGTCCGGGCGGCAGCTGTATCGCGCTCGGTCGACGTCTCGAAAGACCTCGTGCTCATGAAATGTAGTTCCGACACCTAAAAACAATCGACGAATTAAAGATCATTTCGCCAGTGACAAGTCGAAGACGTTTCCGATTGCGGCTGATTCTTGGATTCTTTACGATTTCTGTAAGTTTCGACAGTGTCCTGTTTAGCGTTAAGAGGCATAGCGGATTTGATTTCGTTCGAATTGCTTTCGTTTTTCCATTCAAGGTAAACAGTCGTTTCGCTAAGCGAGCGCGCTTTTTTCTTTTGTGTGAGTTAACAATACCTACTCGGGTTTGGTTTGCACGATCGCTGTTGCTGGGACCGGAGTGCCGCAGGCGATGTCAGTCGTGTGTGTGTGTGACAGGCTGTTGCACTGTTGCTTAATGCGGTACACATATTCAGGAAGTTTAATAAACATTACTTCAAGTCTTTAGATAGTTATGGAGATAAATTACATGCAAATACCGTTACCTTGCCAAGGCTAAGCTCCATACTTGGAAATACCATCAAATCTTATGGATTACTGAAGTTTAAATGTAGTTCTCTTAAAGCGCCCCACACACACGCCAATTTCAGCACCAATCTGCAGGGAACAATTTGCTGTCATCCTGCAGATGGCCTGCTGTGTAAATTGGCGCGACCTTCCACACGATGCAAGCTATCAACACAATCATTCATGTCATAGAGACAATTTCTCTCATATAAACCAATCAAACGTCATAATTTTCTCAATCGAAACCAATGACAACAATACTATCTGAAAACACTTCTTTCAGCTCGTCTATTCATTTTTGAAATTGTCTGTTCGAATACCTATAACTTCAACATGCAGAATTTTCAAAATACTGACACTTTGCCCGTCACTCAAACTGTGCTGCTGTACAATAGAATAAAAAGCTATTCCGGTGAAATGGAGTTTTATCACAGCTGATACTATTAATTGTTAGGCCGAGCAGAGCCTTTGTCAGTATTTTATATCAGTGTTTATATAGGAACACATAAGGAAAATTATACATTTACTTATCTATCAAATCTCACTATTCGGAAAATCATATCAGGAAGCTGCTCTTGTTCTGCACACACACACTAGTTTTAATTAGACAAGTTACTCTATTTATTATTATCTTCAACACTTTTCTGGATTTCAATCTATTCAAATACGTATCAAATGGTATTCATTAATACCTGGACCGAAGACCCAAGTGGAAGATAAAATTCAACAAAGAAATCGGCCAAAATCATTTATTATGCCGAAAAAAAAATTAGAACGCCGGAATAACTAAGAAGTTTTCAATTTATAAGTTCTTGAAACAAACCCAATTAGAACCGGTGAATTGAATGAAATTTCATGATTTTTCACGTTATTAAACTACTAAAAAAGTTATTATTCTTACTAAACATTAAACTGACATTTCGAAACAGATCATTTACCAGAAAAGGTCACGTTACTAACAAACATCTAACTATCGAGATTTAAAACAGGACTAAAGTTTAGGAGCATAAAATATCTGTCCTCAGGTTAGCCTGGGTCTCGTAATCCCAATTTCTGTTTAGGCCTGGAAATAAATATAGGGGTTGTTCAAAAATTAAATATTGAATTGACTCTCTTTTCGTTTTCTTCCATAATCTGCGTATGCATTAAATATTTCATTACTCAGATATTCCGTCGTTACAAGAAAAAAACATAATGCAAATTCTTCGCATGATGAAAAAAAAATTCTTTATATCTAAACAATTAATCTTATTTCTACTTATTCTATATCATGGGTCTTTCTGTAACACTCAGTTATGGTTTGAATCAATTCCCTTAATGGAAATATGTCGTTGAATTCATAATGAAACTGATTATGGGATACGAAATATTTTGTTCGAATTAATAAATTCCCCTCGTTTAACTCTCAAGTCTGTATTGAAACGATTTTCATAGCATCCACTGGTGTGAAGGCTCGTGATCCTTTTCGGTGTCGTAAATGCTGAATTTAATGGCTTCCGGATGTTGATTCCATGACTGTACCTTATTTAAAATAAATTTCAAAATCTGGTTTTGTTACAACAAAATACCAATCGAGCAAGCTCTCGGTGTTTCTAAGCAACACTGTTTTTGTGACAGCAAGGTGAAAGTATATTTCTAAAATTCTGCATCTTGTTGGAATAGTATAACTGACAATTTTCTCCATATTAAATAAACCAATCAATATCATATAAGATAAACTAATCAAATGTCATAATTTCCTCAATCTACACCAATGACAACAAGACTCTACGAAGATTATCTTCGAAACTTGAATATGATATGATGTTTTTGGATCACCGTATTATCACAACAGTCGTGAAATACTGATATAACTGTTAGATACAATCAAATGTAACAGTGAGGATCTTGTCAAAAACCAAATTTTTCAATTCAGTAAAATGTGATGTAGAGAAAATGAGAAACTATTTAAAAAATTGCAGTCAAATCAGTATTGCTTGAAATTCCGCTAATAAGTATAAAAATATAAGCAACTTTTTTAAATAACCTTTTTTGATGTCTGTCCATATTACTAAACTTTTTTTGCCACTTTATAGTAATTGTTGTGATTTGACATCAAAATCAATTTTTCCTATAAGTAACATACTTTATGGCGGGTACTGTATATGCCAAAATGTATCCAATTAAATGATTCCGTGATGTTGGTTGCAGTTATCCCTTCTATTGATGGGGTATAAAGCTAATATCCTAGTTTTCCAGCACAATAGGCCTTCTTTGCTTCAATTCCTTCAGAGTCGCAACAACCTCTTTTTAGTGGGAACTAGAAGTTAAAAAAATAGACGAACCATGGAAGTAAAAATTTTTCTCAATTTTCAAGAAATTCTAAAATAGGGTTAGTGTGTTAAAGTTTCAATCTGTATTTCTTGAATAGTGCATCGAATCCAATATTAATTGAACATTCGATTGCATACCGACCTAATCGGTGGCCAATTTGTAAACGGCCAAAATTATAGTGAAATCGTGACAATGACTATGAACATTTTGTTTCGTTAAGCTGGTGATGAATTAGGATATCATGCTTTGATTTATATTCGGAATTACTGTTACTAGCACAATAAGATTTCGATGATTTCAATAAACTGAAAATTTTGTTTCCATCATTTCGAGCTCAGTGTGTAGGAGATGATATTGAAGGAAAGTTTAAAGGACCCCACACCATTCTTATGGGTTTCTGGGTCCCGGTGGAATTGGCGAAACTGTAGTATGTTATTCTCTTCATTATCCTGATTAAAAGTTCCTATGGGTCCAACTCGATCCTATGACTAGTTTTCGGGATACAGCTCCTCAAAGATATGACTTTGTACCTATGAGTGTAAGTACTACAAATAATATTTTTGTGTATCTGTGACTCGTAATGAGTTTTCAGTATGAATTGTACCTTCAGAATCATTTCGTTCGATGAATACTCAAATTACTTGAACACGGACAACAGGGTGTTGACGGAATTCATGACTATAACAACTTCAATATATCGATTATAACTTTTATTTTCGTTTAGCAAACAAAACATTAAAATAAATAATTATTTGGATCCTTGCAAATGAACAAAGAATAAATAGAAATAGGATAAATATTGGTGAATTCTTCCCTTAAATGACATTAAATTATTATTTTTATTTGTTATTTACTTGATGATGAGAGATTGTGGAGTAGGAAATAAATGTTTCCAGTCCCAGTTCTATCAATGCCGAAATAGCTCCCCAAATACAGAATTCCAAATTCTCCCCTAGTCTCAATCTCGTAGTATTTGCAAAAATATAATAGTCTAAGATCCGAACCTAAATCGACCTTCACCTAGCTGATTATAGAGTCAAACTTATTTCATAATAAATTTCGCAAATAAGAAAATATATTAAATATGGGTTGTCTAAAAAAATCCTGGACAGAATATTTTTAATTATTTTTTGAAAAACAATTTTTCATAAAATTTTGCAATATCAAGGTAATAAGAAAATGTTATACTGGATTTAAGGTATGAAACATGTAGAATGTGCAGACATAGGGTTGTCTATTATTTACCTGGACGAACTACTGGGTTGCTAGGTATAAACAGGTATGTCGATACCAGTTACTTCCAATTTATGTGATAATAGAAAAAAATTTATAGCAGCATAAGCGCTGTTTTATTGAGAACACGTTGATATAAGGTTGTTTGCGAAAAATTTGGTCTTAATAGAGTTTTGCGAATTTTAAAGATTTAAATTTCGACGCGTGTGGAAATGAGTGACTGAGAGATCCTAGGTAAGTATACCGTGTAATAATAAAGAACCGAACAACGCAGCCGTGACTGATGGGACTCTGAATATAAGAAAGTGCGCATGCTCGGTACGTAAACTATGGAGAGTGGAGGTACCCCTACTATCCTGCATATTGTAAACAGACGGATCCAAAACCAGAGAAGGAACTGATGCTGGAATATACAGTGAGGGGAGAAACTCCCAAATAAGCGTCTCACTAGGAACAAACACCTCTGTATTCCAGGCAGAGATGTACGCCATCTTGCAATGCGCGAGAGAAATCAATATGAGGGAAATGCACAATGCACGGATCAAAATATGCACAGATTGCCAGGCGTCACTGAAGGCTCTTATGAACCCGAAAGTGACATCAAGACTGGTATGGGAATGCAGAGAAGAACTCAGTGTTCTCACAGAACACAACAAATTAATTTTGATGTGGGTTTCAGGACACTGCGGTATCGAGGGCAATGAAAAAGTTGATGAGCTAGCTAGAGAGGGCTCATCAACTCCATATATTGGCCCAGAACCCGCACTCGGGATTAATAAATCCGACATTCGAGGATGTATTCGTGATAAAAGGAGAAAACAAAAGGAGAGGTGGTATAAAGCTCCTCTCATGCACCACGGGAAAATATGCATTAAAGAACCGTCAAAACACAAAACTGAAGAACTACTCAAGCTGAGCAGGAATCAAGTTAGAACAATAACGGGTCTTCTCACTGGTCACAGTCCAATGAGGAAACACCTGCACAAAATGGGTCTGTACAACGGAGAACTTTCCTGCAGACAATGTGGTAAAGGGACAGAAACAGCCAAACATATACTGTCAGAAACAGCCAATAATATATACTGTGAGGCATTAGACCGCAAGAGACAGGCAATTTTTGGGAAACCCAATCTAACTCCCGAGGAATACAACAGCCAACCGGTGAAGAACCTGTACAGGCTGGTACAGGGGACCAGAGTGGGTGCTGGAAAACACAAAAAGCCCAAGAGGCTGAGGTGTAGCTGGTGAAAGTCAGTTTTGGAATCATGACAGGTTTTATGTCAGAAAAATATTTTCAAAGTTTCACCGCACAAGAAATAGTCCAACAATTCCTCATTACAGTGTAAAATTGCTTCTGAAGAATATGTTTTCCAATTCTTCCGACCTCCCTGATGATCTTAGAAGAGTGAAATGGATTTTTGTCGATCAAACGGTATTGGAGGCCTGGCGAAAGAGATGCACTTCACGCATCAATGGAATGAGCGATTTTCTGTGAGTGATACTTCTGAATAACATTCTCCCTTATCGCATTCATAGATAATAATCTCCAATGGAAACTGGACATTTAATAAATAATCAACTATCTGAATGAAAATGCAAATTTTCACTCTCAGATTTTTTCTCTCAAGTTATATAGGGTCTTTCTCAATATCTATCAGATTTAGTTCAATGTCCAGCGTGGCTTTAGCCGGGGAAGTAGTTGTTTTCTGTTATGTATGTATGTATGTAAAAGGGGTGGTTTGGCATTGGATGAATCCATTTGCCACAGACTTAGTGTTTTCTGCTATGTATGTATTTATGTATGTAAAAGGGGTGGTTTGGCATTGGATGAATCCATTTGCCACAGACTTATTGTTTTCTGTTAGATATTACAAAAAAGTAACTTCAATTTTATCGTAGGGTTTTTCCATTTCCAGAGTAGTCATGTATTGATTTAATTTTCAATTGAGAATGTTTCTCTTTATAATTAAAAATATTCTGTCCAGGATTTTTTTAGACAACCCATCTTTAATTATTTTCTAATATACGAAATTTATTATAAAATAAGTTTGATTCTATTATCAGCTCGGTGAAGGTCGATTTAGGTTCGGATCTTCTACTATAAGTATATCTGTCTTACTAACACTCATAGCTGATACAAAATCTGTGCTACGCACAGTATCAAACAAACTCTCATTTTATATTTGTTTATTGGGCATCAACCTAAATATATAGTTTAATTTCTTGTTTGCTAATCGAAAATAAAAGATATCACCCTATTCAAGTAATTCAAGTATTCACCAAAAGAAATAATTGTGAAAGTACAATTCTTACTGGAAAATCATTCTGAGGCACAGATGCACAAAGGAATGTTATGTCGTACTTACACTAATGAGGTACAAAATCATATCTTTGAGGGGCTGTATCCCGAAAGCTAGTCATAGGATCGAGTTGGGTCCATAGGGACTTTTGATCAGGATCATGAAGAGAAAAACATAGTACAGTTTCAGCAAATTCCACCGGGATCCAGAAACCCATAAGAATGGTGCAGGGTCCTTTGTTTCTATTTCTTTTGGCGACTTCAGCTTTTTTTCTCGTGCGGTTTCAAGTGACAGCTTTTCCACTACTCACAGTTAAAACTAATATTCAAAGCGCCAATCAGTGCCGGACACTTAACTACTAATTTCTGTCATTTTAATATATTAAAAAAACGGTTCTCGGACTTGCCAAAAATTGGTATCCTTTAGTTTCTCGTTCACCTTGCACAATTCGAGGTGATATTATCGAATCGAAAGGAATATAATTATAAAATGCCATTGATATTAGATGAAAGGAATCCACCCATATCAAAGTAAAAGTTTCGCTAATTTAAGCACATAAATAAAATGAACAACATGTGTTTCGCGCTTGATATGATAGTGAAATTGACCCGCATTTCAGTAACTATCAGTAAATGCTTGGAAGGTGTGATATTCACATGTGATTTAGAAATTTCAACAAGTAGTCTTAAAAATTGACAATAGCTTTATATTACTGCTTGAAATTCATAGAAACAAGGACGAATTGAACTCACAATTTAACGATTATAAAACAAGATCTTGTAATTCTTTCAGATCGGACAGATTCAAGTATGCTATTTTTATTGTAATAAAAATACTTTAGACGTTAAACTATTGCATTTGCTTTCTCAGATATATCTGATGGGGTATCACTACCACTATCATAATCAACATCCATCTTCTTGAAAATAACTTGAAATTGTGACGTATGATGTATGATGTACTTTGTTTCGTTTTTTTATGTTTTTTAATGTTTAAATTTATTTTGGAAAATAAACCAGTCACAAACTTAACTTATGTAAATTGATGGAAATAAATTCTACTATATTCTACTGCCGTAACAATTTTTTACCACATTACCGTATATTTTTTGTTGACGGAACTGTGAACCTAACATTTGATGAAGACTGATTCTTGAAATATGCATCAAAGTGCTTTACAGCTAATCAACTGAGCCACAATGAGGACAAAACTGAAGAAATACTTCTTCAATACTTGGTTTGATCATTGACATTAATGTATCAAGTGGAAGAGTTGTTGAAAAAAATCCAAGAATATTGTTGCTTTTAGGCAAATCTGAGTGTATAAAGCAATTACTTTAGCAAAAATGGAGAAAAATCAGCAAAATTATGCAAACCTTCACAAAATTTGTATTTTTGTGCTCAATGAAATAACAAAAATTTACGCCCTCGTACTTACAAGGTCGGCAACATTGTTAAAAATAAATTATAAACAATTATACGTTGTAGAAAAAAAATGCAAAAGAATCGCATAATGATTTAAAACAAAGAAAATATCATATTTTATCGTTCCCCAATTTTGCGACCATTTCCAATTTTGGCATCCGAGTAAATAAATTATTTATTCATACTTTTTTTAATAACTCTGCCGAAAAAAACAAAAAGAGTAGCAAACGCAAAGAAACGTATCTCTCTACGTCATAAGTCTCTCCGAAACTTTGCCACCTTCGCCGTTGACGGCAACGTATTTTTTCTTTTCATTTTACACAAAAAAAAATTGTTTGTTACCTGAATTGATAACCTATGGAAATAATACAAAAGTTCCTAGAAAATATATAAAATTTGCCACCATCACAAATTTCAGAAATGTCAAATAAAGAAACATTTTACGTTCTTGTCATCCTTTTCAAATTTGACAAAGTTCCCGAAATCCCGGTTTTTGGTGTTAGCTAAAAGAATGTTGCTTGCTAGAGGATACTAGCTTTCGGTTTGCTTAAGACTTAACTGGAACTTTTCATCTATTATTGTCCAAAAAGGTTTAGATCTGGCCGTCTGAACTAAACTATGGTCTAAATTGGTGATTTTAAAAGGTACTTGGATTTTCAAAACAATAAGTACAGGATTAAATCAACAGATTCAATGAAAGAAACCATAAAAAGGTGGAAAATATCCGAAAGAGGAATATCATAAACATTTAAATTATGTAAATAACCAAATTCGCAAAGAAAATTAACTCTAATGTAAAGAACTCCGCAAAATTGCCCTTTGTTTATTTTGAATATTCTTTAAGTATTATTAAACTTGTTAGAAAGTGGTTTCAAGAACTTCACCATGAGAGAACCTGTAGAGCTAGTGCAGTGGAACTACGTCAGATACTTCCAGGTACCTATTGTATTCAAACGATAAATTACTCTGGTAGCAGAAAATATATAACCTATTATCATGAACTGTCATTTTAATAATGGTAATGGCGGATACCTTCGAATCTCTTCGACCTTCTTATGAAAGTCGAAATGACCTTCAATTCCTCCTCCTTAATAGTGGCAGCTCCGAAAACGTTTTGTCTGAGCCTCCGATAAATACCACATACGCACAGGAACTGGAAGGAGTCCTCCTCCTCACCACATTCCGCGCATAGTGGGTCGGCCTCAACTTTGATGAGAGCGAGGTGTCTCCTGAGGCCGCAGTGGGCGGTAAGAACTCCCACGAAGAGTCGGAGTTCTATGCGGCTCTGCTTTAGTATCTTGGTCGTCCTTGCCCTGTCGTGCCCCGATATCATCTGCTTTGACTGCCTGCAGCCGTCTATTCCTCTCCACTCTTTTCCTAATGTATTAACGGCCCACTCATTTAGTGCCGTTGTAACTTGTCTCCTTGTTATGCCGAGTGCGGGTTCGGGCCCGTAGTAGGGTTGTCCGGCTCCTTGCTTGGCTAGCTGGTCCGCCTGCTCGTTGCCTTCAATCCCTGAATGGCCTGGGATCCACATCAGCGTTATTTCCTTTTCAGTCGCAAGACTCTCCAGGGCATCTCTGCACTCCTGAACTAGTTTTGATCTGTTTCTGGTTGCAATCAGAGCTCTGATGGCGGCCTGACTGTCCGAGCAGATATATACATGTCTCTCTGGGCCAGACCTCACCTCTTCCATTCTGGTTACCTCCAGGATGGCATACACCTCTGCTTGGAAAACTGTTGTCAGAGAACCTAGCGCATAGGCTCTTTTCTCTCTGTTTTCCAAGTAAACTTCTGCTCCGGCTTGTCCTTCCTCCAGTTTGGACCCGTCTGTAAAACAGACCAGGCTTTCTGGGGGTAAGAACACCCTTTCCTCTTACCCCTCTCTCCTGGCTGGGATCTCTGGCGAGATCGTCCTTTTCCACCTGATTTGATCCTCTGCCTGTATCACTTTGATAGCGGATAGTGGGATTTCTTTCTCCTCTACCAGAGCGATTTCGGTGTGCCTTATGTACCCCTCTCCTCGCCAGCTCCTTGAGTCCCGCATTATCAGATAGGACGCCATCGCTTCCTTCTTTATACAAGTTGGAAGTGTTGACAGACCCAGCAGGGCGTCTAGGGCTGCCGAGGGGGTCGTCCTCATCGCACCGGTTATTCCCTTACAAACTAGTCTTTGAATTTTTTCCAGATTGTTGGTTGTGGTTATCTGGTCCACTCTCGGCCATCAGACCACTACTCTATGTAGGATCTAATTACCGCATTCTCGATTACTCGATTACTCGATCGACGTGTGGCCCCCCCAAGAGAAACATTTCTGTTTTAGTCGGATTGACTGCGAGGTTGACTTTCTCGCACCACCTGCCCGCCAACTGAATCCGCCAACTGAATCTGGCCACAGACCACATCTAGGAAAGGGCTCGTCACCAGGACGAGCCCGTCGTCGGCGTATGCCTGGGCGTAGAAACCGTTGGCGGCTAGTTTCTTAAGGAGTTCGTCCATGACCAGACACCAAAGGTAAGGGGAGAGACAGTTACCTTGCGGACAGCCGCCCCTCACTTTGATGTCAGCCTGGCTCTCTCCCAGAGACACCGTTACTTTCCTCCACTCGATGGCCGTTGCTACCCAGCTGATCAGCATAGGAGTTCCCCTAATCTGCAGTGCATTTCAGATGACGTCTGTTCTTGCCTTATCGAAGGCACCCTCCACGTCTAAGAAGACTCCGAGGGCACGTTCCTTGAAATTGTTAACATTTTTTTTTCGTCAATCAGATGTCGTCCCCTTAGGAACGGCGATCCTCAGAAGTCGAAATTTGTGCGAGTCAAGGATTAACGAGGTCTTACCTTTTTACGTGCGATTCCTAGAACTTTCTCGGGCCATCAGAAAAATTTCTGCAGTCGCCATGGTTTGAACCATCGCCGACTGGCAGCCAAAGTGATTGAAACAATGTCGCTTTAACCACTCGGCTATCTGGCCTTTTCTACTCTGTGCACTACGAAGGGCAGTTTCTGTGGACCTTCCACTGCGGTATGCATGTTGATTTTCCTCCATTCTATTTTAATAATGTAAAAATACTTATTTGGTGTGGGTTTGGCAGGAACCCAAGATTTTCGTACCATAGTCACCCTAGTGAATAGTAATACAGTATTACTTCAATATGCTTCTGCAGCTTGGAATCTTTGATGTAGTGACAAAGGACCAGGTATCCGGCTTATGGAGAAATGGGCTTCAGTGAAATTTCATGAATTGTTAGTATATTGTAGTTGACACCTTTCTGAACAATAGTGAAATTTCTCCATAAGCCTCGTCATTTCATCCAATAATTCAAAAATTACTAGAAGATAAAATGGGTTAAAACAAAGTGATGTTGACTCAATGCGTTATGAAAGATTCAGAACGATTCTGAAATATCTAAAAAATTACTCAAAATTACATAATTGTATTTATAATATTATTAATCTTTGCGAAAGAATATAACCTACCCAAGGAATCCGATTTTGATCTGTTACCTAACCTAGATTAGCTGACAGTGTATCCTTATAAATTGTATAAAAAGAGTATTCCGCAATTTCTTCAATTATTTCTATCATTAACAACGAAATTAGGTCGGCAATCAAAAGAGGAGGATTTGTATTTCAGGTTTATGCGATAAGTTATCGCAATTAAATACTTAATGTTCGTACTGTTTATGGACTCCCTAACTGTCGTCGATTTTTACTTCAAGATACAATGGACAATTATTCACTGATGCGTGGTGGAAATACCTCATTGTATTTCATTTTATAGGCAATATCCGTTAGAACAAAAGATATTGAAAAATAATTATTTTATAATTATTAAATTTATTAAAACCTGTAAAAGTGTTAGAACGAAACAAAAGATCGTTGATGGAAGAAAGGAATCTCTTAAAAGGTTTTAGCTAAGGGGGTCACCGATACTGAAGTTCGAACAATATAATAATAATGATTTTCCACTACCAGTATTAGAAGATATCATTATTTTTTATGCTTTGTTCGAGTCGTGAAAATAAATTTCTCTGCTAGCAGAGCTAATTTTTCTTTTTCTCCTAGTAGTTGGGAGACATGAAACCAATTGACATTAGTGACATAAAAATAGTGAAGGATGAACGAAACATATTCATTAATTTATTAACAATACCGGCTAACATCAAAAAGCCACTTACTTACTGAAATAATAATTAATCGTGCAGTTTTGCAAGTCATGTTAATTTCAGATCTACCAGTATTACACGTCAAGTTTTCTTCCGGTATAATTATTTCAGTCTTTGATATTGAAGTTGATGGCATTACTTCCTCAAATACATCCACACTCCTTTCACACACACCACTAGTGCTAGGTAAGGCACGTCAACAAGGTAGTCCCTGAACCATACCAGCAATTCTTTTTTGTCCCAAGTTAACTGTAGAACTCTTCCAGCCCCTGTGGCGTAGAGAGATTAAATTTCACATCCATTGTCTGCTGAAATTGTAGCAGACGTTTCTTATGGTGGATTTATGCGTCAGCTTCAAGTCATAAGCCATAAGAATATTCGTCGATGATAATTTTTATAAGATAGTTCGTTAATGAAAACCCCAGTTTTCGCTCCAGCAAAATCGCTTTGTGGAATTTTTTAAACAAGAAATAGTGAAAAAAATTACAACTTTTTTGTTTTTTTGGAAATATCTCAAAGATTATTCAAGGAATCGTTTCACAGTCAATGGAACTTTTGTAGAGATTTATGAAACCTACGTAAATGGATTTTTGTACGACCGTATCGGTGCATTTTCCACTGAAAAAATCCGGGAAAACCTCGAAAAAGAGACCATTTTTCAACAATTTTTTATTTTTATAAATCTGAAGCTGGACAAACAATATTGCGGAAACTGATAGATAATAACATGTGGTTCAACTGTACGCAAGATGTTTTCTGTCCGTTGTGTAGTTTTTGCACAATCGCGTTATAAACAATTTAAGGGCAAATCTTTCTAAATGCGCCGATGTAATGGATATCATCTTATTCAAATTCTGTACACACACAATTATTTTTCAATACACTTTTACTGTTATCAAATTATAAATATCAAAATAACAGTAGTCTACTAGATTGACATTACATTATTTTATGTGGGTTTTGTGAATAATTTTTTGGCGTCTTGAATGACTTTTTTCTACTACCGCTTACCAAAGTAGCCTTTGGCGCTTTCAGATTTCAACACAAAGTTGAGGTTTGCTGAAGAATGTCATTTTGTGACAGCTTTTACGCTCTGGTGCGAGAGTATTGAAAAAGCTTTTTTCTACGACCGTGCGTTTTTACCCACTTTCCCGCACTCATTTTAGTTTAGAAAGTGTCACTCTCCCGCACTAGTGCGGGAAAGTAAAATATGTCAATTTATCGTTATTAAATGTACATTTCATTGATTTTACCTGTATATTACTATTCAAACTAATATAGGTTTTAATATTCTATAGACTATTTTTCATTCATTGGAATGAAGAAATTGCGATACTTTTATATATCTACCCTATACATTTCTCAAAATCAATCCACATAACAATCAAACTAAGCTGAGTCAAGTGGTTTTAAAATTCTTTCATGTACTGGCAACTTGCAACCGATGCCGTCTCCGTCATCTTCATGCACTTTGCAATCTACGAGTGTTACTCTTAACAGCCAGTTACCATCAACTAACTACTCTGGACCGGCTATTCTGACGCATTTTCAGAATGCAACAAATTGTGTTTTCAACATTAATATTAATATAATTAGTGGATTTTCATGGAATGTTTTGTATGTTGAAATAAAATATTTATTTTCAATGTGCTTTTTGAATCTTTATGCGGTCGTAGAAAAAATAATGTTCCTAATTCATGCATAAAGTGTCTTTCCCGCCCTTGACTGCTTGCCCGAACTCCGCTTCGCGTCGTTCGGGTCAACGGCAGTCGCGTGCGGGAAAGTATCACTTGAAAACGAACCTATTCTTGTATGAAGGAAAGTGAACGCAAGAAATTCAAAGCACTCTAAGGAACTGGGTTTTCGATCTTGGCGTGAGTTCGATCTCGGGTTTCGGTATTTTTTTTTAGGCCAGCTTTTTTCCTTTGTAAATGTAAATTATTGGATATTTGGATAGCTTATACATTTGGGATTACTATTGCATGTAAATTTTCTCATAGGTAATATTATGTGCCTATGTTGAATGAGGTGTAGATCGTTTTTATGTCTAAGAGCTGCGTTTGTAGAAAAAATCATGTGTGTATGTCGAGCACAAAGAGTTATTGCCGCTCTCCAAAGATTACCGCGCTTCACTTCGCGTCGCGCGGTAACTCTCTTTGTCGAGCGGCAATCAATCACTTTCCGCTCTAAATAAACAAATAGCTATTTCCTACAACTGCTATGAAAAGTAGCGCATTTCTCATAGCTTACTTAATTTCAAAACGATGTATTGCTCATACTGTGAGAAATATCTTTTCTCACGGCACTTTGCCCACAATCAACAAAAATCGACAAAAACTGGTTGCCTAGGTAGTTGGCTGCAGTTCATTTTTAGATAGTTATTAGAACTGTCAGATTATAGAAGTTTTTTAAACTCTTCAGATAGTTTTCATTCGTGCTTTCATAAAAATCGCAATTTCTATTGAATATTATTTCAATAAGACATACTCATAATAAATAAATAATATGCATACTGACAATAGTGACGATTTTGATAATAATACTCCGCAAGAGATATTGGAAAAAGCTGAGAAAGTAACGTTGGATTTGTTGCCGGAAATTTAAAAAAAAAGTAAGAATTGGCATACGAAAATAGTTATTTGTTTTACTAGGCATAAAAGCACAAGATTTAATGCCGCGGCTGGTGTTTCATAGCCGAGCGTAGCGAGGCTATGAAACCAGCCAATGCATTAAATCTGCTTTTCTGCCGTGTGAAACATATAATTTTTTCTTCAAATTTGTTCCAATTCAACGCAAAATCGACTTTTTCATATTTAAATTGCGTTTCATTATCAATATCCAAATAACTAAATTATTTTATCAAAGGTAACTGGGCCCTGCGTTACTATGTTTACCGCTGATGACGTTTGTTGAATATGTTTGTTTACTGTTTACTTTGTCATTGTCAATTTTGAAAAGTTGTCATGTTAGAAATGGATTTACTGCAAAGTGAGGATGAATTGATGCAATTAACACCACCTGAGATAAGAGACCAGGCGCGTAACACCACCTGAGATAAGAGACCAGGCGCGAGATGTGGAATTTAACCTTTTACCGGAAAAATCAAGAACTGTATATGAACTCACATACAGCAGATTCATGGAATATAGACAGAAGAAAAATATAGGATCTTTCTCTGAAAATGTGCTGATTGTCTATTTTTCCGATCTTTCAAAGAAATTGAACGAACTTTTTCTGCCTAGGCAGTAAAAGTGGACTTTTTCTGCCTAGGCATTAAAAGTACAACTTCTAAGCCTGCCAAGTGTCATTAAAAGACCGCTTTTAATGTCATTTGGAGAAAAAAATATTTATCGGTCAAGAGGTAGGATACTTTAATGTTATTATAGTTGTGCAGTTGTAGGAAAAAATTAATATTGAGGTATATTACTTGTATTTTTTTATTGTTGCAGTTGTAGGAAAAGTATAGTGTGAAACGTGTGGAGAAAGTACGCCCTTCAGGCTCGTGCCACAAACTTCCACACTCATTAGAAAAGTTGAACTTTCCCCACTTGTTGCACAATATACTATTTCTTAACGTTTAGCAAAACGGAAAGAAAATACCTGATTACTTCTTATTATTATAAAATATATTTCAATATACAAGACAGTACAAGAGATCAAAAAGTGAGGATAACGGAACAAAGTAACCCCTGAGGTCGTACAAAATGTTGTACGAGAATTCCAAGACTGCCTTGTTCATTGTCAATAACTGAATGGTGGTTATTTTGAAAAACCATTTAATTGTAAAATAAATTGAAAAATACTCAACATCATTTAACATTATTTCCTTAAAGTATCAAAATTTAACATTTTCAAAATAAATTTTTTCAGTTATGATTGCACCAAATTTGAAAAACTTGATATTGCTCGACAGAGAATGAAACTCCCTTTCGAACAAGGTACCACACGACCCCTCTTCTCATTTAAAATTTTTGATGGGGTGCTCATAATTCAGACGAGGTGCAAGAAGGGGGTAATATTTTCATATTGTAAATTGTTAAATTGAGAATAGAAATCGACCTGTTTCGGTTTTTTTTAATACATAATAATGCTCGAAATTAGTTAATTCCATACCTATGGACCGCATTGTATATTTCATATATTTGAATTTCTATTACTAATTAGGTTAATATTTCATGCATGTGAATTTTAATTATTATTTTTGTAAATATTTCGATTGCATCCATCTGACGCGCATTTCTATGAATTCTCCTTTCAGAAAATAATCAGGTATTTCCCTCTATCCGACCCTTCTAAATCTATCTTTTAAGGTTGATTCTCATTAGACGTGCCAGGAACCGAATCGGCAACGGCAAGGCACATGCTCGGCGCGAGCAAGATTTATTGAGGCAATTCACACTGCAATAGGCTTGCCGTGGGTTAAGTAGTTTTCAGCTTTGTGAAAAGTGAAATGTTTCCGACTTCTACGTTAATAAAAATTGATAAAAATAGATGAAGAAGAGCTTGAAATGAACGATTCTAGAAAGAGAAAAAGACGTTATTGGGTACATAATATGCTAAAAAATCGAAATGAAGAAGGAGAATTTGCAACGTTGCACCCAGAACTGTTAGATGACCAGACAAAATTTTTTCAATATTATCGAATGTCTAGGGATGAGTTTGACAATTTATTATTTATTATATTCACTCTTGTCACCACTACACTCCTAAAATCCTAGGAACGCAAATACTACCAAGCCGGTAACGTATTCACACTTGTCTGAACCTGCACGGAACATGCTCGGCAAATATTGTTTGAGAAGAACCCCGCGGGCAAAGGCCGTCGCTTGCCGAGACGTTGCCGGCATAATGTGAATTTAACCACACAAAAACCATATGATCAATGAAAAAGATATTTTGCCGATCCGGTGCCTTGCCTGTGCCGAGCACGTGGCTTGCACGAAAGTGAGAATTGGCCTTTAAACAACCCAAAACCGACCGTTTGTTGTGGGAAATTATCCCGCGTGTATTATTTATTTCTCACATGGCACTGGATACATGCAGTACTGCGGGTAGCAGGATTTTTTATGTAGATTTACTAACCTTTTAGATTAGATTAGATATTTATTTGTCAAATTATTGCACCTTAGTGCTATGACAAGTCAAAAATGTAGGTACCTACATACAATGTAGTTACAATTATTATAATTATTATAGTATAATTATGGTATCACAGTAAATAATTTGTATGAATATATGAATATACTTACAAACTAAGATAAAAAGGTACATAGAGACATAAGATATTGTATAGAGACATAATTATTGCAATAATCATTCGGTGAAATTGAAGTCCGACGGAACATAGTAAGCATTTTTTGTTAGATGTTGTTTCAGTTTCCTTTGGAAACTAGTGAGGGTTGCATTTTTCATTGATTGGGGAAGTGAATTATAAAGTGTTATGTAAGAATTACGTCTCCTTGTCATTTCTAGTCTCTGGTTTGGTGCTCCAATATTATCTTTATTCCTAGTATTATAAGAATGATTATTTCCAATTGTAGGATACTCATGTGGATTTTCTCGAATGTGTATTACATTGCAGTATATTATACACGATGGTAGAGTCATTACAGCTTTCTACTTCTACCTTTTCTAAATCCAAACTGTCTGTCTGTCAATATATTTGTGTGTTCTAGATAATTAATAATTCTTATTGCCATTATTTTTTCTGCAGTTTTTGCCATGACTGGAAGTTGTGCAATTAGTCTGTAGTTAGAAGGAAAGTTAATATCGCCATTTTTTAAAATCGGAGTTATTTTCGCAATTTTTAATTTGGATAGAAATACACCAGTTTTCAAAATCAAATTGACAATATACGTAATTGGTTGCAATAGCGCCGATAGATTTTCTTTGTACATGACCACCGAGTGATTGTATATGTCAAGCGAGCCCGAGTTTTTTATGGATTTGATGACTTCTTCTACCTCTGTACTATCAGTTGGATAGAATTTCACTGAGTTGTCATCGTTGTATTTAACTTGGTGAAGATATTCTGAAAATGAATTATTGGGTGTGCTTATTTGATTGTTCATATCACTGGCTACATTAATATAAGTCATTAAACTGCTCTGGTGTGATACAAGATGGGTTATTTATGCAATTATCGCTACCTATGTTTTTATTTATAATCTGCCAGATGGTTATTTGTTCATTGTTTGATTCATTCAGTTTTTTCATCGCCAATTCTCTTTTCAATTTCATAAGTTGCTGTTCATAATTATTTTTTTGATTTGAATTCGGCTTTTATTTGCTCACAGTTATTGAACAGTGTCAATTCTAGACGGCTATCTATCATTAAGCGAAGAACTATGAAATTTCGAACTGATTTCGAGTAATTTTACATTAAGTTATTTTCCTTTTTCACCACATATTTGCGGTTGTAAAATTGCAGTGTATTGATTCATTACGTAACCGAAAAAAAAAGAGAATGTGGTTCCATACGCCGCGCCGCGCTGATAGTTTTCTCGAAAAACAAGTAAAGTTGTGGATTACAATCGATAAATCGAGAATATAATATTTAATAGGTTTTCCTGTAAAAAGAGCAGGCTTCATTATTACATTACGGAGTACTCCAATAATATGGTTTTTGTAGCACGATGTAACGTTTCATATGCAATTTGCTGCATTATTATTATAATAATGGAATTGAATAAAGTACCACTGGTTTCTAGAGACAGACCGGTACCAATGAGTTCGTACCACGCGGAGATACTTATGACAAGACATCTTATGCAAAATGTGTAAATTATTAGCCAACCTAACCTACCCAACTAACCTTACGTACACAGAATAACCATACATAATTCTGGATGAATTGGCTTTGTATTGTAATAATTTTGTATGGTTATTTTGTCTACTTAAGGTTAGTCAGGACAGGTTAGGTTGGCTAATAATTTACGCATTTTCAATATAGTTTGCATAAGCTTTCTTGTCAATAATAATATCCTGACAAAATGCAAAACTATGTTGCTGTACAAAACACCACTCGAGCAAGCTCTCCGGATGTTTTTAATTTTTTATAATTGCTAGTTCAAACTGACAAATAAGTATAATTGTGAGTTCAAACTGAAAAGTATGTATAAATGTGAGTTTCAACTGACAATAATTATACAGGATGAGTCAGGCTGAACGCCTCGGACTCTCGTGGCCATATGGTATTTTTTTTTCAGTAAATGGCCTGGGGGAGTACATGTATGTCGATCTGAAGCACATTTTGAAAATAATGATTTTTATATAAGGTGTTTGAAATAAGCGTGACATATCAAAGTTATTTTTTTTTAATGGAACACCCTGTATTTTCTTACATTTTTTAATTCTTTTAGAAAAAATAAGCTGACTTTGCTATTCCCTATACCTAACTCTCTCCATTTATGAGATATTCAACTTTTTCTCAAAATGTAACGTTGTCAAAAAAATTCAATATCATTGCAATTATCCACTGCATGTGTGCGAAATTTTTACCGGTCACTCTTATCCCTTTCAGCTAGTTACTGCAACTTCAGACGACGATCAATATTATACGGTGTGTTTTATATTGTCAGGAACACTTACCGCATATTTGAGCTCCAATAACTTTGTTATTTCAAATGGAACACCCTATATTTTTCCACGTAACAATATTCACCTTTCCATTCCCTTTCAAACCATATAATATTTCCCCATAGCTAAATGTGGTTCTTCAAAAGTTATCGAAGCATTTTCAAAATCCGATGAACTTTTTGCATTGACATTATTTCATCAAGTAGGCTGATGCCATGGATACTTGAGTAATGCGTTCAACTGTGTTCAATTGCGTTGTTCCAAGCGGGCTTTTGACAAATAGCGTCATATTTTGTCATAAGTTTGTGTTGAAATCGTTTTGTTCAAGTGTTCTCAAATTTGAGGAGTAAAATGAAAAGTTTCACACTTCAAGAAAGAATCAATATGATAATAAAATTGCTTATTAGCGTCGAGGGTTTATGCACAAAAATACCCAGATCGAAAGATTATTAGCCAGATTTCGAGAAACAGGTAGTATCGAGTACACTGTTCGAGAGCTATCGAAACCAGTTACTGGGAATGAGGAACACAATTTCGAAGTTTTACAACATGTGATTGAAGATCCCAATCCCAGTACCAGAGCCATTGCAAATGCCACAGGTATAAGTCAATCGAGCGTTAGCAGAATTATTAGAAAACACAAATATCCATACCACATTCAGCTGCATCAACATTTGTATGGAAGGGACTTAGAACGCAGGATAGATTTCTTTTTATGGTATCTTGAACGAGTTGGCGAAGATATGAACTTTTTTGAGAATATTTTATTCACTGACGAATCAACATTCCATAACAATGGTCTGGTGAATCGACATAATTTTCATTATTATGACACCGAAAACAGACATTTATTTCGAACCGTCGATTGCCAGAACCGTTGGAGTGTTAACTCATTCGGTGGAATCATAGGAGACACCATAATTGGTCCTGATTTCTTTGACGGGCATCTGGATGGAAGGAAATTTTTAAGATTCATGAAAAGAGATTTTTGGAATCTTCTGGAAAATATTCCTTTGAATTTGAGAGAGAAGATGTGGCTACAATTAGATGGTGCTCCAGGCACATTTCAAACGTGTTGTCAGGAACTATCTGGACAGAAAATTTCCAGATCAATGGATAGGGAGAGGTGGTCCTTATAACTGGCCAGCAAGATCCCCCGATCTTACACCTTTGGACTTTTTTTTATGGGGATATATCAAGAATATTGTTTACAGTACACCACCCACTACTCCTGATGATATGAAAGTGAGGATTAGAAATGCCTTCCAAACAGTAACTCCAAATATGTTGAACAATGTCAGAAGCTCATTCGAAAAAAGAATTAGATGCTGTATTGAAGTAGATGGTGGTCACGTCGAACATTCCTTACGATTTTTAAAATTTTCACTTTAACTTTAATTGGTAAATATTGTTTTTTTTTTAACCAGTAACCCCAAAATTAGTAGATACAGACGGGCCGATATAACAAATGCTCCAAAGAAAATCAACTGTAAGTAGAGAGTGTTCAAATTCAATTTACTAAAGATAATGGAGAACTACTTTTTTCAGTATTTGACATCAGCCGGTTGATGGAATTTTATTATTTTGAAACTTATATTGGTTTACAAAAAGGCTTTGAAAACTCCTGAAGCACCATATGTAGGTATAGGGACATATTACATGGTTCGAAAGAAGATGAAATGGTGGATCTTTTCACGTGGAAAAATACAGGGTGTTCCATTTGAAATAACAAAGTTATTGGAGTTCAAATATGCGGTAAGTGTTCCTGACAATATAAAACACACTGTATAATATTGATCGTCGTCTGAAGTTGCAGTAACTAGCTGAAAGGGATAAGAGTGACCGGTAAAAATTTCGTACACATGCAGTGGATAATTGCAATGATATTGAATTTTTTTGACAACGTTACATTTTGAGAAAAAGTTGAATATCCCGTAAATGGAGAGAGTTAGGTATAGGGAAACTTTAGCAAAGTCAGCTTATTTTTTCTCAAAGAATTAAAAAATGTAAGAAAATACAGGATATTCCTTTAAAAAAAACATAACTTTGATATGTCACGCTTATTTCAAACACCTTGTATAAAAATCAATATTTTTAAAATGTGCTTCAGATCGACACACATGTACTCCTCCAGGCCGCTTACTGAAAAAAAATACCATATAGCCACGAGAGTCCGAGGCGTTCAGCCTGACTCACCCTGTATATGAGTGAAAGACACGAAAGAAAGCCACAAAAACAATCCAAGATTGATTAGAACTCAAAAACCAACTTATTGATGGTGATAAATCTTGAAAACGGCTATGAGAGCTACCCGCTTAAAGAATGTATTCTCAACTAGCATGGTTGTGCTGATAATCATACATAAATGTCAGTTTAAACTCACAATTATACATAAAAGTCAATTCAAT
Source organism: Chrysolina oricalcia (assembly GCA_944452925.2). Taxonomy (NCBI): domain Eukaryota; kingdom Metazoa; phylum Arthropoda; class Insecta; order Coleoptera; family Chrysomelidae; genus Chrysolina; species Chrysolina oricalcia. The sequence continues at coordinate 53,248,693 of OX101811.2, forward strand.
CTGACAGTTATGTATAATTTTTAGTTTAAATTCACAATTATACCTAAATGTAAGTTTAAACTAACAATTAGGTATAAATGTTAGTTCAAACTGACAATTAGGTATGAATAATTATTAGTTCAAACTGACAATTATAAATAATTCTTAGTTTTAACTTACATTTAGGTATAAATGTCAGTTCGAATTAACAATAATTATAATTTTATTTGGCTTTGCGTTTAAACTGACAGTTATACCGAAATGTAAGTTGAAACTGACAATTATGTATACATGCTAGTTCAAACTAACAATACGGAATCCACTAATTAGTGTCAGAATATACCCTATCATTAAAAAAAATTATCGACCTAATCAGTAAAAGATAGTGCTTCATTGCAATTAAAAAGTATATTCAACAGACATTATTCATTGAATATGTGCTCTTATACATTTATACTCACCTTATCTATAACATGATAGCATGGGAAAACGCTGCTACATCTCAGCGATTGCGCATCTTATAAAAAAGAATAATTCGCTTGATTTTTGGAATCAAACGAACCGATTCATGCAGAAATTATTTTAGGGAATATAACCTATTGACATTTATTCTATATGTTGAAGCAAAGCTAAAAATGATTTCACAACGAATTCGGATAACCATCACTAGACATGATAATTAATATCTTATGCCGGAATTCAAATGTACAATATGCTTTGCGATGAAATAAAGCAGGAACGAGTATACAGGGTGATTCACGATGAATTGTATATAGTCCAACGAAGTACTATGGACCAAGACCATTTCATATCTGGTATTGAAAAATGCCTTGTTGCGTTTTTGACGGATATACAGGGCGATGTTTGAAAATATGTGAATTAATCTACGTTAAATATGTCTAAAAATAAAATACATATGAAATTTGGCAATTTGGCTCCCTGAGCTCAATAAAACAGGTATTTGAAGTTTGATTTTAGGTCCGGACTCAGTTTTTTTTTTTAGATTTCCATTGGTTTTTTTAAAAACAACACCCTGTAAGCCAGATGAGACGGTTTTTATGTCTCTCACTTTAAAGCTTGAGGACAATACTAAGCAACAGTTGAAAAACTTGAACGCAGAAGTTTTTGTTTTCTTCAAACAAAATTTAAACTTTCAAAAATTGTATAATTTTGATGCTTACGATGCTTACGATGATGCTTACGACTGATGCGGCACTACATCGATAGCACATCATCATTTTCCCAACAAAACTCATAAGGAAAGTTCATATTACTCGAGATAAAGTGTTCTTCAATCAATCGTTGAAATTCCAGGGCCGTATTTATTTTCATTCACGTTTTTATTGATCCTGTAAAAACAACACCCTGAAAAGCGGATTGAACAAATTTTTTTCCCTACACGTAAAAGCGGATGGTACTAACCGAAATAAATAATACCTGTTTAGCATAGAAAAAATGTTTACTTTTGAAAACAGTGCAAATGTATGTTTTTATACTATGGCTAATACAGCACTCCATCGGAAAAAACATTTATTTAAAATAAAATCGTTAGGAACGTATTACTTACTCCATTGAAAGAATGATATTACAGGTCCTTACTTAGTTTTTTTTAACGTTTCAATTGGTTTTGTGAAAACGATATCCAGTTACCTTGGAGGATTGCTAACACTAAGTACTTCTGCAAAGTTAATTAAATAACATCAACGTGAACTGTTCAAAAACTAATTCATTTCCATCCTGCAAGTGAAACAGAACCTTGGATGTCGTATCCAATAAAGATGACAGACGACCAAATGTAAAAGTTGAAGCTAAACTCCGTTTCATGTTTCTACGGGCCAATTTTTAAAGTTTGCTGCTGTCCGTCACCATAAGAAATACATGAAAATGTTTAACAGTCAACTTCCACAACTGTTGTTATGAAAAATGGAACGGAAAGTAAGTGCAATTACAGACATGCAAACACTAAATTCAGTTTTATAGAAAAGTTAATTCAGTTGACTCAACGATTCAAGGTAACAGGGTATCGTTTTCACAAAACCAATCAAAACGTTAAAAAAAATCAAGTTAGGACCTGTATAAAGACCTGACATAAAGAAAATTTGTTCAACCCGCTTTCTTGGGTGTTGATTTTACAAGATCAATAAAAAACGTGAAAAAAAATGGCCGTGGAATTTCAACGGTTGATTGAATAATACTTTATCTTGAGTAATATGAACTTTTCTTATGAGTTTTGTTAAGAAATGATGATGTGCTATCGATGTAGTGCAGAATGTGAATCCAGTAAAATTATATACTAATTTTAAAAGTTTAATTTGTTTCTGCAGAAAACGAAAACTTCCGCGTTAAATTTTCTCAACTGTTGCTTAGTATTGTCCTCAAGCTTGAAATTGAGAAAAATTATCTGATGTGGCTTACAGGGTGTTGTTTTTAAAAAACAAAAAATCTAAAAGAAAATAAGTACGGACCTGATTTTTTTCAGAACCCATTTCATTGAGCAGTCTCGGTGTGCCAAATTTCATATGTCTGAGTTTTGTACTTTTAGAGGTATTCAACGTAGAATAATTCACATATTTTCAAATATCGCCCTGTATATCCGTCAAAAACGCAACAAGGTATTTTTCAATACCAGATATGAAATGGCCTTAGTCCAAACTTCTTACGGTTGGACTATGTACAATTCGTCGTGAATCAGCCTGTATACTCATTTTTAAAATAAATTGAGAAAATTTCTAATTGGAAAGTGTAACAGTATTAATGCGTATCTGCTGGATTAATAATGAATTTTAATAATGTTCATTTTATTTTTATTGATATTAATGGGGTATTTACTTTTACTCATTAAATTTTGCGAAACAAATTTACATTCTTTCAGTTTTAATATTTTGTAAAATATCAATTTACTGTTTATATTTAGACAATTTGTTTTAAGATTTTTTGACACTGACAACTAAAATTTAGATATGAAAAACGTCAGTTCAAAACACCAATGCGAAAAATAAATTACCAATACGAAAAGTAAAATAGTAGTACGAAATGTAATCGAATGAAACAAAATACTCAATAATCAAAGCAATCATCTTCGTATTATGCTCGAGATTTTTCTGGTAAAAGGATCATTGCCAATTTCACTGCTTCTTCTATATTGGATGCCTCAGAATATTCATATATTTTTTCAGTAATCAATATTTTTTTTAGCCTCCGTCCCCCCACTATTGACTTTTGAACGGTTCGACGGACTATTCAGATTGGCACTTATACATGATATTTCGAGTGCATATGGTAAAAATAACAACGAAATCCAAAAAAAAATTAGATGTGTTACCATGCCATGCCATTTGAAATTTTCAAATTGATGTGCCCCCCAGCCAGTTTTTTCTAGCAACCACAATGTCTTTTATTTCAAAAAGTAGTATTCGTAATACCATTCAAAATGGTTTTTGTTCCATGTTTGTACGTCAAACCGTTCAAAAGTTGTTAACAGGGGGGGGGGCTAAAAAAGCCGCACTGTATATATCAGGAGTTCCAAAATTTTGCCTGCTTTTATTTATACTTCCGTGTCAGCAATTTTTGTATGATACACTTGTAAAAAGTGTGTTTAACGCAATGGTGTGTCTGCAAACATTCACACCTGTGCTTTAAACATACACGTTTCACACTTGTTTCATAAATAGCTATTATAATTCCAATAACGCCCAATGACGCAAATTAGGCAATTTCATACTATATACATGATTATTTCATTCACGATGAAATAGACCAATCAGACACCACCATTTTTCGAATATATTTTGTTTAAATAAGTGATTATTTCACAAGAGCTGTTTAATCGCGATTAAATTTTCGTCCTCCATATTGGTTTCCGTTGTGTCGTTTTTCACAATTCTTGGCAACAGTTTATGAAAAAACAATAATTGTCACCTCAGCCGGCAAACTGGATGGAACAACTCTGAGTCCAAGCTCGCTGAATTGAAAAAATCTGTCCTTCCATGGAAAAAAGAAATCACAACGAGAAAACACCAAGTCATTGTTACAAGACTACGTCTGGGCCATACCCGCATCACTCACAGCCACCACCTAATCAAGAGAACACAGGAGCCAATTTGCGAGACATGCCAAAGCAACCTAACAATCAGACACATCTTACTCGACTGTCCATCGTATCATCAACGTCAATTACATGGAATTCCACCAACTTTACTTGAACTCCTCAGTGAAAATTGTGACGCCCAAAAAGTCGTGAACTTTTTAACAGACATTAGTATCATTAATGAAATTTAAATGAGATCCTTTGTATATATATATATATATATATATATATATATATATATATATATATATATATCCACTGCATGTAGTATACTTGTATTTTCAACACTGTCTCTAATAACCTTAAAGGTTGAAGGGACAATAAATACAAATAAATAAAAAATAATAATAATAATTGCTTAATCGTTTGAATGACCTAATATTGATTTTCATCAGTGAAAACTCCATTTTTCTAGACAAATATTTTGACGTAAGACAACGAAAATACATCAGAATTTGAAATTTGTTTGAAAGTGGTTGACAATGTTTCACTTTGAGTAAGGTTATTCTGGACTTTCATTGTATAAAAAAGAACAGAGAAAAATTCAATTCTCTGCAATTTTTAATCACGATGTTTCAACTGTTAAAATCTACAGTCGTTATCAAGTGTATAATGCGACAATCTCAAGGATACTTCTTATATATGCTGTGGATAATTTTGTGTCATTAGCCTAGGGGTAATTTGGCGGTATTCAGGTAAGCTTGTTAATTACAGTGCCAGGTCCCTCCGGTACAGCATTGTTAATTCTTATCGTAATTTCAATTGATCCATGCCACTAATTAAGGTTTTCCACACATTACGGATTTATATGCTAGCTTGACTAAAGACTTTGTTGTTCATAATATATGCACTCTCTTTAAACTTCCTTCTATACCAGCCCTCTTCTTTATGGATGACTTCGGCTTCAGTCCATTTTATGTTATGTTGGGTCGTCCAGACATGATCCGCTATTCCTGACTTTGATGTTTCTCCTCGTTGAGTGTTTCTCTTGTGTTCAGCGAGTCTAACGCTAAGTGGTCTCTTAGTTTCTCCAAGATAAGCTTCGCCGCATTCACAAGGGATGCGGTAGATGCAGTTTTTGGAGTCAATTGTCAAGTTGAAACGTCGTGATTAAAAATTGCACAGAATTGAATTTTTCTTTGTTCTTTTTTAGACAATGAGAGTCCAGAATAACCTTACTCAGAATTTGAAATGTTTACATGCACAATTCGCAGCAAAGGCTTCTTCAATGCATTGTTGGGATGCGTAACCAAAGTAATATGCAGTGCGACGCTAAATTATGGAACAAATTCATTATTTCTGAATATAAAGATAAATCGGAAAAATCGTCGGACACGTCGATTTTCTTTTCCGATGGGCCAATTTTTGAACCTCACCCAAAATATGTAGGGTTATCCGCATTTGAGGAAAAGCGACTTTGGTGATATTTTTATATGGGACACCCAGTATATTTGTCCATATTTGGTTAGGGATCGTCATTACAAATCCAGTGATACCAAGTTTGATGGGATTATGTCAAACAGCTGCGGAGATATGGCAAAAAAACTTCTCCATATACCCAATGAGTGCGACAGAGACTTTTAACCTTCTGAATCGTGTGGAGTCTCGCAGTTATACTCATTAGACATACGAGGAAGTTTTTTGGCCATATCTCCGCAGCCGTTTAACATAATCCCATCAAACTTGGTATCACTGGATTCGTAATGACGATCACTAACCAAATATGGAAGAATATACTGGGTGTCCAATTTAAAAATATCACCAAAATCATTTTTACTCAATTGCGGATAACCCTATATATTTTGGGTGGGGTTCAAAAATTGGCCCATCGGAAAAGAAAATCGACCTGTCCGAGGATTTTTCCGAAATATCTTTATATTCAGAAATAATGAATTTGTTCCATAATTTATCGTCGCACTGTATAAATAAACATCATCAACGAAGCGTTTGATTCTGAAACGTCTCATATTTAAGAGCCACCATCAGCGCGTCACATCAAAAACTCGAATTTCTTCCTCGCCCCTTCTAGCTAATGTTTGTACGCAGGTACTCATCAAGAATGGGAGTGAAGATAATAAACTCGATGAACAGTGGCAACACAGCACATGTCCCTACTCAATTACAGCGCAAATTGGGAAATTTATCCCAATCGTAGAATCCGTTTTTTGCAAAAACTATTGATTTCATGAAAAAGATATTTTTTGGATGGGCTCGGTGGTCCCATAAAAATTCCGGAATCTCTCAATTTTTTTAATACAGCATGTCATTTCAATTGTTTTTTCTTAAAAATTATCAAAACCAAAAATCACTGAAGTTCCGGAATTTACACAAAAACATTGAGTCATATGCTAAACTAAAAAAAATTCTCAAACAAAAACTGTAGACGTAAAACGAACTCCCGTTTTACCAAGGTAGTATTTGCTCTTAAAGCTTGAGAAAAAATATTCACGCCGCTTTCCGATGAATTTCAATTCGGAGATAACAAAATCAATGTGGTGGATGGGGGATATCTCCTGCATAAAGTTGTGTGGCACCGAAATGATTTGTTTGGAGCGATTTGTGACAAATATGTTCGATATGTGCAAGATCACTTTGGTTCCAACGCAATTGTTGTTTTTGATGGATATCCAACTGATGGTGGCAATACAAATACAAAGACCGCAGAAAGACTTCGTCGATCAAAAAAGCACGTGTCTGTCGATGTCCTTTTTGATGAAACAATGGTGGTGCAAGTTTCGCAGAAGCGATTTTTAGCCAATGAAAAAAATAAAGTTCGTTTCATATCGATGCTGAAGAACAAATTTGAGCTGGCTGCATTTACAGTTAAACAAGCTGAAGATGATGCCGATGTGCTAATTGTCAACTCTGCAATTTCATTATGCAGTGAATCAATATTTGATGCTGTTTTTGTGGTCGTGGAAGACGTTGACCTTTTAGTACTCCTGACAGCCTTAGCACCAGCCGAAAGTTCTATCTACTTCCGTAAACCTGGAATAGGAAAAACTGCTGAGAGGATATATTCAGTATATTAAGTAGCCTCAAATACGAAGAAGCAGCACATTCTGTTCTTGCACGCCTTCAGTGGTTGTGACACTACGTCATCCCTATTCAATCAAGGAAAAACTTTGTACGCGGTTCATGAAATAGTTAAAATTTTCAACAAACAAGATGCCACGCCAGAGGAGATTGCCGAGGCCGGAGTACGATTTCTTGTAGCACTATATGGTGGCATCATAGATAAAGATAGTTTGGAAGACATTCGTTTCCAACGCTTCGCCAAATCTACGCTGAAAAGCAAATTTAATCTTGCCTCTTTGCCATCTACAAAAGACGCGGCGCAATTCCACGCCTTTAGGACGTACCACCAAGTACAGAAATGGAGAGGCATAGAGAAAAATCCTGAAGACTGGGGTTGGAAGCATGGCGTTCACGGGCTCACATCCATAACAATGACGGAAAAACCAGCTCCCGATTCCTTATTAAAAGCGGTATCTTGTAACCGCAAAAAAGGGTGTGGTGGGGCATGCAGCTGCCGAAAGGATGTGCTTAAATGTTCGGTTCTATGTGGCTTCTGCTACGGAGAATCTTGCGAAAATATGCCGGAAATCCGCATTGAAAGCGAGGACGAGGATGACGACATTTTTCAGGCTACGGACCCAAACTACGACCAGGCCACAGATAACTACGACCAGAACACCGACAATATCCAACCCGAACTATCGAAACGTACCAAAATGTATAATATAAATAAAACTCAACCAAAATGAAGTTTCCGCATTTTTTTTTCAAACAGTGCATCTTCACGGAGCTGTGACTCCTAACATATGTGTGCTACAAAAAAATGTTTCCTACAAAATATGTAGAAAAGTTTGTCTTCTTCAACTTTGTATAAAACGTATTTTGTCGTGAAAGCCACCGTTTTTGAGTTATTATCAAAAAACTAAATTTTGGTATCTAAAATCCAAGATGGCGGCTCGAGCGCATGCGCCTCGAGGTCGAAAACTTGGATTTTTCATAGGGCCCCAAGCCTAATAACACATTTAAAAATCGCTACTACCCCACCTTTTGCATTCAAAAAACCCCCACGTACTGGACTATATTTAAAGCTTAAACAAAAATATTTTTTAATAAAGAAATTGTTAGACAATGTCGGTGTTCTTTATCAATAAAATTCTTGTCTTGTTGGTTCTAATCTACCTCATTCAAGAAATAATCTTGTCGTATATCACACGACCTATAAATTTTAATGGATTAAACTATCAAAATATTTTTTGCATGATTGCCCTTTTTGATAAATAATTTCATGAACAATTTCAAAATAAATTTCAAAATAAATTTTATTAAATTATTGTATTCAACTATTTTTCAAGCAAAATCATGCTCAAACAAGATTATTTCTTGAATGAGGTAGATTAAAACCAACAACAAAGAATTTCATTGATAATGAACACCGACATTTTGTAACAATTTCTTTACTAAAAAATAATTTTGCTTAAGCTTTAAATATGAGATGTTACTTGTGATATAACATACGATTATCCCCTCTGACTTTCCCAATGTCATGTAATTATTATCTTAATGGAATAAATGCATTATTATTATTATCACCGAAGTAAAAATATCAGAAAACGTTTCATTATTCTTCAATACAATCACACCCATTCAAGACCAACACTAATCTTTTGTCGCAGTTATTCCATACAAGAAATATTAAACAGTTGTCACACTATCATTAGAAAAGCATATCACACACTATCATTAAATCTCTTGCAGCTGATTTATTACACGCTCCATTCGAGTTTGTCGTTTGGTTCATTTGTTCCTTTTGTCATCTAAGTAGGTTATGACTAAGCACTCGACTCAGTGTACAAGCGTTTATAACTTCATGCGAGATCAAGTTCTCGTATGAGTTTAATCAACACGATTAATAATTGAACAAAAGATGCGTATTCATGAATAAGAGGACGTGGAAAACTGCGTTGAATTGGATACAAGTCATAGATAAGGAATTTCTGAATGCACAATTCTAAGAGAGGCAGGCACTATTGTTTATATTCCGACGTGTCATAATGACATTATTATGGATTTCATTTTTAGTGTCAAAATAACATACTTTATAGGACTGAGTACGATAATGGTTCATTAGAGTACTGATGACTATAATGAAAAAAAATATAGACACATTTGAAACGTTAAAATTATGAATTTTTAAAAAAATGATTGATGAACTTTTCAATAAATGTAACTTTAACAATGACATGAGAATACAAAAAACAATTCCATTGTTACCTTAGTTTCTACGCACATTACTGGAACTGAAGACAGATTTACCGGACTCATAATGCATAATTTATTGCATATGCATAATTTTAAAGCGGATTTACCGGATTCATACTGCGTTATTTTATTGTATAGCTAATCCATGAAAGTTCAACACAGGGATTTTTTAATAAATTGCGAAACGGGTAAATCATTTCAATCGAGTCCCTGTATTGAACTTTTATGGATTAGGTATGCATTAAAATTACGCATATGCAATAAATTGTGCATTATGAATCCGGTAAATCCGCCTTAAGCTACGTTCACATCACTTACTGTAATGCAACAAGAAATCTATTTTTAAAGAAATCATCGGAATATAAAATTTTGTATGAAATTCGGATCATAAACAATAATTATGGTATAGTTTATCCAATCGCAGTTGAATATGACTTCATTCAGCTCAATATATAGGGTTGGTTCAAAATAGCACATGGTGTAATAACGAATGAAGGATAAAAACGGAAAATTAAATAAATATTATTCCCTATATAAAGAAAACAGTAGACCAGATTGAGTATATTTTACGTGTAACCATTCGAAGCATGGAAAGTAATCAGTAATGCGCTGACCGCCTGTTGCATAAATTACCGTAAATCACCTCTTAATATTTTTATTGCTGTCCAGCAGCCTGGTGATATTTATGAAAAGAAGAACAGTAGCGTACTTAATGAACGATCAAACAGAATTCAATATTTTCTCTCTACTCAATTTGTTTTGCCGTTATACTAGGTATAAATGTAATTAATTATTACAAACACTATTTGTTATCATAGAGTTATCCGAAAACAGTTATAAAACTGTTCCCAAATTAATTAACATTTTGGGAATATAAAAGGACATTGTAATAGTATAAGTCAGTATACTTCTGCTTGAAGAATCCATTGTATTTGCAAAACATATGTCGCGGTTTTTTAAACTAAAAGTGTGAAAATCAACATTAAAGTTTTAGTATAAACGTTTGTGTATTTAGGGTTGCAACATGGCATTTTGGCGACCATTCGAAGAACGTGACGAACAAGACTCACAACCTGATGAACAACTCGAAGAACGTGAGGAACAAGACTCACAACCGGATGAACAATGGAAATTTAAAAACAAAGATCTATGTTCAGACCCAAAGACTTGTTCTAAATATATACAGAAATTTTAAAAAGGAAATGAACCACAAATGTGACAATTAAATTTTCGGAAGGATATCTCATCTCACCATTTTGGGGCATTCAACTATTTACAGAGTGGTTAAACAAGGGGATGTTTTAGATCATTATCGTAAAAGAAAACGAGATCAGAAACAAAGTTGATGAGGCTACAAAAGATTTTCTTCGAAGGCAAGTTTATGATTTCTATAAACGAAACGAAGTACCTACCTTGGAATCAATCAAAAACAAATTATCTGATTATCCTGAGTATACATATAAGTCGCAGGAAACACTACGCCAAAATCTTTTAGACTGTGGTTTCAAACACAAAAAACTAAATCAGCGAATGGAATAATGGAATCACCCCGGCTCGTTCTGCAAAGGCAAGATTACTTGCGACAAATAAAAGAACATCGGGTATCGAAGAGACATATGGTATATCTTGACGAGACTTGGTTCGATAGTCATGATGTGATTCGGTATGGATGGGTAGATAACTCCCAAAACTGTTGTCTCCAAGCACCATGCTCCAGAGGAAAACGTATAATTATTGTACACGCTGGTAGTAAAGATGGTTTTGTACCGAATGCGTTGCTGTTGTCAGCAAAACAAATAAAAAATTTTTCACAATCATGAGGATTTGACTGCAACTTTATTCGAAAAATGGTTCAGTGAACAATTATTACTAAGTATACCACCAACTTCTGTTATTGTAATGGATAATGCTTCATACCACTCGCCTCAAAAGATAAAAATACCGACGAAAGCAACAAAAAGGGAGACATTTTGGAATTTATGGCTTATAAAAAATTGAATATTTTTAAAAATAATATATTATTGATGAACTTTGTAAACATTCTGGTAATATGCTTCTGAGGTTACCTCCGTATTATTGTGTTTTCGACCCCATTGAATTGGTTTGGGCATTTATAAAAAACAAATTGAGAAAATCCAATCAGTGTCCAAATCTAAGCGGAGGAGTAGTAGAAGATGTTAGGAGAATCATGGGAGAGAAATATAAAGATCTTTGGACACAATGCATTTTACATGTGATTTCAAAAGAACGTGAATATTTCTTTTTGTCATCCATTCAACCAGTAATCATAAACATAGGTGATTCGTCTGATTCGGAGGATTATGATAATTGAGTCTTGCCAAGACTCTGATGTGTACATAAGATAGCCGTACCAGCAAATAAATGATCAATATTTTCTGATGTTTTCTTATTTTATTTTTTTTGAACGACTTGTTTTGGGTGTGTCAGATAACTTGTCAATAAGTTACGAGCAACCTCTCGTACCCATACACGCGCAATCCTATTCATTATAAGAACAAGACACATTATATTCGCAAATTTCTATACAGCAAGCAATACGCAAACTTATACCCAAGTAAGAGAAAATATCTCCGCCTATGGTCGGCAAGTACGTTCAAATAGGCGAAGTCATTGAAGTGTTAACCCGGTTTTACAGCTCATTCAACTGGGATTGGATAAACTATACTAGCTGTGAAGATTATCAGACGAGGCTTCAGCCGAGTCACATTCTAAACACAATTTTTATTGCCGCTTGTTTCGCGGAAAATAGTCATCCTAAAAGTCGACAAAGCTAAGTTTCTGCTGAATTATCTGCTTTTATACAATTTATATAAGCAAATAATTGCCGCGAAATAAGCGGCAGTAAAGTTGTGCTTAGGATGTCTAACGGTAATATGTCATTGGTTTGAATCGAAAGGTAATTTTGGTTCTGACATTTAGAGAGCATTGCTATATTGCAAAGTAGTTGTAGAAAATTTTGACTAGTGGCAGTCGTTGTCTTACCGACGAATATAAATTTTGGATAGGTTTGAGCGGAAGACCCGATTACTTAATCCTTTCAATCATTATTAATTTACTCTAGAATATTATGCTCTTTATTCTGCCCTGTATATAAATATTATATTTATTTTGAACAATAATAGTAAAAATAATTTATGAAACAAATTTGATATAGTGTGTAGGTACATAATATGGTCGTCAAATAAAACACAATAATGTGTATGAATAAACCATGATTATACAGGATGATTTACCACCACTTACACAAAATTTGTCAGTATTTTGAAAATCAAACCGAGTTACAAAAATTTAAAAAAGTACCTGAATAATTTATAGGGACGCGCCGCCACTGGATAGAAACTGCACACGTGGAACCGTGCAGGCTCACATCACGAAATTGCAAAAATTAATGAATTATTCTTGCAAATCACATAACACAGCACAGCAAAATTATAAAGCAAATGTTTGAATGTTGCTCAGTTACGTCACGTCACAATTCCAAGCGACGAATGGAGTTTGGAAGCGTCTATTTGGAAATTTTCTCGCGTATTCTCGAAAACAAGCATTGGCATTTTCACCATATGTTACAGTCATATCACCATAAACGCTGACATATTGAACACTAGATACTGATTCACCAAATACGTCAAAATACCATCACTATAGCAAATGAAACTGACGATGTTTTGACTTTTTACATAACGTAAGTCATATAAAATATAAAAATGTTTGTAAATAAAAGACGATCATATTATGTATAAATAAAACCAAAGTTATAAAAAACAACCCAAATTTGAGATTTTTCGAACCTTTAAAAATTCAAATCTTTAAAAATATTAACTTTATCTTGAAAAGTCATAGAACCTTTTTTATTTCTATTTCAATAAAGAATATTTGAAAAATTGTCCGGTTGAAAACTAACAATTCCTTGCAATTATTCAAACGATTTCGGTTTAAACAATATGGCACGGGGTTGCCCCATGGCAACATTCATTTATATCATCAGTAGGGCAATTTGAAGCGGATCGCATAAGAAAGTTGAGGTGGAATAGTTTTCGGTACTCCTGGACTAATTTACCAATGTTTGTTTTTTACTCGGTTTTTTAGAGTCTCTTATTTCTGTTGAGTTCATGTTGCTTCTAATGAATTTCATACATTTCAGAAAATATACGGATGGGGCAATTCCTCTCGTATAAGTACTGTTTAGCAACTGTCTCGATAGTTCATATCAAAGATCAGTCTTAAAATAAAACCAGCTTTTCTCGTTTGTTTCACACAACCAAGGAAGTATCATATTATTCAAAAACCAGATGCATTGCCAACGAAAATACTACCTAGACGGCTTCGAAATGAGCACATAAAGACCCGGAAGGCTGTTCTGTGTATTTATTTAATCTATGAAATTATCAACAAACGCTACCAGAGACGTGATGCATGTGTCGTTGAAATAAAAATAACGCACGACTGACGGATTTTGCTTTTCATTGGTCGATGACCTCCTCTCTGAGAAGAGTTTATGACGTTGAGGCTATTTAGTTTTTCGTTTGAACGTTAAATGGGTTTTTGAGTGAGTGGTAAATTAATAGTAGAAGTCAAAAAGAAGGATCCAGACAAATGCCTGTTCATTATAGGACACTACTGAGTGTGATTCAATGTTTCTGTCTACAGTGAGTGTCAAAATTTTGTGGAGAGCGATGACTGAAATCCCGGTTGAATTATGTGTTTTGTGGATTAATTTTGATCAATAGATGAAATAAATTAGAACTATGACTCAGTGTTATTGACTCTGTTGTGCATTTTTGCAGCACATCGGGATCAATCTGAAAAGTTCAGAAAAAAATGTTGACTTGCAGATTTTTCTTCACCGAATATATTAGTTCCCTCCACATGAAATATATTGTTTTGCACCTCCTACTAAGTATCAATTATTTTTAAAAAAATTGTTTTTCCATCAACCACCTGCACTCTTAGAGCAACCCTCAGAAGTCTTCGAAAGACTTGTGTGAGCTAGGGAAGACGAGGTCTCTACCTTTTAACGTGTGATGCTATGCACGAGCCCCGTGACCGTGCTGAGATTTGAACCACGCCATTATGGTTCACAAGCGGACGGTCTACCATCACGACCACCACGGCACACTCAAGTGTACCTTGGTGTGAACACAAATTAAATTCGTAGAGAGCAATCCATAGACAACAACAACAACAAAGTTTGTATCACCAGGAGCTATTAAGGGCCCCACAGACTATCAGTTTTACCTCCTGCAGATATGACTGAACCGATTTGACTGATCTAATAAACGGATAGTGTGTGGTAGTTTTATCGTTCCGTTTAAGACTGATCAGTCCGACGGAAGAACGACCAACTGAACGGATGTAAAATTTGAGTGTGTGTGTTCGCCATCAGTTAGATCGTTCAGTTCCTAGATGTCGGCCGGCGAGTATTTGTTTACTTTCTTCTAGCGGAATAGTAGTCCTTAAGTCCGTTAACAATTGCGTCACACGTCTCAGGTATAATTTCTCCCAACGCTTGAGGCGAAATAAGAGTAGATAGATCTTCGAAGATTCTTCCGGTTGCCAAAAACCTTAAGGAAGCCGTAAGCCGTTCATGAGGTGTTACGGCCTATCTAAGAATTGTGTCTTGCTTTTCAATTAACGGAGTTACTATTGCTAACAGCTTTAAATAATTATGTCTCTTCATCTATCCTCAAATAATTGTACCAATCCTTCGGATTAACTTTCAGTGTATTCAACAAATTAGTGTGTGAAAAGCTGTTTCTTTTCTGCAGCCATTCCTTCATCCATACTCTCCTTTTCTTCAACTTTTTTTCCTTGTATTTTTGGATGGCAATAGCTTATGCAGCATAGCACAATTCGTCTTCCATCCATTATTCGTCCATTATTTACACTTTAACGTAGGTACAGCGACTAAATAAAGAGAATTGAAAAAGACAACTAACTGATTCGTTTCAACTATACGATTTCACTGAAGGTTAAACTGCACATGTGTGGGAACATGGTCCGATCAGTTCAAACTGATGCGTTTTAACTGTACGATTTCACTGAAGGTAGAACTGATAGTCTGTGGGGCCCTTAAGATTATGTTATTTTTGAACCAAGTAAGAAAGAGCATATCCCTAGAAGTAGATTGGTTGTCAGTCAGTTTGATGAGGTAGGGGAGAATGGGGTAATGGTAATGGAGAAAATATTATTAAATTCAAAATTAGAGACGAAGTATGTATTTTAATCAACGTAACACAAAGTTAAACTGCCAATCTACATATTTGGTAACAATTCAAATAGTTTGGTAGAATACTTAGAAAGTAGTTGCAATAAAAAAAAAACGTTTTGACCAGCATTGTCCCCATGTCCGGGTAATTGCGGTCGGCTCGCGGGCAATGGTGGTCTAAGAACCTATATGCTGTATGCAATCACGACCTGTCATCTGAGAAGCAGTAATGGAATTGTGAATAATATTGTACAATAGGGATGATCACAAAACCGAACCTTGTGGAACAGCCATTTTAACATTTTGTTCACTCGACATAACAGTATCATTCATATTGATTATGTTTGTGTGTAATTTTCTCATAATGTGAATGCAATTTTATTTTAAATAACTTTGTACATCCGAGTTCCAATATGAAAGCACAAATAAATTATCCTTTGTTGACTGAATGGCGTTGATGAAACGTTCTGCATATTCATTCTTTTCACGTACTCAGCTAACGAGTAAGGCGAGTTCTTGTTGAAAGAAAATAAGCTCAATAATGAATGTTCATTGTCGCATTATTGTTGCTTGGTTGTAATAACTCATCTAATGCCGTGCCCCATTCAGAAGGTCCTTAGCAACAACTTGATACCAACTCCGTAACACAACTCTTGCATTTGCCATTTTAAAACTAAAATATTCCTAGTGTAAATACTTTCACTTCTGAACGCTGACGTCTATGCGGAGGTGGCATTCGCAATTTTACGTTATTGAAGTAGTTATCGAAACTAATAGAATACTGTATTGCACTATTTGTGAGAGTTGGTATTACAATCGCTCGATTACATTTTAAATGACAGCGCCCTTCGTGAAATATTATTTTTTATTCGAATGTTGCTATTCAGGGGCAATTCATTCCTAATCAATTAAAACATACTTTATTGTCAGAAGGAACAATTCTTGTTGACAAACCATTAATACACATGGAAACTTTTCTAGTTTATATATACAATAAATTCAATAAATATGTATATCCGTGTATTTAGTCAAATTACTAATACATTGTACATACAAAACACCTATTCAATTCAAGTCTTGAAAACAGTTAAATCAAATTAAAGGTATAGTGTATTTTCACAACGCAGTTGTGACAGGTTAACCATTCCTGTAGGAGAATGGTTTTCCCGTTTGACTTATTATTATTGTCAAATATCTATTTGGAAATTTTGTGTTCAATTTATTTAAGTTTTTATTTCACATGTCTAATTATTGCTGTCTTGCTATTTTACACCTATCGATGTTGGTTCTATTCCTAGGACTTTAGATTCCACTGTTTCGATTCATTTCATAGATTATCCTCAACACTCATTTTCAGCAATTATCTAAATTGTGCTTTCATTCTCTTTTTATATTGGTATACCTATTGCCGATGTCAATTGCGTTTTCTGCATAAAAGTTTCAGTTATTATATAATTGTCATCACTTCATCCTCAAGTGACTATATTTTTCTATAAAAGGAATTGATTCTAGATAGACAGTAAGGTGAAAATAAAAACAAAAGATATTTGTAGCTGGTGAATGAGAAAAGTTGAACAATAGTTTGAAGGAATCTAAGGGTTTAATTTTGAAAATTAACATAGAAAAAACGTATTTTAATATCAAGTGATATAAAAACGTGAGACCATCAGAGTTGCACATGTTACCTGAATTCTAATTCAATGGAATTTTATTAGAAAAATAAAATAAAAAAGTAAGTCGTAACGATAAGCATGATTTCATGAATGTTTAAACCGTGGAAATAAATTGATGCCACCTGACATTGTGTAAATTACTCTTCCCAAGTAATGATAAATTACATCATCTACTGTCTTGCCTTCACGGTACTAATTTTTGAGTGGATTCGTTTTGATTTCGAGAGCTCCATAAATCCTTTCTGATGAGTGGGTGACCACGAAACAGCTGTCAAAGGTTGGAACTCTCGGAATTAAAACGAAATATACTCTATTTTCACTTTTAATCTTTTTGGTACATTGATTGAGATATCTTGATCATCTATATAGTTTCCTTTAAAAAATATTGTCTTTATAAGATATTGTCTTTATAAAATAGTCAGCATGTTCTTTGAAAGTCAGTCTTTAATCAACTATAATACCAAGAAATTTGAATTTTTTTACCTGCTCGATTATTTCATTACCAATTTTTATTTCCATTTCTTTATGAGAAAAGTTGTATCTTGTGTAATTTCTTTCATTAGCAATGAGAATGAATTTAGTTTTATTACCGTTAGTTTTCAGTAGATTTCCACAGCACCGTTCTTGTATTTCATACATCGAATTGTTGAGGTCTTGAACCAATAGCACTGAGTCCGATGTAGAGAAATAAATTAAAGCCGTCATCAGCGTACAAATTAATTTTAGGAAGAATAAAGGCCCAAGAACACTTCATTGTTAAACCCCATACCATTATTTTATAAAAAGATAATAATGGGATGAATAAGAACATAATGACAGCCGATGCATGTCAACTTGATCACTAAAAGAATATTTTGTAATTTAAAACTCATATATTCCAATCGTGGAATTTTGGATAGAAAAAGTAGAATAACTATGTCGAGCATTAGTCATATCACACCTGAACTACGCTGATATCGTATTTGGTCCTGCTTTGTGTAATTCTGGCAAACGGCGTCTTCAACTCATACAGAATTCTTGCATACGTCTCATTTGTGGACTGACCAGACGTGATCACATTTCTATCATTTAAATGAGGTTGGTTGGCTGACTAATAAAAATAGACAACTATCACTCGCTTGCTCATTTTTCCATAAAATAATACAATCACTTAAACCTCCATGTCTCTATAGGACCACAACATTCCGCACTGATGTTCACTATCTCAATGTCCGTTTCAAGTCAAGACCAACCCCGCACCTCTTCATAAAACAACTCAATTTCGATCGTCTTTCTCTTACCAGATAACTTGTCTCTACAACACGGTTCCCGATGTAATGAAGACCTTAACAATTCATTCATTTAAAAAGAAGTTACAGAAGCTTTTGTTCAATAAAGAAATGATCTTTTAACTAGTTTTTTATTTATCTCATTTTTTCCATATTCCTAATTTCTGTGTCGAGCAATGAGATTTTGCATCATAAAATATTTATATTCTATTTTTTACTTGTATTTATAGGAAGTTCACAATGAAATTTTCTTAAATTCGATCAATTTACTTAAATTTTCATGTTTACGGTTGAGTGTATGAGACTAACCTGTCTAGACGGGTAAAACGCTAACCTGCCTCTTGGTACTTTTTGTATCAATAAAAGCAATTTATTTTTGTTAATAATATTTATTATTATTATTATATACTGTCAAAATACAAAAATAACAAACAAACTGTATACAAGAATATAAATATAAAAATACATAAAAGTGGTTAAATGTATAAATTAAACAACGTCAACACAATACCAAAAAACTGTATGCCAGCTAAATTGAAACAAATAACCCTTTTACCATTGTTTAATAAAAAGGACAGGATTTATAATAAACGTGGAATACATAGCCAAGTTAATTTGAAGAATATAAATTATTTAACATAATTTGATGAAATTGTATTGAAGACATTTAATTTAATATTGTTTATACTCGCTCCATGATATTATTTTTTATTCGCTCCATGATGTATCTATTAGGGAATTTTCCATAAGCGTATTGCTGATAGGATTAATTGCAATACGGCAGATAAGTGGTTTCACTGCTTTAGCATTTTCCTAAAGTTTATTTTCTACTCCTTAATTTGTATAATATGCTGATCTTATTGTAAAAAGTGAATAAAAAAATAATCATTGTTATTATCATTATTTGAAATATTATGAACGCCCCTTCTGAACATTTTCGGAGCTAAAATAATTATCTTTTCATCATTCAATTTTTAATATGAAATTCAATGAGAAATAAAAGGAAATCAACGTTCACTATATATTTTTTTTGGAAATATCTAGATTTGTTGCATTGTCCTATTTCCATCTACAACAAACTCATACAAAATTAGATTCAATACAACTACAATAAACAATTCCATTACACAATTCTTCTTGCTCTACTTATTGGGTATCTTTACGAACAAAATTCTCACTTAAATATTACGTTGCCATTAGCATTGAATGGTAGTATGTAGTTGTTCTTCATACAAAAGTTGGTTTTTCGCTATCCCTAGTTTATATAATCAAGAACGCCTTTTTTTATCGAAATGATGGATTTATCTTTTACATTGTTTTCGAATTAATTATACGGAAATGTATTCTGCCGGTGTTGATTGTTTCTATGAACGAAAACTGTAAATACGGAAAGAACCGATGTTAATTTGATGTAATTCACTTAACGGAAATGGTACTTAAGGTAGACAGCACGGGAATCACAAGTGGTTCCATCAAACAGGCCTCTGAGCTGGGCACTTCAGATTACAGAATCTCAATTGCTACTTGAATCTCAAATGAATTTTGACAGTTGTTTAATGTATTTCGATTTCATTTGTGTTCAAATAACAGTTGCTTGTTTTCTCATACAACAGATGGAGTGGCTAACTTCTCGGTTTTGATTTGGTAGCTGATAGAAAGTGAATAGGAATTCAGTAAGAAAAAACTCAACTCGCCTGAAAATTTTGATAAAATGATTTCCATGTAGGATCCAATATATTATTCAGTGTGTTTCACTTTAAGTGGTGACAATTTATTATTTCATAACGGTTCTGTCCTATTTACGGAAACTTTTTTTTAAAATATACATAATACTCCGAGAGCTCTAGATAACGATAACAAATAAGATCCCAAAAATGACGAAAGCATAGGAGGCAGTGTTTTACGAATAAAAACAAATATCTATTTTGATTCAAGCACATCTGCAACCCTCAAATCCCATGTTTCAATATCGTAACTTATATCGATTGTTCACAACTTGAGTGCAAATAATGAAAAATTCCACTTCTTGAGAGTGCCCTGTGTAAACGCTACTGATTCTATGGCCAATTTTAGAACGCCAATAGATCAATAGATATCTCGTACAGGGTGTTCATGATAAATATGAAAATATCGAAAAAAATCTGCTCAGAGGTTTTGTTACTACATGCGCCACGAAGTTTTGAAAATAAGTCGATTATTGATTCCTGCTTCTGACTTGCTTAGTTCGACTAAGCTCCACAAAGCTCATCAGTAAATTTTGTTTCTCCTACTCAAAAACCTGATTAGGTTGCCTCCCTTTGTATAGAGTGGTTCATCTTTAGTGAGTCCAAAACTCTACAGGGTTCAGCTGGCTTATAGTTGATGGCATTCAATGCGCTTTTTTGCCTGTCAACGTAACTTCCTCTTGTTTT